>OZ018320.1:55500654-55548154 GCA_963969495.1 Ceratothoa steindachneri
AGACAAATAAGAGCATTGAACGTCCAGTTAGTACTGTCCCTTTCTCATTAATTAACCGTGTAAGTACGATTTAATCAAATTTTCCGTGTTTATTTATTATAACACTACAAATGTCGCAAAAAAGAGAAAAATTCCTTCACCAAGACCCAATGATACAGATATCGAATAAAGGAATGTAGATGAGAAAAGCCTATCAAATAGCAATTTGATTAAAGTTAATATATCCGTTGTCTCTTTATGAAAATAAAAGGAAGACCTTATCAATGTCTTAATTCCCGTTGATAATGGGTTTTTCGAACCTTTCAACATTTAAAATATCCCTAAGTAATTTTTGTATTAAGTTCCCAACATCAATCAATTTTCTCTAACACAAATGTGATCTTCCTGTAACAGCTTAAGTCTGGTTGTGCCTTTTCATAGAGAAAAGTGATGTACTTACGTAAAGAAACCAATCGATTGGTGGTTCTCTATTCCTCTAAGAGTCTAGAGTAATAACCGGTTTTAGTAGACAAATTTCACTTGCTTGAACAATCTGGTAGGTGGGATTATGTTGTTGATAGAAAAAACAGATGGTATAAAGCAAAAAATAAAGCGTGAAAGTCTCGATTTAAAGGATGGACCAGTTCGTAGGGAGTAGGGTAGGAGGGTAAAAATGTTAATAACTTTAAGTATTGTTATTATACACGCGTATTGCAAAAACAGCACTTCCAGTCAGTTTTATTTCTAGGCGTAAAACCATGTTTTATTTCTGAATAAGCTACAATTAAGCATAGAATGCCAAGTCTACAATCCTGATATAACAATGCAATCCAATTTACGACACGTGCATTAATAGTGCATATGCAATTTGTCCAATGAGGTAAACTCTGCCAGTGTTCTTAAGAGAAGTTTGTCAAGAAAGTGGTAAAGTTGCAAAATGTGAAAATGTGTGGGGAATAACGAAAGATGAGTACGTGGCGCTAGAGAATAGTTAACTTGTTCAAATTTATTCTTAACTATATTTTAATTAAGTGTACATTCCTCCAATTTCCATAGTCCTTTGTTTATTCACACCTTGCTGCTTAACCGCCCATTCCCCCCGCCTCGTTTTTCCTCAGGAGAAATTAATTTGGTATAAGATCTTCCTTTAAACCATTTTGACCATTGGAAGTTGAAAGTCAACAGGTTAAAACCAACGCGAGTATAACACCAGTATGTAAATAAACAACAGAATGTCTGTGGTAGTGCTCAATTCCAGACCGGTTCTTCAGTGGGATGTTGTTGCTCGAACGGCATCTGGCGTTCGACGACTGCCGAGTCAAGTTCGAAATGAGGGATGAACAACATCAGAGCGGCAATCACAGCTCGCCGCAGGTGAGGCTTCTTTGAGATTGGATGAAAAGCGAAAGTTCAGCGTCGACAAACACCACATAAATGCAGCCAATCGGAGTATAGAAATCGATCAAGTTATTTTCCGAGGAGACTCGACTACATTATTAAGAACGAAGCAGTGAATTGTATAGAGCATCGAGGCAATCTTCACTGTGAACAAAGAAAGATGGGGGAGATAAAGAATGAAAAGATAAGAAAAAACACGGTAACAAAAATAGAACACAACTTTTCAATTTTAAATACCAGCCAGGTTTCATTAAGAAAGTGTTGAATTTATGGGATATGAAAATGTACGAAGGCATTTAGCCCGAGGGGGCGAAAGAGGAGGCACTAGAGGCCAAAAGATTTCTAGGGTTATTACTAGGACTTAATTATTAGTATTATTACTTAAAACTAAGAAGCGATATCCAATGAGGACGTCTCTGTATGATTTTTTTTTTCAGAAAGAGGTAAAGGCTACGGGAGTTTAAATGGAAGGAAAGTATAGATATAAGCAAAAGATTGGTCAGATCATAATTTTGTGGTAAGCGACACTGCTCAAGATTATTAACCTTTACCACATACAGGATTTTACAGTGACATGGAGGGCAGTCAAAAAATTAGTATCTTTTGAATTTTAATACACTAAAAAGAGAAAGTATCTTCACAAATTTAAGTGTGCTGGACCTTCCTCTTGCCAACGCGCTCCAGCATGCTCAATATAAACCAATGGAGCAAATTCTGAGCGATTGCGTTCCATTGTTCCCTAAACCGTAGTTAGAGGTTACCACAGCTTGTGGGCTTCTGCTGGTTTACCCGCTATTTGAGCATCACTCACAGGTTCTCGATTGAATTGAGGTCAAGGGACTTTCCAGCCCAGGGACCTATAATTCAATGCATTGGTGTTCGAAACACTTTATTACCATTTATGCTCCATGACACGGCGTTCAATCCGTTCTTAAAAAAAACGCACGAATCATCACCGAGGTGTTATTGAACTTTGGTGGAAGAAATACGAGAGGGTCGATGACTTTGCATTAGAAGCAGCCCCATACTTGAATGGAGTCAGGATACTTCCTTGTTGGTACAATGCAAGGCTCAATGTACCCTTACCCTTTTCTTCTAATGAGTGTCCCAGAAGTCCCAAACACTGAGAATGCTGCTTCATCAGATATAACTTTATTCGTTTTTCACTGTCCAAACCTTTTACATTCTGCTGAATGTGAGCGTCTTTGAGAACTTTGCTACCATCCTTATCACCGGTCTGTTGCCACTCTTGGACAAGTCCCATCATTATTGGCTGCACGATTCTGAAGCTGATTCCGCACGAGAAGACGGTCCTGACACTTGACCGTCCTTCCTGTGGCCTTTCTTGGCGCACTTGTGCCTGTTTCTTTGACCGCCTCGCGATTCGGCAGATGATCATTTTAGGTGTATTAGTCTTAGCAGCAATTTATGCATAAGAGAGGCCACTTTGGTGCAAAGCAATAGTGACTGTACGACTTCCATGAAGGTAACCATTTTTAGCAAAATAAGACGACGATACTAAAATTCTGTCTCACTTCCATTCCAAGAATGAGTGAAAAATAAAAAGTGTGGAAAATATGAAGCCGCAGATCCACCTGTTTAGTATTGGGGCTGTGGAGGAGGCAAACTGCGAGTGTTAAGGCTAGAAGCGCACTCAAGCCTTTAGATGTCATCTGGCATCCCGTTGCGACTAATGGTTTCACCTAGTTAACTATATGGTAGCCGAGTGGTTGGTTGGCCTATTGTTTGTGTGAGGGGAAAGTGGTCAGAATTGTGTTTCGAACTTCATTTTTTTTAAAGTGGAAGATAATATTTGGATTCAAAGACCGATTTAGTTATAATGTGCGAACATATCTGCATCTGCCAAAAGCTTTGCGCATCTGCACATAGCTTGAGTATTCCGAAGAGGAGACTACTTGGGGCACTGAGACATGCGAGATAATTTTTAAACTACTTTTGCATATGGCAGGAGGAATCTAGGGCCTAACGTAAGACCCAAACCACCAGACGCTACTGCAACACACGGCATCCGCTGCAAATCGACAACTGAAATTTGATGCCCCATCCGACGAGGAACCATACGCAACATGTCTTAATAACGCTTATGATGAGGATAACGTATAATCCAACCGTGGCATTATTTCACTGGGGAACGGGAGTAGAAACACTTCGTTTATGTTATTCTATGATTATGGTTTCGAAAATGGGCATAAATTTATTTGAAGGAGCCGGGGGCCAACGGGATTATCACCACCGCCGCAAAATCTTTGACAAGAGGTTCGTAGAGTGGTGATGTTATGGTAAATGAAAAAGTCATAATAGGATACTACTCGGTGCGTAAGTGATCCGGAGAGCGAGCAACTACCCTGAACGAAGCCCTGCCTCCTTAGGTGAGTTAAGGGTTGACATTTATTTTTAACAACAGCCTCAGTGGGAGATAACGCTCTGAAGAGGAGACTACTTGGAGCTTCCGTATATATCAGATTGGAACCAGAGTAATGTCCGATTTTCTAGAATAAAGTTTTTATAGTATTTATTGAAGTATACATTTTGTTATTATTTAGGAATGCTACAATGAGTAATTTATACCTTTTTTTCAGATTGGAAAAATATTGTTCATAATCTTCGGCCTTCACCCCTATTTTCGTCCCATCTAAAGATAACATTAGACATGTTTTACTCTATGAGTTTCATAAAGTGTCAATGGAGATATAGCGGCAGAATGCATTCAAGAGCACTTGTGGGGATGATGCAGTAAATGAAAGAAGTTGGAGGAGGTGATTTTCCCGTTTCCGAAGTGGGAATTTCAGTTTAAAAGACCGACCAAAAGAAGATCGCCCAAATGAACTTGATTCCGAAGAGTTGAAAGCTGTTGCCACAGCAAATCCTGCTACAACAACTAAGGAACTCGCAGAAAATTTTAAAGTAACGTATGCGACTAATCCTACACCAACTGTAAAGAATTGGAAAGGTTGCATGGTTGGAAAATATGTCACGCACGAACTTTCCAGACAAATCTGCAACAGTGTTACTTGCTATGAGTCATTGTTTTCACGACACTTTCAGGCATCATTTTGGGGCAGGTTTGTTGCGGGTGATGAAAAGTGGATCCTTTATCATAACGTTAAACGCCGCCGGTCGTTGATCAGCCGAGGAAGCCGAATTTCTCAAGAACCGAGAGGAGGACTTCATAAAAGAAATCATGTTGAGTTTATGGTGGGATATTGAAGGAATTATCCATTACGAACTGTTAGAGAACAATTAATCTTATTCTCTACTAAAATAAACTTGGTTGTTTGAAAGCCGCTTTGGGCCCTCCTTAGTCAAACGAAGAGGTGCCATCTTCCATCACGATAATTCCCGTCCTCACACAACTCGAATGATCAAAGATCTCTTGGAGGAGCTCGGTTGGGAAATATATTTGCTGCACGGCCTTTCTGAAAGGCCTAGTTTTTCTTCGGGCACCTTTTTAAAATTAAATTTAAATCGAAAACAAATGAGGGCATCTCCTACAAAAAGATGTATGGAGATATGTTAAAAAAAGAAGGTAGAGGAAGTGAAAATGTATGCAAGATATATAGCCGCTCATCATTCGGAGGGCAGCCAAACCCCCAGATGTCAGCTGCAACAATCTAACCCATGCCACACCTGACACCCTCTTGCAAGGGTGCACACTAGCATGAAATTTTTAAGGGCGCAAATTACCAGAACCATTGAATATATATGGGAAAAAGGAAAGACCAAGTAGGAAAAGGTGATCGGCGGTCCCTTTCCCGTTCTGCGAAAGACGACGACAAACTGAGAAGACGAAGTGTGAAGAAGATAGAGAAAAGGGAAACTGGAGGCATTCAATCTTAAAAGGTAATTTAGTGCACAGAAAAGATTTTTTTTTTTTTAACAGCTCATCTGGCGACTGCCTACTTGGGCATTAGTCGCCGTATTAAAACTGGCCTAGTTCTAGGCTACTTTAAAATAAATTTTTTTTTTTTTTTTATTTTTTTTTTTTATAGAGCCCATCTGGCAACTACCCACTTGGGCATAAGTCGCCGAAAAACACGACAGCCTAGAATTAGGCTACTTTAAAGTTAAAATATGAAAACTTAACAATCAATATAAATTGGAAAAACTTAACAATCGAAGCAATCTCCGGCAGCGGGGGGAGGTCCCCCTCACCCCGGTGCAGGAGAGTGCAACCTAAAACAAAACAATAACAAAAAAAAGGAACCTTAAATAAAGGGGAGAAGGCCGGCCTCCCCCAAAAAGTCAATAAGTCCACCAGTCATGGTGCACGCACTCGTCCCGAGTACAAGGGACAGGCGGTAGCGACCCCGCCCATCCCGGTACCGAGACAGGTATCGTGCGCGAAGATCACCCAGACTGGGACATTCGACAAGAATATGCCGAACAGTCTGGGGGACGAGCAGTCGTTGCAATAGGGCACATGCGAGCGCTCCACCAAGTAACGATGCGTCACACGAGTGTGTCCGATTCGAAGACGACAGAAAGCAACCTGAAGCCGCCGCGGCATTGGGGGATAGGTCCATGGGAACAGTCGCGGCGCAATGGCACGCAACTTTAAGTTCCCCTCGACCGTCTCCCATCTTCTTTGCCAAGCAGTCCGAAGAGCTGCCCGTATTCCTGCCATGTAGTCAGTGTGAGGAAGAGCGAAACGCTGGTCCGGTCGCAGAGTCCTCGCGGACTCTTTGGCGCCCTCATCGGCGCGCTCATTCCCCGCAATTCCTACATGTCCAGGAACCCAGCAGAAGATAATCTCGACATCTGCCCGGCTCGCCAAAACCGTGGCGTCACGGATTTCGCGAACCAGGGGATGCGGAGATTCCAATGCACCGAGAGCACTCAGGGCGCTTTGTGAGTCGCTATAAATCACAATCCGGTCTCCGAACCGGGCACGTCGCGTAACCTACCGTACCGAGTGGTGTATTGCCACCAGCTCGGCCGTGAAGACAGACGCAGCGCCTGGTAGAGCCCCGCTGACTTCAAACAGAGGGGATACGGCGTGGAAGCCGACCCCCTCTTGGGACTTGGAGCCATCCGTATACACTGGCACGGTACCAGCGTGACACGATGTGTGCTCCAAAAAGGTCGAACGCAATACTCCCGACGCAGTACAAGCTTTGGGAGCAGAGGCGTGGCGACAAATAGCCAAATGTGGTACCCTCCAGGGTGGCGTCCTGGGCAGAACCAGGGGCGCCACCGGCCCGAGAGCTATATCTACCTCTCGAAGGAGTTTCCTGGCCCTAAACCGCAAGGGCTTAGGGTATGACTGGCGTCTCTCGGCGGCATAGGCACCATCGAGATCAGCTGCGGATGCAGTGAGAGCTGTTGGCGACTGAGGGAGGCGCCGGGCTCGCGCGTACAGGCGAGTGATGCACTGCACGCGGCGCAGAGCGAGTGGCATCTCCCCAGCATCGACCAACAGGCTCTCAATGGGGGAAGTGCGGAAGGCACCGGTCGCAAGGCGAAGGCCGGTGTGGTGGATCGAATCCACCTTCCGCAATAAACGCTCGGCTGCGGATGCATAAAACTCGCATCCGTAGTCGAGCTTCGAGCGAACAAAGGATCGATAAAAAAAGTAAGGCGGTAGCCCTATCAGCGCCCCAAGCGCTGAACGTCACGGAACGGAGAATGTCCATGGCGCGGGTACAAGAGACCCTAAGGCTGCGAATGTGAGCCTCCCAGGTGAGGCGTCGGTCGAATACAAGACCAAGGAAACGGTGCGACTCAACCACATCCAGGCGCACCCCATTAAGAAACAAATCTGGGTCGGGGTGAAGCCGTGGATGGCGGCACAAGTGCACCACCTTAGTCTTGGCCAAAGAAAACCGAAACCTGTGCGCTTCGGCATAGCGAGAGACGCGGTTCAATGCCTGTTGGAGTCGGTGCTCCAGAGTTGGCATCTGGGCCGCGCCAAAAGAGATCGAAAGGTCGTCCACGTAGAGCGTAGCGAGAACATCTTCCGGCAGCACCGAGGTGATGCCGTTGATGCTCAGGGCAAAGAGTGTGACACTGAGGACACTTCCCTGCGGGACACCCTCTTCCTGCTCCTTTGGGCCGGAGAGGGCTCCCCCCACCCGTACGCGGAATCGACGATCTCGCAAAAATTCAGATATAAACATTGGGAGGCGTCCCCTCGCCCCCATCGTGTGGAGAGTCTCCATGATACCGTATCGCCATGCGGTATCATAGGCCTTCTCCAGATCAAAAAACACCGTGGCGTAGTGCTGTCTACGAAGGAAAGCCTCGCAGACGGCATTTTCCAGTCGGAGCAGAGCATCCGACGTGGAGTGGAACTTACGGAAGCCGCACTGTGAAAAGACAGATGGCCTCCGCTGTCCAGGAAATAGGCTAATCTAACATTTACCAATTTCTCCATCAACTTGCACACGCAAGAGGTTAGAGAGATTGGGCGGAAACCGGTCGGAGTAGATTGATCTCTCCCCGGCTTGCGAAAGGCGATTCGCCAGGAGTCTGGGAGAAGACCTTCCACCCAGATCCTGTTGAACAAATCTAACAGAAAGGCCATGCCTCGCTCACCCAGGTGTCGAAGCATGGCGTACGGGACATCGTCCGGACCATGGGCGGTGTCCGCGCACGAAGCGAGAGCGGAGCGCAACTCACTCACAGTAAACTTGTCGTTGAAGGGTTCTCCGCCTCTGGAGGTAAAGTCCAGCCGGCGGCCTTCCGCGACATCACGACGTGCATTGAATGCTGGCGGAGCAGCATCACGGCTAGAGAATGCGGAAAAAGCGGTCGCTAAGGATTCCGCCACGGACGCGGGGTCCGAGATTGCGGTCCCATTCTCCTGGAGAACGGGAGGGGGGTCCTGCGAGAACTTGCCCCGAATCCTTTTGACTCGCTTCCACACCTCAGCTAAAGGGGTCTTCCCGTTAAGTGAAGACACGTATGCCCGCCAAGAAGAGCGGCGGGCGTGCTTCGAAATATACCGGAACCTAGCCCTAGCCCGACGAAATTCAGCGACAGTGAAATCGTTCGGGCGGCGCTTATAGCGCATGTAGGCATAACGCTTCTGTTTGAGGGCCGTCTCACACTCGGCCGACCACCATGGGAGTGGTCGGCGTGCAAAACGGCCAGACGTCCTAGGAATAGTAGTCAGGCCCACGGCGATGAGGTTGCCGGAGAAGAACTCAACGGCATCATCTACCGACCTAAACTCCTCGACTGAGATAGAGAATTCAGTCATTTCCTGAAATGCAGGCCACCGCGCCCGCGCCAAGCACCACCGAGGTGGTCTCTCAGGCGGCAGTTGCCCTGAAAATGATATTTGAATGGGAAAGTGATCACTACCATGGAGGTCATCGACCACCCCCCAATCAAAATCAGGCTGTGCATCCGAAGAGCACAAAGATAGGTCAAGGCAAGAAAATGAAGCGGTTCTCGGACAGTGATGCGTAAACTCATCCACGTTTAGGACACCCATCTCAAGCTCTTCGATCAGATCGGCAAGGACTTGTCCCCTGGGATTTATGGAGTAATCTCCCCAGAGAGGATGCCTGCCGTTCAGATCTCCAAGCAAGAGATAGGGCCTCGGCAACCGTGCAACGACGCGGCGGAAGTCCCCCGCGTCGAAGTCAGCTGACGGTGGAATGTACGCAGAAATAATAGTATACCTCCTATCCAGGTGCAGCTGCACAGCCACTGCCTGAAAGGAGGTATCTAAAGAGAAAGGAAGAACGGAGACATCATGCCGGGTGTAAACTGCACATCCCCCAGCCCGGCCATCCCGAGGTGGTGGGGTCGCAAGACCCTTATACCCCGGGAGGGCAGGGAGGGGGCACGCACCTAGCATGGTCTCCTGCAAAAAAATAGCTAACGGGGAACGGGACGAGACGAGCCTCCGCAGCTCCTCCCAGTTGGCCCGGAGTCCACGGCAATTCCATTGAAGGAATATGCCCTCCAGGCCTAGCTCGGAGGAGACACGGGGGCCCTCCTCGAATTAAAGACCCTCACGGGAATGGCCGTACGCTTCCCGGGGGCAGAACCCCGGGCGCTGTTGGCCGGACAAAGCGCTGAAGGCACTGTCGCCTTCGAGGACTTATTGGGGGAGGTTGGGCTCGCCATGCGAGTCTTTTCCTCCCTCCGCCTCGAAACCTTAGGCGGGCGTTGCGGCTTCGGAGGCGGGGGGCCCTCTTTTCGAGGAACCACCGTCTCCGAGCCACTCGCTCCACCTCGGGACGTGGGCGAAGGAGCCGAAGCTCCTTTGTTGCTGTCCTCCTTTCGGGGGACAGCTTTAGGAACCCCGGAAGATGGCCTAGCGACCATCTTCAGGGGTGTTGCCTCCTGTGAGTCTAACGACTCGGTGGAGGCGCGTGGCCGTTTCGCCTTACGGGAAACGGTCACGCTGGGGGAAGAGGGGGGAGCCCTGGTTTTAGCCGGGGCAGGGTATGAGCCCTTTTTGCCGCCAGCTTTACCAGGGGAGCGCCCGGGTTGGGTAGAGCCCGCAGAAGGGCTCCGAATGGGCGCGGAAACAACCGTGCTCGTTGGCCTGGATGGGCCGGGAGCAGAGGGTGCCTTCCTAACTATTGAGGCATATGACGTCCCAGGCAGAGCCGGGCGCGCCAGGACCAAGTCCTTTGCCTCGCGAAATGAGAGTCGATCCTGGGCCTGAACGGCCAGGATTTCTTTCTCAAGGAGATATGCACCACATTGCTTCGAAGAAGCAGGGTGCGGCTCTCCGCAATTGACACACTTGGCCACACACGATTTGGACTTATCGTGTGCGACCTTGGAGCAATTTACACAGACTTCGGGTGACCCCGACTTTGCACGTCTACATGAGCGATTCGTATGGCCGAAGCGGTGACAGTAATAGCACCGCCGCGGCAGTGGCACGAATGCCTTCACGCGGTAGCGGTACCAACCGGCACGCACCGACTCAGGGAGCTTGTCACAGTCGAACGTGACGAAGAGTGTAGGGGTGGGTCTCGAGGCCCCTCCCTGTTTTCTCATCACACGTTCGACCTTGACCGCCCCATGGTCGGCCAGCTCTAAGGTGATGTCTTCAATGGAGTAGTCAACGAGTTCCCTCGCATAAACTACTCCTTTCACAAAGTTCATGGTAGAGTGCGGCGTCACACTCACCGGGGTGCCATCAAGTGTCCGAAGAGCACTAATCCTGGCCGCCTCGGCGGGATTCGCCGCATTCGCCAGAAGGCTCCCGTCCGAGAAACGGGTTACCTTCGGCTCTCTACCAATTGCACTAGCTAATCCTCTCCGCTGATGGATCATGTTGCCCTTGGACAACATGGTGCCATCAGTGGAGCGAATAACGAGGAAGCGTTTGAAGCCAGCGGGCTCGAAAACGCCAGGTAACCTCTGAATCAGGGGCCCCGATGTCATCGAGGCTCCGCCCTGTGCACTCTTGGTAGTAGTCTTCTTTGTCAGGGGCTCCGCAACCGGGGGGGCAGAGGGGGCGGATGTGCCGATCTTGGCTTGGTCGCTTGCCAGAGTGGCAGCAGACCCATCCGTCCCCGCAGCCCCCGCGGATGGAGAGGAGCCCCGAGTCTTTTTGGTCTTTTTAGTCTTTTTCTTTTTCGGAGAGGAGGGCGGGGAATGAACCCACTTTTCACCTCCGCCAGCAGAAGTCCCCAGGCCAGATGGACCAGCCTCAGCCAGGTCCCTCTCCGAAATGGAGAAGGTCCTGGTTGTCGTAGGGGCACCTGTCGGAGGAGATCCCTCCCCTCCTTCTACTGCCTCGGAGCCCTCAGCCATTTGAGGAGGACCTTGCATAGGGGCGGATTCGGGTTCGGTGCTTGGCGCCGAGCCCGAATTCCCCCCCATGGAAGGCCCTACCGTCTGGGGCTGGGTCTCCTCAAGGACCATGTCTATCACAGGAGGGGCCTCCAATTGGCCATCCCCTCCCAGGACATCGCAGGTCCCCTTGGCAGTGTCGCCAGTCTTGTATGGGGAGGCACAGGCCTTGACCCCGGCAAGGTTTAAAATTCTTGCCAGCAGGTCTTTTGAGGGAAGCGACCGAAGGGGCCTGGCTTCCCTCTCCCCCCTAAGGGGGTTTGCCCTACCGAGCCGCTTTGATGGGAAGCGGCTGGCTAAGGGCTGCCTGCTGGCTTTCTTGGCAGTCCCCTTGAAAAGAAAAGATGGGACTGCCGCTGGGAAAAGGGAGGTGCCCGAAAGCACCTCCAGAGAAGGGGGTGAGGGGGAGTCCCCTGCACCCGTAGGCGAAGGAGAGGAGTAAGCCTCCTCTCCGGTTAGAGAAATATGGAGGGTCCCCTGTGCAAGCACAGGGGGGGGGGACCTCCATTTTTTCGGTGGAGCTGCCCAAGGGCGGCTCCGTCGATGAGCAAGGGGGAGTTAAAGGGGTTTGGGTTTTTTTTTTTTGTTGTTCATCTATGGGCATGGTGACCCTATTTTTGCCACGGGACGCAATAGCTCATCACCCCTCGCAGTAGCCCGCACTGCGAGAGGTGCTTACAAGCCCGGCAGAGCCAGGCGCCGCCATTCGGGACCACCCCTCCCGCCTGGTGGCCTGGCAGTCCATCGGCATGGCGGCTCCGCCTTGGACACGGCGTAAAAAATATAGGTTGTGAAGAGGAGAGGAAAAGGGATGTGAGGAAGGTATGGGTGGGGATGAAGCAGGTTGTTAAAAAACCCCCATCCCGAACCGGAGCTCAGGGGTTAGGGGACAATGTCCCCTCCCCCCTCAGCCCCGATCCGGGGTGGTTGGCTTGAGAAGAAGGTCAGCATTCTACCCTTTGAAATTAGAGGCTGACCAGAGAAAGTTGTGGGAGAGGTTGTATGAAAAGCGACAAGGTAGGGGAGAAATCGCGCTATCTGAAGGAAGGAAGAGAGGTAAAATAAAATTAAAAAGAAAAAAAACAACACCCCAAAAGGGGGAAAGAAAGCAAGCTGGTGCGTCGGGGAGAGGTCCCCCCGGCGCAGGAGCGTGCAACTAAAGGAAAAAAACAAACAAAAAACAACAACAAAAAACAAATGCAAAAAACAAACAAACCTTGCTTAAATAATAGGGAGAAGGCCGGCCTCCCCCAAGAAGTCAACAAGTCAATGTGCACGAATCTGTCCCGAGTACAAGGGGCAGGCGGTAGCGACCCCGCCCATCCCGGTACCGGAACAGGTATCGTGCGCGAAGATCACCCAGACTGGGACATTCGACAAGAATGTGCCGAACAGTCTGGGGGACGACGCAGTCGTTGCAATAGGGCGCAGGCGAGCGCTCCATCAAATAGCGATGTGTCACACGAGTGTGTCCAATTCGGAGACGACAAAAAGCAACCTGAAGCCACCGCGGCATTGGGGGACAGGTCCATGGAAACAGTCGCAGCGCAATGGCACGCAACTTTAAGTTCCCTTCGACCGTCTCCCATCTTCTTTGCCAAGCAGTCCGAAGAGCTGCCCGTATTCCTGCCATGTAGTCGGTGTGAGGAAGAGCGAAACGCTGGTCCGGTCGCAGAGTCCTCGCGGACCCACGAAGTATTTTGAAAACCTCGATGAGCTGACCACGCAGTCTACGGGTTTCCAGCGAGAACAGATCTAATTCCCTTAGTCTATCCTCATAACTTTTATGTCGGATAGAGGGAATCAGCTTGGTTGCCCTGGCTTGTACGCGTTCCAATCTCGCGATGTCCTTTTGAAATGAAGGACTCCAAAATTGTACGGCATACTCCAGGTGCGGTCGGACAAGTGAGTTGTACAAACACACTACAATCTCCTTGTTCTGATATCCAAACTAGCGCTTTATATAGCCTAGCATCCTTTGGGCCTTTTTCTCTGCATCAATGCACTGTTTCGAGAACTTGAGGTCACTAGTGATTGTTACACCCAAGTCCTTCTCAGTGTCGGTGGATTCAATAGCAGTGCCCTTAAGGATATACTGAGATTGGGGGTTTCTGTGGCCGATATGTATCACTTTGCATTTGTTCACGTTAAAAGGCATTTGCCACGTGTCCGACCACTCCCCAATCTTCCCAAGATCTTCCTGCAGGCGGGCAGTATTTCCATCCTTTGCAACGTTCATACCAAGCTTGGTATAGTCGGCAAATTTGGAAATCTTGGCAACCATGTAACCGTCCATGTCGTTGACGTAGATGATGAATAGTAGTGGTCCCAGGACAGAACCTTGAGGCACCCTGCTAGTAACGAGCACCCACTCAGAAGCCTGTCCATTCTTTTTTTTTCCATTATTAGCCAGTGGTTTTATTGTTCCGTTATTATAGTTCCTCGTTTGGAGTGTCATTGTAAGCTTGTTTTCACATACATTTTCAACTCATGGACAGAGAAAACAAATTTCCCATTCCGAAGTATCGCTAACAAGCATTCGAGCAGGCATGGCGAAATCGGATCAGCTCCTAAATTCCTCCTTTGCTCTCTAACAAATTGACACGTAACCGTAAACATAGATAAAGAAATGGCAATATGATCTGAGACGCACCCATACTAATTGTTGCTTTCGCGCGATGGATACAATTGCAACAGTTTACATCATTGCTTTTGGCGATCAGACAAACAGCGACCTGTTTTAGTCGAGCACTATAGATCAAGATAGAATGATCACTTCCGTATAAGGGGTAGTGGGACGATCGAATCGGAAGGACGGAAGAAACGTGAACTATGGATTTTTTTAAGGGGAGGAGGGGAGAGGGTGTTTGTTAGAATATTAAAAATAAAATGGTTGAGGTCAAATTCTTCGAGACTTCGACAAGCGTAAGAGAAAATTCACTCGCATATAGGAAACCATAAATTATTCGTGGAAATACATCGAGTTAATGTGGCGTTACTCATTTGACATTATAATGCGAAATCGCGAAGATATTTACAAGTTAGCGAACGGCCACAATGGTCAATGTTCGTGAACATTAACCTCCCTATAATTTTAAAGCAAGCAACACTAACGTGACGGGAAACTGACTTTTAAGTCAAGATCATTTTTTATTTATATAAAGGTTACATTTGAATGGCCTTGTCGCATCAGATACAAATTAAAACTTAGATTTAAATACTAACACAAGCTAAACGACAGAAATATAATTTTTAACAATTGATTGCAGATTAATTCAAGGTGGATAACTAAGATAATCCACTTTTGATATCAACACCCATGTTTCTTAATGAAAAAGATAAAATATTCAAGAAAATTGCTGCACAATGCAATTATATGTATCTTTCTCCCATGGGTCGTCGAAAAGAGGTACGAAGAAAAGAGGAAACGGATCGTTTCCCTTCCCCAAGGGGAGGACCCGTGTACACGTACACCCGTCGTCCCTAGAGGAGCGATAAATCCTCCCGGCCCCAGTGCCACCGGCAGTCTCAAACTAGATTGAGACTAACTGGATGTTGCTTCTTGTAATGATTTCCATTTTATCCCTCTTTTAAACGTTTCATCTCACCTTTCATGGCCGGCGGCTAATATGAAAGGCTAGTCGCAGCCCAGCTCTCTTCCTTTCAACCCTGTTCGGTGCCGTGAGAGAGTGGGGATGATCTGGCTCACCCCTCCCTCTTAGCCTCAATTGGGGTGGTGGCTTTTAATGTCTTTATTTTATTACCACACTTTTTTCCTATTCTCACCTCTTTCTTTCCTTTAACAAGTCATCCTTTCAGGCACAAAGGGACAAAGGCATTTGTAACATGGGCGAACTAGCAGCAGCTGACATCTGGATAAATGTGTAACCTCCGGGTTTCAATGTATGTAGGATGAGGCTATCTATCTTCCACACATTTTTACGTTCTCTCTAGCTTCACTACCTCCCTTTCGCTTTAAATTCGAGGGAATTAATATACACCTAGATTCCAAGTTCTACCCCCTCCCCCATTCCAAATCTTCAAAAGGCAGCGAAGTGTGTCCCAAGACGCCCGCGTTGCTCCTCGATCGAGCCAGGATTACCCCGGGGGAAGCAAGGAGCCGTGAGAAACCCGCTTCAAAGAGAGCACGGAGAAGAGAGTTAATTGACGACTTCCCAGGTCAGGGGTGACAGAACCCAGGGTTAAAATGGCGCGAGTCTAGAGCTTATTAACGGTTGACTTAGTGTACGAGGTTAAAATGCTAATCACACATGATAAAAAAAAGAATAAACAGTCGCAGTCTGGTTTAATTTCTAATAGAAATTGATTTATTCAAAGGGTTAAATATATGTAAGGATCTGAATGGTATAGACACATTCCGATGAATTTACAATGCACAAATGCATTTTAAAATATAAGTAATGACACAAAATAAAGCATTTATACGCGCACAGTGTTGAGTGGTTAAGACATTCTTGTTTCTTCAAATAAATGTTAATTGGAAAAAAACCCACTCAAGGAATGGCATCACTAAAGTTGCGAAGCAAGCCATCGCATGAGGTACATACAATGACAGACCTCCCACATATTCATTTACCACCATGAAGCACAGAGCCTCATTATCAAGTACAAACGAGCTCAAGGACCGCGTCCTTTGTACCCAGACTACATTTGTTTAAAGCTCGTCTGGAATGATTAAAACGCCCAACTTCCTTTGACGAAAAACTAGTTCTTTCCTGCCAATTTCAAGGTGAGGAGAGCGTACAGAGAGGCAAGGAATGGAGGCTTTCAACTGCATTTCTGTCGGATTTGATGCTGTTTAACGGGGGACGGCGAGGCATCCATGGTTCCCACAAATTCATAATTCCCAAATCCTCTGACCAAACTTGAGATGGGTGGATAAAAGCTGGTTGGAGACTAGCCTACACAATTAATTGTTGTCCAGAAAAAATAGGTGATAAAAAGCTTGTAATAATTGCAGAAAATCGGTAATAGGAAGATGTGTAGAAAAGATAAAGCCCGTGCAGTCTCAATCTAATTTCGAGAGTGACGTGGTACTGGGGACGAGAA
The DNA here is from genome assembly GCA_963969495.1 of Ceratothoa steindachneri. NCBI lineage: Eukaryota > Metazoa > Arthropoda > Malacostraca > Isopoda > Cymothoidae > Ceratothoa > Ceratothoa steindachneri. The sequence goes on from OZ018320.1 coordinate 55,516,891, forward strand.
GGGGTGACACTCCAACTTTGTGGAACCAAAGAACTGGCCACTTAACCGTTCCGGTCTAAGTTCCATGGACATTTTCGTGTGGTCAGCAGTAGAAGGAAAGTCTTCCGTGGTGAGAAAATTAAAAATGTCCTTCAATTCGAGAGCAAATTTTTTCACAAGAGTCTATTTCAAAGTGAAGAGCCGGACTGCAAGATGCCGTGGATCAAGACGGAGATCATATTCAATTTTTCATTCAAAACTCAATTATGTCTCTTAAATATGTAGAAAGGTCTCAATTAGTTGAATATAGACCTATCCTCAGTGCTCCATTGACAACATGAAGGCCACATAGTTCTCTATCGAGAAGGGTCTCTCCAATACGATACAATTATTTCTTTTCTTCTTCAACCTTTTTTAAGAAACTTGTAATAACTTTTCTGGTCTAAAGAGTAATAGATTTTAAGAACTTCCCAGAAGTTTTGTGAGCAGTAACCAATGCCAAGTAAACAACTATCCAAATACTCTTACAACCCTATTCCTATTAACATAAAAAAAATACCTAACAAACGAATCTATTTTCCTCTATGAACAACTTTGTTTGATACTCCGTAAAAACATATCACATAATTCGGGCATAATTTTACACCGTTATGCATTAGCTCTGTAAATTAAGGTGACACATATGATTAATATATCCCCAATTCTATTTGATTTGTTAGAATTTTTTTTTTTAAATTCAATCATGGGTATTACTTACTGTGCATGAAGATATTAATGTGTCATATTTTAAACAATTACACATGCTTTGTAACATTTTAACCAGTGTAGTTTTAATTTGGATTAGAAGAATAACCATTTCTACAATGTATGATTTGAAGTAAGACCATGTTGTCACATATAAATAGTATATATTTTATGGTATTATTTTATAGTTTATATTTTAACTATGCGAAATTAAAATTACAAAAAATGCTTTTTCTATTCACTAACTTTCCTTGATAAAATTAATAATTCTCTAACATTCCCTGACCGAATGCGATTTCCCTGACTTTTCCTGAAATTCCCTACCTGTGGGAACCCTGGACATCATTCTTGTATTCACGTGATCCTTGCAGTCTCGAAACAAGAATCAAATAATGCTTTCACGTGTATAAAAAGAACAGGGAGCCTTTACGACAAGGAAACAGACAACAAACAAGAATATGAACTCAATAGAAGAGAGGAGAGAGAAGGAAACAATACATGAAAAAAAAATCGAAGGTGAGAAAACGCCAAGCCCTAAAAAAAAATGAAGTCAAGGTGTTTCCTTTCAAAATTCCGGGAATAATCAGTCATAAATAAGCAACGGGAATTCAAATCCACGAACTTATAGAACTTTAAATAGCCCAGAGAGATTTGAAAATGTACTAATTTAAAAATGAAAGAGCTAACTCAGGTTCCGACTTGAGTCGGAATCCTGAGACCGACGCTTTTTGTTCGCACTTGTTTCTGTAAGTTTTAAAAGACACCTGTCGCCAATAAAAAGGTTATTAACTGTATAATCCTCATCATTCACGAAAATATTTCTTTCTGCTGTCTGTCACACACCCTCATCCTTTCCTAATTAGACGATGCATTGGATTATCGGTTGGAGTCGCTCTCCGCTCCCAAAACACTCAAATGAGTCTCTTTCCCCGAGACTCATCAAATAACAGGTTTCTTCACTGCGTTCCACTTCCCGTATCCGGAGGTATTGTAGCGGGCCGAAAAATTTAGACTAACCCCAATCGATGCAACCCGCTTCCTACACTAATCCGGACGTGAGAAATCGAAGGAGAATGAAACGGATTGTATGTACAGTCCTTTACTAACAAAAAAAATACAATATTTACAAAAAATATGGGTAAATATGCACCCAATGAGCCTATTTATATATATACTAAAACAATCCTATCTTGGAACCCAATCAATCAAAAAATATATATTAATACTAAGAGTCAGCATATACAAAAGCGGACAACCAAAACAAGAGACAACATAAAGAGGCGTTTTCTTACGTGGTACCACGGTTTACGATTTGTCGGCCTCCCCGGGGGAAAATCTTGTCGGCAGTCACTCTTGTGACAAAATTGGGTGTGCGGGGCTTATGGTACCTGCCACCTCGGAGCTCAGTTTTCTTTAAGATCCAGTCAAGTACTATTAGAAGACTTCTTATATCTTCTTTAAATATCTCCAAAGTATTTTCGTTAAAGTCGCTCTTGCAAAATGCAGGCAATGTTTTTGTTTGTTTTGTTCTTTTTTCTTCTTTTTTTTTTATTCTGGTACTTGAACGCTGTCTCATAAAATCTTTAACATTTAGTAGCTAATAAAAAAAATCATGAGATGTTAAATAACCTTATTCATACAACATGAAATCAAATACATATGTACAAAAGAAAATATAATAAAAAAAACCATTCCCACTCACACACACATTCTTACAGAAGGAGGGCGAGTGTATTGGGAAAAAGGGTGGGAGAATGGCCCCTTCACACACTCACATTCGCTCTACCACACCCCTCCTTCCTTAAGCCATTCGACCAGAGTCACTCACAATACACTCTCAATCCTTACTCACAGTACCTTTTATACTCAATCACATCCTTCTGCACCCATTCACAATCGTCTACTGGTCCCTGGCTACGCGTAGCAATCAGTCGGGGTTGTTCATCAGTCTTCCTGTCAGTCTCATCATCACTATTAATCATCTCGTCAACCATACTCTTAGCCCTCATTACCAGTTCTCCCATCTCACGACAGAATTCTTTCATACTCTTCCGTTCAGAAACTTCACTCTTCATACCCCCATTCATCAGCAACTCACTCACAGCTCTCATCCAACTCAAGGTACACTCTTGCGAAACAGACAGGTCAGTCACATCCCCCGTATTCTCAACAGGCATACTAGAAACCCCTTCGACTGGTTCCCACCAGAAACCTGAAAAATCAGCCACTTCATCGTTCACTACATCAAATTCACCCCTACTGTTACCATTCGTAAAACCCGAAAAATCAGCCACACTAGGTTCATTCTGCCCAAACACACTATCATTCATACTGTTCCCAAAACCAGAAAAATCAGGCACAGGCACCTCACTCACTCGTCTACTTATACCAGCCAAATCACTTACCTGTTTACGCAAAAACTCAATCTCCATTTCAAGATCCCCCATACCAGAAAGACTCTGCTCGGACTTACTTTCATTCGTACTTGTATTCTTCCTTTCACTCTTCTTTGTACGCTTTCTACTCCTTGAGACTAAGACTAGCTCTTTCCCAGACAGATCCATACTATCACATTCAATCTCATCATCATGCACTTTACCTCTCTCTCTACACAATTCATACACTGGATGACTCACCAGGTAGTCAGGAGGTTCTCTCCATCTCCTTAACTGACTCTGATGAGCCCGCACTCTCTCAGTCATACCGTCATTCAAACTCTCCAAAACATATGTCACCCCATTTTCCCAAACTCTCACAACTCTATAAGGTCCATCAAACTTCCCACTCATCTTTGACACATTCAACCTACCATTCACTTCTTTCACCTTCAATACTTTTGCACCTAATTCAAATGAACGGAACCTTTCATGTGCCTCACGCCATACACTCTGCTCACTTTCACTCAAACGAAACCTATCTTTCACTCGCCTTTCAAAATTCATCACAAACTGACATGGGGACATTCCAGTTGCGCTATGCACAGTTGAATTATACGCCCACAACACTCTCCCCAGACATACATCCCAGTCATTCACTGTCGTACTCATCATTCTCAACATCTCACACAAGGTTCTTATAGTACGTTCAGCCAATCCATTTGAAGACGGTACATACCGAGTTGTTCTCACATTCTCCACACCATTCTCTCTCAACATTTGCTCAAACACTTCTCCTACAAATTCAGGCCCATTATCACTCAGACATCTTCTAGGCTTCCATACACACATAGGAAAAAACAACTGCTCAACCACACGCGCAACAGTCACACTCCTTTTATCTCTCACAGGCGCTGCATACACAAACTTACTTTTATGATCAACCATCACAACCATACCAACATTCCCAGCACTCGTACGCGGCAAAGACACACAATCAATCACTACCAATTCGACGGTTCTTTCGCATCAACTTTCAACATCGGTGCTTTCACTTGCACACCTTGCACCTTTCGCTTCTGACACCTTTCACACGTAGTTGCAACATCATTCACAACAGTTCTCAGAAACGGATGGAACACACGTTCCTTCATACACTCCCACAGCTTAAACTTACCCATATGCCCATAATTATCATGCACAACCTTCACCAGACCAATCATACCAACTAAGGACATCACAGGTACATACATATCATCACCACCCTTCACATGCCTCACAAAATATACAACATCCATACAAACAACAAAATCCTTAGCATACCTTTTAAAATCACTTAAACACTCTGGCCATTCATTCAAATCAACACGCGTCATTACACACTTCTTCAACTCACTAACAAAAGGACACATCTCTTGCATCTCTAGAATATCATCATCACTTAAAATCTCATTCTCATCATCCATGACCAACTCAATCATGCCACAAAATTTGACAACATTCTTCGCACACTCATTCAACTTCATCACCTCACATTCACCTTTCATAAGACGATCCTTATCAGTATCCAAAGACAAATCATTCAATCTCATAAAGTCTACACCAAGCAAGAAACAACACGGCATTTGCTCATCTTTCAGAATCACAAAGTCATGCTTCACATTTACACCATTACCCAAACTCACTTTCAGACTAACCTGTTCCCATGCCACTATCATGCCATTCCCGAATCCACTTATCCGTAACTTTACAGGTTTATGCTCGCAACATCTAAACTCATCATACTTACTCAGAATCCTCTCATTCACTAAAGACACTTGCGCTCCAGTATTAATCAAAGCACAGAAGAACCTTTCACCAACTTTCACTCTCACTTCCATCTTATCAGGTCCACCATGTTCGCAATACACAGAAGGAACAAACACACCAACATCAGCACTGATATCCACACTGTCATCAACTTCCATATCATCACTCACCACACACTCATCTTCATCCAGACAATCATTTTTCTCTCTCATATATGAACACTTTTCAATCACCCAATTGTAGTGCACACTGCTCAAACATTGCGGATGTACCACATTAGGATTCAAACCCTTCATCTTCTCATTCTTGTACACAATCGGCCTCTCACCACCAAAGTGCACATAAACAATCACTCCATACAAACGACTCACTACAATCAACACTTCCTGAAATGGCGGGACCCCTTGCATACACATCGCTCTCAATTCTTTTATGAAGTTCCGCACCTTTGCCATACCAATGCTTTCAGGCTTCCTACACACTTCATTCATTACCTCCTTCCTTAAATCATCCACACTATCGGGCACTCTCACGTCTACTCCATCACTCTTCAAATCTTGCAAACCATTCCATACACTCTCAAACAAGGAATCACCACCACCCTTACTCTCTTTTCCATTCATAATCCCTTTCGGCAAATACTCAGGATCACTCACTTCACACACATTTTCATCATTCGTACCAGGATACCTTGACATCAAATCAGCCACTCCATTCCGTTCACCAGGCACATACTCAATCACATAGTCAAAGTCACTCAAATCTTCCAAAGTCCTTGCAATCCTACTATCAGCCCACTTCATACGCTGCAGATACAGAAGAGGTTGATGATCTGTTTTTATCACAAACCTCACACCATACAAAAACGGACGCAACACTTTCAAACAATATCTTATCGCAGCCAGCTCTCGTTCCACAGTCGAATACTTTCGTTCTGTAACATTCATAGCCTTGGATACATACCCAATTATTCGCCTGACATTCTCTCCATTCAAACGCTGCTCTTGCATCAGAAAACCTCCCATACAATACCCACTCGCATATGTATACAATTCAAGCATTTTAGCATTTACACTATAATCTGGGTACGCCAATTCAACATCTTCAGCCGCTGCCTCTTTCAGTCTCTCATACGCCCATCCACTCAGTCAGAGGCTTACTCACACCAGAACAATCACGTATAAACTTTCGCTGGAATTCAATCAAACCCAAAAACGACTTCAGTTGCTTCACAGTCACCGGTTTAGGAAACATTCGCACCTTCTCAACATACTTCGGTGATTTTCGCAACCCATTCTCACTCACCATATGCCCAAGGAATTCCACTTCTTTCGCAAACCATTCACACTTCGCCACTTTAACCTTCACACCAACACTCTCCAATGTTCTCAACACATCATTCACCAATCTCATATGCTCCTCAAAAGTCTCAGTCATAATCAAAATATCATCTATAAATGCAATCACATTCTTACTCGCAAACTTACTCAACACAACATTCATTGCCCGCTGGAAGGCTCCGGGAGCATTAGCCAACCCGAAGCTGAGGTTCCGGAACTGGTAATGCCTCTTTGTGGAAGAGAAGGCAGTTACCGGCCAGCTCTCCTCAGCAATAGGCATCTGGTAAAACCCCCGTACCAGATCCAGCTTCATAAACCACTCCATCCCATGCATACTATATACACACTCAGATACCACACACATCGGAAACCTTTCTTTCACAGTCCTTTCATTCACCTTTCGATAATCCACACACAGACGCAATCTTCCATCCGGCTTACGTACAGGCACAATTGGACTATTCCATGCACTCTCACTCTCTTCAATCACTCCCTATTGCTCCAATTCCAAACACTAATCCTCAATCTCATCAGCAACCGGACGTGGGAAATGCCTCGGCCGCTGATAGATTGGGGAGTCCTCCTTCAGGACAATCTTGAATTCCGGGAGCTTTGCAACCCCGAAATCCAGATCACCCTTACTGAGGGCTCCCTTTCGTTCAAATATCATTTGATACACATCCTCCCTTTCATACTCAGTCAAACATCCATCCAATTTCACCATGTCCTTCACCTCATTATACATCCATTCACATGTCTTTTCATTCGCAATATTCACCCTGATATCCGTGCTATCATCCATACCTACCTCAGTGACAGTGGAGAGGTGTCCTAGTACATCTCCGACTTGGATACCCTTCACCTGTCCCTTCACCCTGGGGTCCGCCTGCACACATACAAAAGGATCATTCATTCTCATCAAGCCATCAAACACACAAGCAACACGCCTTACCTTATAATATGCATACTTTCCATCCAATATCACGGTGTTCTCACCCACATTTAAACTAACATCCTTACTCCAACTCACTCTAACCACCACCCTTTCACCCTTCACAAGTCTTACATTCCCCATAGCAGTCACCTCAATATCAGTAAACACACTCCTCAAAACACTACCATCTTTCCCTACATATAACTTATACACCCCATTTTTACCAATCTTTCTCTCAATCTGATCACTTGCAGGATGCACAACCATACGATTCATTTTCATAAAATCATAGCCCAAAATCACACCATACTCACTACTCACCTTATCAATCACCGAGAATTCACATTTATTCATCATCATACCATGGATTCGAACAGCTGACCTTATCATTCCAATCACAGGCACTCTCTTATTACCAATACCTACCAAACTACCCTTGCACTGCGACAGGAGGGCTTTCTCGCTAACCTTGTCATACACATCTTTATACACCAAGCTCGCCTTGCATCCAGAATCTATTAAAGCCAAACACTCAATCCATTCAATTCCACCTTCACCCCCAGACACTCATACTTCCTACCAGACAGCACTTTCACACTAGACAGACTTACCAACACATTATTTACACTCATGCACCCAGAGGATACTTCACCAGGTACCCTCTTACAATTCAGTTTCCCGCTTCAGACTTTCCATTCACACCTTGCGCTCTCAGTCTAATCCAACACTTTTCACTCGAATGTCCTTCCATCGCACAATAGCTACATACATTCCTCTGGTCACGACACATCCTCGCATAATGACCAGCCTTTCCACAATTACCACAAGCATACTTCACACTCCCCCAGCAGTTGCTCCACCATTCAACCTCGGACAATCTTTCTTCAAATGGCCTATTTCTTTACACTCAAAGCACTCTTTCACACTTTCCTGGCAATCCTTTATCATATGCCCTTTCTTACCACAACCAAAACATGCACCAGACGTCCACCTACATTCTGCCAACATATGACCTTTCCTTCCACACCGATGACATTCCACAATCTTTCTCCCACCATTCGATCTCTCGTTTGCTGGGACATACCTCGGTTTCTCTCTCATATATCCGTTCCCACGCTTGAAATTCATCTGTCCCCTTCCATTCGACCACCCTCCATTTACCCATCCATTCTGCCGGCCCAGGAAGTTCGACATCACTCCAGCTGGTGCAGTCTTCAGGGCATCCCTGTAGCTGACATACTGCTGGGGTGGATGAAAGCTCCTGGGCTTCTTACCCCCAACATTCACACTGTACCATCCATCCTCTCCTAGATCGCTTTCATCATCAAATCTTCCATCTTCCAACAGCTCCAACAAATCCTCCCACATCAACCGTTCACCTGTCAGTCTCATTCTCTCCTTTCTCTTTCCACTCAGCCATTCACTCACCTTTCGAGGGATCGTATCCAAAAACTTCCTCATCAGTGGTTTACATTCATTTACATCATCATCACCATACCTCTTTCTTGCCATACTCTCAAGCCTATGTGCATACATGTTCACACTTTCACTTTTCCCCATTCGAGCCTTCTCAAATTCATTTACCCTTTTATACTTCACACTCTCTTTCATTCGTTTTCCCTGTCCAATCATCCGCTTCTTCACCACATCGTACCTTGGTTCCCCCACACTTGTAATCACGCGAAAAAACTCCAATACTTTTCCCTCCAAACATTCCCCCCCAAAATTCATCCAGTATCCCTTATTCTCCGGGTACTTGAGCTTACAATATCGCTCAAATTCCCCGAAGAATTCTTCCACACTTTTCCCACCATGTAACCTAAATCTATCTATCTTTGGCACTTCCCTTATCAAAATACCCTTTCCCACATTCACTTCACTCTCACTTGAGCTGCCTTCACTCTCACTCATATCAATCATACCATCACACTCTCCTTCATCCGAGTACAATGAGTCCACACTCTTGCCTCTTACCTTCCTATCCTTCCCCTTTGCACCACTCTTCCTTCTTCTCTTGCGTTCAACTCTCTTCCATTCTCCGTCCTTCCTATCACTCATAATCACCCTATCCTCTCTAGACTCGCACACACTCCCATTGATCCCATTAGTCTTATCCCCTTCAGTCGGAGCAGGGGTCAAGGTCGAGGGTCCTGGGGCCGGTCCTGACCCCTTCATCATGTCATACAAGTCCTTCATCCGTTGGTCGACCTGCTTCTGTCTCTCGTCCCTTTCTTTCCTCATCCTGTCTGTCTTCTCATCCATACTCATCACATCACTCTTCAATCCATCAATCACATTCCTCAACATCATACATTCCTCCTCTTTCTGCCTCAATTCCAGCCTCAGTCTCACAATCTCATCATGGAGGCCCTGTTCCAAAGAAGCCATCCTCCCAGGTTAGTAACAGCGATAGACAAAGGTGAAAAACAACCAAACTACCTGCCACGCTAATTGGGTATGGACTGCAATCCAATCCCGTCACGCTCCCGGTTTCGAAGTCTCACGTCCCTATTCGGGCACCAAATGTAGCGGGCCGAAAAATTTAGACTAACCCCAATCGATCCAACCCGCTTCCTACACTAATCCGGACGTGAGAAATCGAAGGAGAATGAAACGGATTGTATGTACAGTCCTTTACTAACAAAAAAAAATACAATATTTACAAAAAATATGGGTAAATATGCACCCAATGAGCCTATTTATATATATACTAAAACAATCCTATCTTGGAACCCAATCAATCAAAAAATATATATTAATACTAAGAGTCAGCATATACAAAAGGGGACAACCAAAACAAGAGACAACATAAAGAGGCGTTTTCTTACGTGGTACCACGGTTTACGATTTGCCGGCCTCCCCGGGGGAAAATCTTGTCGGCAGTCACTCTTGTGACAAAATTGGGTGTGCGGGGCTTATGGTACCTGCCACCTCGGAGCTCAGTTTTCTTTAAGATCCAGTCAAGTACTATTAGAAGACTTCTTATATCTTCTTTAAATATCTCCAAAGTATTTTCGTTAAAGTCGCTCTTGCAAAATGCAGGCAATGTTTTTGTTTGTTTTGTTCTTTTTTCTTCTTTTTTTTTATTCTGGTACTTGAACGCTGTCTCATAAAATCTTTAACATTTAGTAGCTAATAAAAAAAATCATGAGATGTTAAATAACCTTATTCATACAACATGAAATCAAATACATATGTACAAAAGAAAATATAATAAAAAAAACCATTCCCACTCACACACACATTCTTACAGAAGGAGGGCGAGTGTATTGGGAAAAAGGGTGGGAGAATGGCCCCTTCACACACTCACATTCGCTCTACCACACCCCTCCTTCCTTAAGCCATTCGACCAGAGTCACTCACAATACACTCTCAATCCTTACTCACAGTACCTTTTATACTCAATCACATCCTTCTGCACCCATTCACAATCGTCTACTGGTCCCTGGCTACGCGTAGCAATCAGTCGGGGTTGTTCATCAGTCTTCCTGTCAGTCTCATCATCACTATTAATCATCTCGTCAACCATACTCTTAGCCCTCATTACCAGTTCTCCCATCTCACGACAGAATTCTTTCATACTCTTCCGTTCAGAAACTTCACTCTTCATACCCCCATTCATCAGCAACTCACTCACAGCTCTCATCCAACTCAAGGTACACTCTTGCGAAACAGACAGGTCAGTCACATCCCCCGTATTCTCAACAGGCATACTAGAAACCCCTTCGACTGGTTCCCACCAGAAACCTGAAAAATCAGCCACTTCATCGTTCACTACATCAAATTCACCCCTACTGTTACCATTCGTAAAACCCGAAAAATCAGCCACACTAGGTTCATTCTGCCCAAACACACTATCATTCATACTGTTCCCAAAACCAGAAAAATCAGGCACAGGCACCTCACTCACTCGTCTACTTATACCAGCCAAATCACTTACCTGTTTACGCAAAAACTCAATCTCCATTTCAAGATCCCCCATACCAGAAAGACTCTGCTCGGACTTACTTTCATTCGTACTTGTATTCTTCCTTTCACTCTTCTTTGTACGCTTTCTACTCCTTGAGACTAAGACTAGCTCTTTCCCAGACAGATCCATACTATCACATTCAATCTCATCATCATGCACTTTACCTCTCTCTCTACACAATTCATACACTGGATGACTCACCAGGTAGTCAGGAGGTTCTCTCCATCTCCTTAACTGACTCTGATGAGCCCGCACTCTCTCAGTCATACCGTCATTCAAACTCTCCAAAACATATGTCACCCCATTTTCCCAAACTCTCACAACTCTATAAGGTCCATCAAACTTCCCACTCATCTTTGACACATTCAACCTACCATTCACTTCTTTCACCTTCAATACTTTTGCACCTAATTCAAATGAACGGAACCTTTCATGTGCCTCACGCCATACACTCTGCTCACTTTCACTCAAACGAAACCTATCTTTCACTCGCCTTTCAAAATTCATCACAAACTGACATGGGGACATTCCAGTTGCGCTATGCACAGTTGAATTATACGCCCACAACACTCTCCCCAGACATACATCCCAGTCATTCACTGTCGTACTCATCATTCTCAACATCTCACACAAGGTTCTTATAGTACGTTCAGCCAATCCATTTGAAGACGGTACATACCGAGTTGTTCTCACATTCTCCACACCATTCTCTCTCAACATTTGCTCAAACACTTCTCCTACAAATTCAGGCCCATTATCACTCAGACATCTTCTAGGCTTCCATACACACATAGGAAAAAACAACTGCTCAACCACACGCGCAACAGTCACACTCCTTTTATCTCTCACAGGCGCTGCATACACAAACTTACTTTTATGATCAACCATCACAACCATACCAACATTCCCAGCACTCGTACGCGGCAAAGACACACAATCAATCACTACCAATTCGACGGTTCTTTCGCATCAACTTTCAACATCGGTGCTTTCACTTGCACACCTTGCACCTTTCGCTTCTGACACCTTTCACACGTAGTTGCAACATCATTCACAACAGTTCTCAGAAACGGATGGAACACACGTTCCTTCATACACTCCCACAGCTTAAACTTACCCATATGCCCATAATTATCATGCACAACCTTCACCAGACCAATCATACCAACTAAGGACATCACAGGTACATACATATCATCACCACCCTTCACATGCCTCACAAAATATACAACATCCATACAAACAACAAAATCCTTAGCATACCTTTTAAAATCACTTAAACACTCTGGCCATTCATTCAAATCAACACGCGTCATTACACACTTCTTCAACTCACTAACAAAAGGACACATCTCTTGCATCTCTAGAATATCATCATCACTTAAAATCTCATTCTCATCATCCATGACCAACTCAATCATGCCACAAAATTTGACAACATTCTTCGCACACTCATTCAACTTCATCACCTCACATTCACCTTTCATAAGACGATCCTTATCAGTATCCAAAGACAAATCATTCAATCTCATAAAGTCTACACCAAGCAAGAAACAACACGGCATTTGCTCATCTTTCAGAATCACAAAGTCATGCTTCACATTTACACCATTACCCAAACTCACTTTCAGACTAACCTGTTCCCATGCCACTATCATGCCATTCCCGAATCCACTTATCCGTAACTTTACAGGTTTATGCTCGCAACATCTAAACTCATCATACTTACTCAGAATCCTCTCATTCACTAAAGACACTTGCGCTCCAGTATTAATCAAAGCACAGAAGAACCTTTCACCAACTTTCACTCTCACTTCCATCTTATCAGGTCCACCATGTTCGCAATACACAGAAGGAACAAACACACCAACATCAGCACTGATATCCACACTGTCATCAACTTCCATATCATCACTCACCACACACTCATCTTCATCCAGACAATCATTTTTCTCTCTCATATATGAACACTTTTCAATCACCCAATTGTAGTGCACACTGCTCAAACATTGCGGATGTACCACATTAGGATTCAAACCCTTCATCTTCTCATTCTTGTACACAATCGGCCTCTCACCACCAAAGTGCACATAAACAATCACTCCATACAAACGACTCACTACAATCAACACTTCCTGAAATGGCGGGACCCCTTGCATACACATCGCTCTCAATTCTTTTATGAAGTTCCGCACCTTTGCCATACCAATGCTTTCAGGCTTCCTACACACTTCATTCATTACCTCCTTCCATAAATCATCCACACTATCGGGCACTCTCACGTCTACTCCATCACTCTTCAAATCTTGCAAACCATTCCATACACTCTCAAACAAGGAATCACCACCACCCTTACTCTCTTTTCCATTCATAATCCCTTTCGGCAAATACTCAGGATCACTCACTTCACACACATTTTCATCATTCGTACCAGGATACCTTGACATCAAATCAGCCACTCCATTCCGTTCACCAGGCACATACTCAATCACATAGTCAAAGTCACTCAAATCTTCCAAAGTCCTTGCAATCCTACTATCAGCCCACTTCATACGCTGCAGATACAGAAGAGGTTGATGATCTGTTTTTATCACAAACCTCACACCATACAAAAACGGACGCAACACTTTCAAACAATATCTTATCGCAGCCAGCTCTCGTTCCACAGTCGAATACTTTCGTTCTGTAACATTCATAGCCTTGGATACATACCCAATTATTCGCCTGACATTCTCTCCATTCAAACGCTGCTCTTGCATCAGAAAACCTCCCATACAATACCCACTCGCATATGTATACAATTCAAGCATTTTAGCATTTACACTATAATCTGGGTACGCCAATTCAACATCTTCAGCCGCTGCCTCTTTCAGTCTCTCATACGCCCATCCACTCAGTCAGAGGCTTACTCACACCAGAACAATCACGTATAAACTTTCGCTGGAATTCAATCAAACCCAAAAACGACTTCAGTTGCTTCACAGTCACCGGTTTAGGAAACATTCGCACCTTCTCAACATACTTCGGTGATTTTCGCAACCCATTCTCACTCACCATATGCCCAAGGAATTCCACTTCTTTCGCAAACCATTCACACTTCGCCACTTTAACCTTCACACCAACACTCTCCAATGTTCTCAACACATCATTCACCAATCTCATATGCTCCTCAAAAGTCTCAGTCATAATCAAAATATCATCTATAAATGCAATCACATTCTTACTCGCAAACTTACTCAACACAACATTCATTGCCCGCTGGAAGGCTCCGGGAGCATTAGCCAACCCGAAGCTGAGGTTCCGGAACTGGTAATGCCTCTTTGTGGAAGAGAAGGCAGTTACCGGCCAGCTCTCCTCAGCAATAGGCATCTGGTAAAACCCCCGTACCAGATCCAGCTTCATAAACCACTCCATCCCATGCATACTATATACACACTCAGATACCACACACATCGGAAACCTTTCTTTCACAGTCCTTTCATTCACCTTTCGATAATCCACACACAGACGCAATCTTCCATCCGGCTTACGTACAGGCACAATTGGACTATTCCATGCACTCTCACTCTCTTCAATCACTCCCTATTGCTCCAATTCCAAACACTAATCCTCAATCTCATCAGCAACCGGACGTGGGAAATGCCTCGGCCGCTGATAGATTGGGGAGTCCTCCTTCAGGACAATCTTGAATTCCGGGAGCTTTGCAACCCCGAAATCCAGATCACCCTTACTGAGGGCTCCCTTTCGTTCAAATATCATTTGATACACATCCTCCCTTTCATACTCAGTCAAACATCCATCCAATTTCACCATGTCCTTCACCTCATTATACATCCATTCACATGTCTTTTCATTCGCAATATTCACCCTGATATCCGTGCTATCATCCATACCTACCTCAGTGACAGTGGAGAGGTGTCCTAGTACATCTCCGACTTGGATACCCTTCACCTGTCCCTTCACCCTGGGGTCCGCCTGCACACATACAAAAGGATCATTCATTCTCATCAAGCCATCAAACACACAAGCAACACGCCTTACCTTATAATATGCATACTTTCCATCCAATATCACGGTGTTCTCACCCACATTTAAACTAACATCCTTACTCCAACTCACTCTAACCACCACCCTTTCACCCTTCACAAGTCTTACATTCCCCATAGCAGTCACCTCAATATCAGTAAACACACTCCTCAAAACACTACCATCTTTCCCTACATATAACTTATACACCCCATTTTTACCAATCTTTCTCTCAATCTGATCACTTGCAGGATGCACAACCATACGATTCATTTTCATAAAATCATAGCCCAAAATCACACCATACTCACTACTCACCTTATCAATCACCGAGAATTCACATTTATTCATCATCATACCATGGATTCGAACAGCTGACCTTATCATTCCAATCACAGGCACTCTCTTATTACCAATACCTACCAAACTACCCTTGCACTGCGACAGGAGGGCTTTCTCGCTAACCTTGTCATACACATCTTTATACACCAAGCTCGCCTTGCATCCAGAATCTATTAAAGCCAAACACTCAATCCATTCAATTCCACCTTCACCCCCAGACACTCATACTTCCTACCAGACAGCACTTTCACACTAGACAGACTTACCAACACATTATTTACACTCATGCACCCAGAGGATACTTCACCAGGTACCCTCTTACAATTCAGTTTCCCGCTTCAGACTTTCCATTCACACCTTGCGCTCTCAGTCTAATCCAACACTTTTCACTCGAATGTCCTTCCATCGCACAATAGCTACATACATTCCTCTGGTCACGACACATCCTCGCATAATGACCAGCCTTTCCACAATTACCACAAGCATACTTCACACTCCCCCAGCAGTTGCTCCACCATTCAACCTCGGACAATCTTTCTTCAAATGGCCTATTTCTTTACACTCAAAGCACTCTTTCACACTTTCCTGGCAATCCTTTATCATATGCCCTTTCTTACCACAACCAAAACATGCACCAGACGTCCACCTACATTCTGCCAACATATGACCTTTCCTTCCACACCGATGACATTCCACAATCTTTCTCCCACCATTCGATCTCTCGTTTGCTGGGACATACCTCGGTTTCTCTCTCATATATCCGTTCCCACGCTTGAAATTCATCTGTCCCCTTCCATTCGACCACCCTCCATTTACCCATCCATTCTGCCGGCCCAGGAAGTTCGACATCACTCCAGCTGGTGCAGTCTTCAGGGCATCCCTGTAGCTGACATACTGCTGGGGTGGATGAAAGCTCCTGGGCTTCTTACCCCCAACATTCACACTGTACCATCCATCCTCTCCTAGATCGCTTTCATCATCAAATCTTCCATCTTCCAACAGCTCCAACAAATCCTCCCACATCAACCGTTCACCTGTCAGTCTCATTCTCTCCTTTCTCTTTCCACTCAGCCATTCACTCACCTTTCGAGGGATCGTATCCAAAAACTTCCTCATCAGTGGTTTACATTCATTTACATCATCATCACCATACCTCTTTCTTGCCATACTCTCAAGCCTATGTGCATACATGTTCACACTTTCACTTTTCCCCATTCGAGCCTTCTCAAATTCATTTACCCTTTTATACTTCACACTCTCTTTCATTCGTTTTCCCTGTCCAATCATCCGCTTCTTCACCACATCGTACCTTGGTTCCCCCACACTTGTAATCACGCGAAAAAACTCCAATACTTTTCCCTCCAAACATTCCCCCCCAAAATTCATCCAGTATCCCTTATTCTCCGGGTACTTGAGCTTACAATATCGCTCAAATTCCCCGAAGAATTCTTCCACACTTTTCCCACCATGTAACCTAAATCTATCTATCTTTGGCACTTCCCTTATCAAAATACCCTTTCCCACATTCACTTCACTCTCACTTGAGCTGCCTTCACTCTCACTCATATCAATCATACCATCACTCTCTCCTTCATCCGAGTACAATGAGTCCACACTCTTGCCTCTTACCTTCCTATCCTTCCCCTTTGCACCACTCTTCCTTCTTCTCTTGCGTTCAACTCTCTTCCATTCTCCGTCCTTCCTATCACTCATAATCACCCTATCCTCTCTAGACTCGCACACACTCCCATTGATCCCATTAGTCTTATCCCCTTCAGTCGGAGCAGGGGTCAAGGTCGAGGGTCCTGGGGCCGGTCCTGACCCCTTCATCATGTCATACAAGTCCTTCATCCGTTGGTCGACCTGCTTCTGTCTCTCGTCCATTTCTTTCCTCATCCTGTCTGTCTTCTCATCCATACTCATCACATCACTCTTCAATCCATCAATCACATTCCTCAACATCATACATTCCTCCTCTTTCTGCCTCAATTCCAGCCTCAGTCTCACAATCTCATCATGGAGGCCCTGTTCCAAAGAAGCCATCCTCCCAGGTTAGTAACAGCGATAGACAAAGGTGAAAAACAACCAAACTACCTGCCACGCTAATTGGGTATGGACTGCAATCCAATCCCGTCACGCTCCCGGTTTCGAAGTCTCACGTCCCTATTCGGGCACCAAATGTAGCAGGCCGAAAAATTTAGACTAACCCCAATCGATCCAACCCGCTTCCTACACTAATCCGGACGTGAGAAATCGAAGGAGAATGAAACGGATTGTATGTACAGTCCTTTACTAACAAAAAAAAATACAATATTTACAAAAAATATGGGTAAATATGCACCCAATGAGCCTATTTATATATATACTAAAACAATCCTATCTTGGAACCCAATCAATCAAAAAATATATATTAATACTAAGAGTCAGCATATACAAAAGGGGACAACCAAAACAAGAGACAACAAAAAGAGGCGTTTTCTTACGTGGTACCACGGTTTACGATTTGCCGGCCTCCCCGGGGAAAAATCTTGTCGGCAGTCACTCTTGTGACAAAATTGGGTGTGCGGGGCTTATGGTGCCTGCCACCTCGGAGCTCAGTTTTCTTTAAGATCCAGTCAATAACTATTAGAAGACTTCTTATATCTTCTTTAAATATCTCCAAAATATTTTCGTTAAAGTCGCTCTTGCAAAATGCAGGCAATGTTTTTGTTTGTTTTGTTCTTTTTTGTTCTTTTTTTTTATTCTGGTACTTGAACGCTGTCTCATAAAATCTTTAACATTTAGTAGCTAATAAAAAAAACATGAGATGTTAAATAACCTTATTCATACAACATGAAATCAAATACATATATACAAAAGAAAATATAATAAAAAACCCCATTCCCACTCACACACACATTCTTACAGAAGGAGGGCGAGTGTATTGGGAAAAAGGGTGGGAAAATGGCCCCTTCACACACTCATATTCGCTCCACCACACCATGTTCTTTAGGTAATTCCAAAACTAGCCACATGCGTATAAAAGAGTACAATTAAATCACCAAGAAGTACAAATTTGGTGAACTTAGGCTGAATGGGGTCAAATATTACTAAATAAATGAATAGACCACAAATTTAAACTAGTTACTAGTCGAAACTTGCGTGTGATGCTTCCTCAACAATAAAGGATTAAAATTTGACCCTTTCTTTCTTTTTATGCTTCCTAAAAATCTTCTGAGAGAGGAACATACAGAGAAAAAATATGGAGCGGGGCGCCTAACACAAACTTAAAAATACTCAGGTTTCAATTAATTAACCCTTTTTTTACGGATCGCACTATAACGTTTCGATTTTTTTTTAAGAGCTCATCTGGCGACTGCCTACTTGAGCATTAGTCGCCGTATTAAAACTGGCCTAGTTCTAGGCTACTTTAAAATAAAATTAAAGAGACGAAAAAAACACCCCAAAGAGGAGGAAAGGAAGCAAACTCCTGCGTCGGTGGGAGGTCTCCCCGGCGAGGGAGCGTGCAACCTAAAGGAAAAAAAAAACAAATGCAAAAAACAAAAAGAAAACAAAAAAAACAAACCCTGCTTAAATAATAGGGAGCAGGCCGGCCTCCCCCCAAAAGTAAACCAGTCAATGTACACGCACTCGTCTCGAGTACAAGGGACAGGTAACGTGCGCGAAGATCACCAGACTGGGACATTCGACGAGAATGTGCCAAACAGATTGGGGGACGACGCAGTGGTCGCAATAGGGCGCAGGCGAGCGCTCCATCAAATAGTGATGCGTCACACGAGTGTGTCAGATTCGGAGACGACAGAAAGCGACCTGAAGCCGTCGCGGCATTGGGGGATAGGTCCATGGGAACAGTCGAGGCGCAATGGCACGCAACTTTAAGTTCCCTTCGACTGTCTCCCATCATCTTTGCCAAGCAGTCCGAAGAGCTGCCCGTATTCCTGCCATGTAGTCGGTGTGAGGAAGAGCGAAACGCTGGTCCGGTCGCAGAGTCCTCGCGGACTCTTTGACGCCCTCATCGGCGCGCTCATTCCCCACAATTCCTAAATGTCCAGAAACCCAGCAGAAGATAATCTCGAAATTTGCTCGGCTTGCCATAACCGTGGCGTGACGGATACCGCGAACCAGGGGATGCGGAGATTCCAATGCCCCGAGAGCACTCAGGGCGCTTTGTGAGTCGCTATAGATCACAATCCGGTCTCCGAACCGGGCACGTCGCGTAATCTCCCGTACCGAGTGGTGTATTGCCACCAGCTCGGCCACGAAGCAAGACGCAGCGCCTGGCAGAGCCCCGCTGACTTCAAACTGGGGGGATACAGCGTAGAAGCCAACCCCCTCTTGGGACTTGGAGCCATCCGTATACACTGGCACGGTTCCAGCGTGACACGATGTGTGCTCCAGAAAGGTCGAACGCAATACTCCCGGCGCCGTATAAGCTTTAGGAGCAGAGGCGTGACGAAAAATAGCAAAATGTGGTACCCTCCAGGGTGGCGTCATGGAAAGAACCAGAGGCGCCACCAGCCCGAGAGCTATATCTACCTCTGGGAGTTTCCTGGCCCTAAACCCAAAGGGCTTAGTGTATGACTGGCGTCTCTCGGCGGCATAGGCACCATCGAGATCAGCTGCTGATGCAGTGAAAGCTGTTGGCGACTGAGGGAGGCGCCGGGCTCGCGCGTACAGGCGAGTGATGCACTGCACGCGGCGCAGAGCGAGTGGCATCTCCCCAGCATCGACCAACAGGCTCTCAATGGGGAAAGTGCGGAAGGCACAGGTCGCAAGGCGAAGGCCGGTGTGGTGGATCGAATCCACCTTCCGCAATAAACCCTCGGCTGCGGATACATAAACTCGCATCCGTAGTCGAGCTTCCAGCAAACTAAGGATCGATAAAAAAGTAAGGCAGTAGCCCTATCAGCGCTGAACGTCACGGAACAGAGAATGTCCATGGCGCGGGTACAAGAGACCCTAAGGCTGCGAATATGAGCCTCCCAGGTGAGGCGTTGGTCGAATACAAGACCAAGGAAACGGTGCGACTCAACCACATCCAGGCGCACCCCATTAAGAAACAAATCTGGGTCGGGGTGAAGCCGTGGATGGCGGCAGAAGTGCACCACCTTAGTCTTGGCCAAAGAAAACCGAAACCTGTGCGCTTTGGCATAGCGAGAGACGCGGTTCAATGCCTGTTGGAGTCGACGCTCCAGAGTTGGCATCTGGGCCGCGCCAAAAGAGATCGAAAGGTCGTCCACGTAGAGCGTAGCGAGAACAACTTTTCGGCAGCACCCAGGTGATGCCGTTGATGCTCAGGGCAAAGAGTGTGACACTGAGGACACTTCCCTGCGGGACACCCTCTTCCTGCTCTTTTAGGCCGGAGAGGGCTCCCCCTACCCGTACGCGGAATCGACGATCTCGCAAAAATTCAGATATAAACATTGGGAGGCGTCCCCTCGCCCCCATCGTGTGGAGAGTCTCCGTGATACCGTATCGCCATGGGGTATCATATGCCTTCTCCAGATCAAAAAACACCGTGGCGTAGTGCTGTCTACGAAGGAAAGCCTCGCAGACGGCATTTTCCAGTCGGAGCAGAGCATCCGACGTGGAGTGGAACTTGCGGAAGCCGCACTGTGCCGAAGATAGATGGCCTCCGCTATCCAGGAAAAAGGCTAATCTAACATTTACAAATTTCTCCATCAACTTGCACACGCAAGAGGCTAGAGAGATTGGGCGGAAGCCGGCCAGAGTAGAGTGATCTCTTCCCGGTTTGCGAAAGGCTAGAACAGTAGCGATTAGCCAGGAATCTGGGAGAAGACTCTTCACCCAGATCATGTTGAACAAATCTAACAGAAAGGCCATGCCTCGTACACCCGGGTGTCGAAGCATGGAGTACGGGACATCGTCCGCACCATGGGCGGTGTCCGCGCACAAAGCGAGAGCGGAGCACAACTCACTGACAGTAAACTTGTCGTTGAAGGGTTCTCCGCCTCTGGAGGTAAAGTCCAGCCGGCGGCCTTCCGCGACATCACGACGTGCATTGAATGCTGGCGGAGCAGCAGCCCGACTAGAGAATGCGGAAAAAGCGGTCGCTAAGGATTCCGCCACGGACGCGGGGTCCAAGATTGCGGTCCCATTCTCCTGGAGAACGGGCGGGGGGTCCTGCGGAACTTGCCCCGAATCCTTTTGACTCGCTTCCACACCTCTGCTAAAGGGGTCTTTCCCGTTAGGTGAAGACACGTATGCCTCCAAGAAGAGCAGCGGGTGTGCTTCGAAATATACCAGAACCTAGCCCTAGCCCGACGAAATTCAGCGACAGTGAAATCGTTCGGGCGGCGCTTATAGCGCATGTAGGCATAACGCTTCTGTTTGAGGGCCGTCTCACACTCGGCCGACCACCCTGGGAGTGGTTGGAGTGCAAAACGGCCAGACTTTCTGGGAATAGTAGTCAGGCCCGCGGCGATGAGGTTACCGGAGAAGAACTCAACGGCCTCATCTCCCGAGCTTAACTCCTCGACTGAGATAGAGAATTCAGTCATTTCCTTAAATGCAGGCCACCGCGCCCGCGCCAAGTACCACCGAGGTGGGCTCTCAGGCGGCAGTTGCCCTGAAAATGATATTTGAATGGGAAAGTGATCACTACCATGGAGGTCATAGACCACCCCCCAATCAAAATCAGGCTGTGCATCCGAAGAACACAAAGATAGGTCAAGGCAAGAAAATGAAGCGGTTCTCGGACAGTTTAGGACACCCATCTCAAGCTCTTCGATCAGATCGGCAAGGACTTGTCCCCTGGGATTTATGGAGTAATCTCCCCAGAGAGGATGCCTGCCGTTCAGATCTCCAAGCAAGAGAAAGGTCCTCGGCAACCGTGTCACGACGTGGCGGAAGTCCCCCGCGTCGAAATCAGCTGACAGTGGAATGTACGCAGAGATGATAGTATACCTCCTATCCAGGTGCAGCTGCACAGCCACTGCCTGAAAGGAGGTATCTAAAGAGAAAGGAAGAACGGAGACATCATGCAAACTGCGCATCCCCCACCCAACCATCCGCGGTGGTGTGTTCGCGAGACCCTTATACCCCGGGAGGGCGTATGGTCTCCTGCAAAAAAGATAGCAAACGGGGATGGGACGAGACGGGCCTCCACAGCTCCTCCCAGTTGGTCCGGAGTCCACGGCAATTCCATTGAAGGAATATGCCCTCCAGGCCTAGCTCGGACGAGACGCAGAGCCCCTCCTCGAACAGAAGACCCTCACGGGAATGGCCGTACGCTTCCCGGGGGCAGAACCCTGGGCGCTGTTGGCCGGACAAAGCGCTGAAGGCGCTGTTGCCTTCGAGGACTTATTCGGGGAGGTTGGGCTCGCCATGCGAGTCTTTTCCTCCCTCCGCCTCGACACCTTAGGCTGGCGTGGCGGCCTAGGAGGCAGAAGTCTCTCTTTTAGAGGAACCACCGTCCACGAGCCACTCAGCCCACCACTAGGCGTGGGCGAAGGAGTCGAAGCTCTATTGTTGCTGTCCTCCTTTCGGGGGACAGCTTTAAGAACTCCGGAAGATGGCATGGCGACCAACTTCAGGGGTGTTGCCTCCTGGGAGTATAACGAGTCATTGTAAGCGCGTGTCTGTTTCGCCTTACGGGAAACAGTCACGCTGGGGGAGGAGGGAGGAGCCCTGGTTTTAGCCGGGGCTGGGTGTGAACCCTTTTTGCCGCCAGCTTTACCAGGGGAGCTCCCGGGTTGGGTAGAGCTCGCAGAAGGGTTCCGAATGGGCGCGGAAACAATCGTGCTCGTTGGCCTGGATGGGCCAGGAGACGAGGGTGCCTTTCTAACTATTGAGTTATATGACGTCCAAGGCAGAGCCGGGCGCGCCAGGACCAATTCCTTAGCCTCGCGGAATGAGAGTCGATTCTGGGCCTGAACAGCCAGGATTTCTTTCTCAAGAAGATATGCACCACATTGCTTCGAAGAAGCAGGGTGCGGCTCTCCGCAATTGATACACTTGGCCACACACGATTTGGACTTATCGTGTGCGACCTTGGAGCAATTTACACAGACTTCGGGTGACCCCGACTTTGCACGTCTACATGAGCGATTCGTATGGCCGAAGCGGTGACAGTAATAGCACCACCGCGGCAGTGGCACGAATGCCTTCACGCGGTAGTGGTACCAAGCGGCATGCACCGACTTAGGGAGCTTGTCACAGTTGAACGTGACGAAGAGTGTAGGGGTGGATCTCGAGGCCCCTCCCTGTTTTCTCATCACACGTTCGACCTTCACCACCCCATGGTTGGCCAGCTCTAAGGTGATGTCCTCAATGGAGTAGTCAACGAGTTCCTTCGCATAAACTACTCCTTTCACAAATTTCATGGTAGAGTTCGGAGTCACACTCACCGGGGTGCCATGAAGTGTCCGAATAGCACTTATCTTAGCCGCCTCGGCGGGATTCGCCAGAAGGCTCCCGTCCGAGAAACGGGGCACCTTCGGCTCTCTACCAATTGCACTAGCTAATCCTCTCCTCTGATGGATCATGTTGCCCTTGGATAACATGCTGCCATCAGTGGAGCGAATAACGAGGAAGCGCTTGAAGCCAGCGGGCTCGAAAACGCCAGGTAACCTCTGAATGAGGGGCCCCGATGCTATCGAGGCTCCGCCCTGTGCACTCTTGGTCTTAGTCTTAGTCAGGGGCTCCGCACACGGTGGGCAGAGGGGCCGGATGTGCCGATCTTGGCTTCATCGCCTGCCAAAGTGGCAGCAGACCCATCCATCCCCGCGGATGGAGAGGAGCCCCGAGTCTTCTTGGTGTTTTTAGTCTTTTTCTTTTTTGGAGAGGACTGCGGGGAATGAACCCGCTTCTCACCTCCGCCCGCAGAAATCCCCAGGCCAGACGGAACGGCTTCAGTCAGGTCCTTCTCCGAAATGGAGAAGGTCCTGGTAGTCGTAGGGGCACCTGTCGGAGATCCCTCCCCTCCTTGTACTGCCTCAGAGACCCTAGTCGTTTGAGGACCTTGCATAGGGGCGGATTCGGGTTTGGTGTTTGGCGCCGAGCCCGGATTCCCCCCCAAAGAATGCCCTACCTTCTGAGGCTGGGTTTCTTCAAGGACCATGTGTGTCACAGGAGGAGCCTCCAGTTGGCCATTCCCTCCCAAGACATCGCAGGTCCCGTTGGCTGTATTGTCACTAGTCTTGTGTGGGGAGGCACAGGCCTTGACCACGGCAAGGTTCAATATTCTTGCCAGCAGGTCTTTTGAGGGAAGCGACCGAAGGGGCCTGGCTTCCCTCTCACCCCTAAGGGGGTTTGCCCTACCGAGCCGCTTACACGAGGGGTGGTCGGCAATGGGCTGCCTGCTGGCTTTCTTAGCAGTCCCCTTGGAAAGAAAAGAGGGGACTGCCGCTGGAAAAAGGGAGGTGCCCGAAAGCACCTCCAGAGAAGGGGGTTAGGGGGAGTCTCCTGCACCCGTAGGAGTAAGACTCCTCTCCGGTTAGAGAAATATGGAGGGTCCCCTGCGCAAGCAGGGAGCTGCCCGAGGGCGGCTCCGTCGTTGTTATAGGGGAAATTAGGGGAAGATGTTTGATTTTTGCATCATTGGGCATAGTCACCCTCTTTGTTTTAAGGCACGCAATGGCTCACCACCTCTCGCAGTAGCCCGCACTGTAAGAGGTGCTTACAGGCCCGGCAGAGCCAGCCGCCGCCATTTGGGACCACCCGTCCCGCCTGGTGGCCTGAGAGTCCATCGGTCTGGCGGCTCCACCTTGAACACGGCATAAAAAAGATAGACTTTGAAGACGAGAGGAAAAGGGATGTGAGGAAGTTATGGGTGTGTATGAAGCAGGTTGTTAAAAACCAACCACCCCAGACCGGAGGTAAGGGGTTATGGAACATTGTCCCCAGCCCCTCAGCCCCGATCCGGGACGGTTGGCTGAGAAGAAGGTCAGCATCTACCCTGTGGAATTAGAGGCTGACCAGAGAAAGCTGTGGGAGAGGTTGTTTGAGAAGCGACGAAGTAGGGGAGAAATACAGGCTATCTGAAGGAAGGAAGAGTGGCTAAGCTGGGGCCGGAAGGAGCGCTGGATCCCGTCAGCACGGCGGCCAGGATGGCAAATCGCCGCGCCCCTTACGGGGTATAACGTTTCGATACGTCACGTACAATTTGGAATTAAATAGTGTTGAATTTTCGTTTAAGCACTTCAGTGAGTTTAAAAGTATAGATCTATGTATATATTATAGATGCAAAAAATGTGGCGTCTCGAATTTTGTTTTACCCTGAAGTCCGCCGGTAGGAGGAGTAATAGAAAAATGAAATTCCTTAAGGAATTAAAAATATCCCAGATCTAACCATCGATTAGGCTCAGATCTAACCATCGATTAAGGTCATTTACTTCACGAGAAACTTTATTCGACTTTCAATACACATATGAGGCAATAAAATAGTAATATTCATCATGTGCTATGAGGGCCAGTCATTAAAGGATTTCTTCTCCTTTTCTCTCAAAGGTAACATCCCCAATTTTTAGTCGCGAGCGACTCTACATCTCACTATGTCGGTCAGTCGGTACGCGTTTTGCTTCTTTTTTTTTGTAATAACATAGTAACTATTCGGCCGATTCTAACGAAATTTGAAATCATTATGTTGTTATATATTCTCTTTCGAATGATATAACTTCAAAAGTCCTCCTAAGGTTAGTCTTAGAATTATTGAAAGTTTTGTTGAAGGTCGTAAGGTCATAAATCAGAATAAGCTGACCTTATTTTTGTTATCTCTTCAAATTAAGTTTTAGGGAAGCATGCGAGGGGCGGTCAATAAGTTTTGCAATTCGGATATAAGGAAACGAGATATGAGGAAAAGTGTTTTATTATTTTTCAATATAACTACCCTCGACTTCAATGCACTTGCGCCACTTGTCCCTGAGGCTTCAAATTCCCGACAACCAGAAATCTCCCAACTCCTTTTCAATCCACTACTGGACAGCGAGCTGAACATCTTCATCGTCCCCAAACCAGCGTCCACGCAGTGCAGCCTTGAGCAGGCGGAATAAAAAGTAGTCGCTAAGGGCCAGATCTGGTTGAGCTCCTCGAATCCGCACTCGCGCAGGGCAGCTTGTGCAACTCTAGCCTTGTGGACTTTGATGACGTTGAAGTCGATCATGGGGAGTGAGGTTTCTAGAGAACTTGGATCATGGCCAAATTGTCGTGGATGATGTTGATAACACTTCCATGTGATATTCCAAGTTCTCGCTCGATTTCTTCGACCTTCACCCGTCGATTTTCGAGGAGCATCCTCTCCGCACGCGCCACATTGTCCTCGTTGGTCACGTCTGACGGGCGTCATCTTCAATGGACTCACGACCATGGCGGAACTCCCTATTCCAGCGAGCAATGGTTGCATAGAAAAGGGCGGTGTCGGTGTACACTGCAAACCATGCGTTCATGGATCTCTTTTGCATTCTTGCCTTCCTTGGTCACTGCGCGGTGCTCAACCTTCTCCATTGTTAAAAAAATTTGTGACTGACGATCTGCGATCAGCTACTGCTTCTTAAATAGACGAGGTAGGAGCGTGCGACTGCAGGTCCTGACTCGTCCTAACACCCCCACAAACAGCCATTCCCCGTCCTCTGATTTGCCCTACCGATTCGCAAAACTTATTGACTGCCCCTCGTATTTTACCCCCCCCCCCCTCCAAATTGAATCAGCAGCAATTTTTAAAGATTCTATGAATGATTCCTCGCGCTGAGCATCACGAGCCCTCGCTAGTCTATTGGATACGAAGTTGTATTTCTGGCGTTGAGGCAAGGGTTCAATCACAAAAGTTTCAATGGTGTCATGACCTGGCTGCCCATTGGGCAGATACGCTAATAGTCACTCCGCGGGGGTAAGTAACTCCATACGCATGCACATAACCAATCACAACTCAACATACCCTCTCTCTCTTCTAATGGAGTACTAGGGGCCCCAATCGAGGCAGCCATCTCCGCATACCCTGACGTGGGACGGGTGCCCCTTCCCTTAGGTCATAAAGGATCCCACAATCGCTGGTTGACTCAAAATATAAAACGACCCGGACACCTTCCCCGTCCCCAAAGAAGACCTGAATCCGGTAAGGAGCTGTCGTCCACGAAGCCAGGGACGAATGGCGCTTCCTACCTTGACTCTCACTCATTCATTTTATTATCGTCGACTATTGCATTTCCCCTCACCAGATTGGAAAGAGGAAAAAAAAAATCTAGCCAGCTAGTAATACTTTCTGAATTTTCTCCATTTAAATTCCAAAATGGTAAAATTATCCGCTTCCATCAGTGATAAATATAATTCACTCTCATATAATTAAAAAAAAACGACTTGCGAATTATTCTCAATCATTTTAAATGGCATGAAATTTCTCAAATGGAATTAATGTTTTTTACAGTTTAGCTGCCATAAACGAGGAAAGGAAGATTAGGAAACCATTTTCGCCGTTCCGAACAGGTAACTCAATTAAGGGACACCAATAGCAGAATAGAACCCAACTCATAAAAATAAGAGGCGAGGTATTAAGGGGTAGGAACAGCTAACTCCATCAAGGGACACCAGTAGCAGAATAGAACCGAACTCATAAGAATAGAGGTAGGGTATTAAGGGGTAGGCTAGTGCAACTGAAAAACAAGATCATGATAGGTAAGGCAGAACCGACAGAGAACCAAAATATACAAGAGAAGTGAAGTAGATAATATGAAACCAAGGATGGTACACACTTTTCTGGTATGTACATCCTTTCAACACAAAATGTGTGGCTGGAACGATATTTCAAATTCATTAGAAGGAATCGGACACCCCGAAGGAGTAAATTAAGGATGATGGTTTTTAAGAGGAGTGAAAAGAAAGTAATGAAGTTTGGGGAACTACATATAAAAGTGTAGGCGATACCCATGTAAACCAGAGACTAATTGTTGGCTTAGAACTTTTCCTCATTCTGAGACGATGGGAAGGCTCATTATTGCGGAAATGGGAAAGGGAGAAGAAAATCTCTAACAGAAATAGTGACTAAAGATGCAATGATAAAAGCTGTTTGGGTGGATGCTATAGTATACATGGACAGTTCTCTTCATAATAATTAAACCACATATAGAATAAAAAATATATATGTTTATAGAGAATATAAAGAATAGATGAGGCTTTACTCACTTCTGTTCTCCCATTTAATGGCAATAAGGTAGAGGCTAGCGAACACCAACTTTTCGATACTAATAGGCGGGCCGGGGAGGAAGGTTTGAACGATCTGTTCTTTGTCTCCGACTTTCCTTTTCATTTCATTTTCGATAATTCCCACTACTAGGGAGAGGTGGCGTATGAAATGCCCGTATATCATAACTCGAATGAAGAAACCCCGTCACTTTATTTCGGACATTTAAATACATAGAAATGATGAGATCTTGTCACTTATTTTCTAAAATCGCCTCCTCCCCCTTTTGTTCCAGTATGGGATACACTATCTCGTCTGTTTTGTTCTTGCTTTGCACAACTGTCATCGTTTCTCTATTTCCATTTAAATTCATTTTCTTAGGGAAAAGGTTAATTCATATCCAATTATTTTTCTATGGTCCTCTTGTAGCCTTTCTGAACGATGGGGTCCTGGATGAGGCAATACAAACCGGAAGCTTCCTCTGGGAACAAACTGGAAAGAGAAGATTAAGGCCGAGGAAAGTGTTAAGAAATAAACAATTTTTCAGATCAAACGTCGAACCAGGCGGCCATGAAAAACCATGTCTCATCATACACTTCAAAATAGAGGCTCAAGGTTCTTTATTGGTAAGCAAAATGGGTTAAGAATGACAGGATTTTTTTAAAGTGAAGGTTGTGTGGGAGTTGCATTCGTTTCTCTGCCGAAGAGAAAAACCACTATCTAATATGAAAATCCCTCAGCCAAATTACCCAATGTTTTTCCCATCTTTCTGTTCTGAGGTGACGTTAAAGATGTTCGCTGTTCGCCATTTTTTATTTGATTTGATGGAATAAGTGAGGAAGAGTGTAGCAGATAAATCGAGGTGAAAAAATAAGATTAGCTTTTGTACTGATGAAAAGGCATCTCTTGCTTTTTTTCTTTTATTTTATTACTTTAAGCGTTACCAGTGGTGGTCCACCTGCTGGTCGCGTTGGCGACCATTTGATGCCTGTTTTCTACATCTTTCTTAAGTTTATATATATATATATATATATATATATATATATATATATATATATATATATATATATATATATATATATATATATATATATATGTATATATATGTATATATATATGTATATATATATATATATATATATATATATATATATATATATATATATATATATATATATATATATATATATATATATATATATATTGCTTTCCACAAATCTTCTTCTTTCGAAGTGTACTGCTTCACATTCTTGTAAATAGCCTGCTTCAGAATTTCTCCATAAGTTTACGATAGGGCTCAAATCGGGAGAGCAAGGCGGCCATACCATAAAACGGTTACTTTTGAGTCCCATCGAGGACAAGCATGCTCGTGTTGCCTGTGCAGAGTGAGACGGGGCATTGTTGTGCTGAAATATCAAACTTCGACGCGTCTGCAGTGGTACGTCTTGCAGCCATGGAAGCAAAGTTAACTCAAGAAGCTGGCAATATGACGCATGTTATTTTTACTCCATCAGCCACTCGAACATGACCAATAAGTTTACTTCCCACTATTCCCACCCATATCATTACATCTCCTCCGCCCTGTTGGCGACGGAAACGGATGCGACGTACTTGTACTTTTCTAACCCAACCTTTCCACCATCCTTCAGGCCCGTCCAAAGTTGCTCTGCTTTCATCAGAGAATATTACAATCTTCATGTCTGTCTTCATGTGCTTTTGCGCTCATTCCACCCGCAATTCTTTGTTTCTGGGCGTCAGAGGAAGTCGTTTTTCAGGTGTAATGCTTTACCCGATGTCTCTCAACATTTTTTTTTTAAAGCTCATTTGGCGACTACCTACTTGGGCATTAGTCGCCGTATTAAAAATTGCCTAGTACAAGGCTACTTTAAAATAAGATTCCAAAACACACAAAAAAAAACAAACACTAAAAATAAAAAAAGGAAAAGGCAATAAGCAGGAACGTGCGACCTATAAAGAAAACAAAAAAGAAAACTAGTTAAATAAAAGGGAGAAGGCCGGCCTCACGCCAAAATTCTACAAGTCCACCAGGCAATGTGCACTAACTCGTACCGAGACCAAGGGACAGGCGGTAGCAAGCCCGCCCATCCCGGTAACGGGACAGGTAACGAGCGCGAAGATCACCCAGACTGGGACATTCAACAAGAATGTGCCAAACAGTCTGGGGGAAAAGGCAGTCTTCACAGTAGGGCGCTGGCGAGCGCTCCATCAAATGGCGGTGCGTCCCGCGAGTGTGCCCAATTCGGAGACGACAGAAAGGAACCTGAAGAATTCGCGGCATTGGGGGGTAGGTCCATGGGAACAGTCGAGGCGCAATGGCACGAAACTTTAAGTTCCCTTCGACCGTCTCCCATCTTCTTTTCCAAGCAGCCCGAAGAGCTGCCCGTATTCCTGCTATGTAGTCGGTGTGAAGAAGAGAGGAACGGTGGTCCGGTCGCAGAGTCCTCGCGAACTCTTTGGCGCGCTCATTCCCCGCAATTCCTACATGTCCAGAAACCCAGCAGAAGATAATCTCGACATCCACTCGGCTCGTCAAAACCGTGGCATCATGGATATCGCGAATCAGGGGATGCGGAGATTCCAATACCCCGAGAG
>OZ018320.1:55553154-55818154 GCA_963969495.1 Ceratothoa steindachneri
AGCCGGTAGAGCAAATACTGAAGGTAGATACAATGAAAAAGGAGGGGGAGATATATAACTGCAGATGTGACGGGGACGAGAGGGTACACAATTTTACAGTTGTCAGCTGTAGCAAGGTTGCCTATGCTACAGCTAAATTCCCCTTGCGGAAAATTTGGCCAAAGTCCACTCGACCCAGGGTTAACGCCCTTTTATTTAATTAAGCGATTCTGGATTAGATTAGAAGCCAAGGTTAGATTTTGTATCAGTCTTGGGGCCAAGATACGAATACTCTTGAGAAGTCTTTCAGTCTTAATAGCTATAAGCAATTACGAATCGAGTTTTATTACAATATGCCGATGTGTAGTCCAACTATGGAGAGAGAAGGGGGAAGAAATTTAAGTGGGTTTTTTTTTTTACCATTTTTAGTGACCATTTATTTTTCGGAAATGGTCACTATGCTCCTTGGAAATAACAGCAAGACTTCCAATAATTTGGAAACTTATTCTGAAGGTTTATTTCACAGTATAGAATAGAAAATACCCCTACAATCGACCTTTGAATTAATTTTTAATGTTTGAAATGAGCGTTTTTATATCAAGAGTTTTCGAAGAGATCCACAAAGCTTCATCTTTGTCCTTGACTGCAGCGATGGGTGTGGCCTATGAAGCTGTGAGGCGCTTAGGGCGTACACGGACCTCAGCAGCCATACAATTTTAAGGGATATGATGGAGAGACAAATAAAATTTTGAATTAAAAAAATTATAAATGGAGAATGTTAAATTGAAAGCCACATTGGCAACATAGAATAAGCATGGAAACTAGACAGATCCCCTGTTCGCCTGGGGGAAAAACAAAGGTGAAGGTCGTGGGTTGAAAATGAAATATCACCCTCAAGAAGCCCACCCACGACTGTCGTTACGATCGAAAAAAAAAGGGACAACTGGAAATAATCACTACTCCGAAAAATGTCCGGAAATGTCAAAGAGGGAAGAAGGAATTCGGTGTCTTGAGATATGAGAACCGAAGCTCATGAATGACTTCAATGGCTAATCTGGCTCCCCGCTCCTTTCGAGTTTCGTTCGTACCCCCTTCAAAGATAAAGACCATCCTCTGCTAAATCGCTTTTTGAAATCATGATGGCCAATGGAGATCACATCAACATCGATTAGCGAGGAGAAAGCTTGTTTGAGAAAGCAACGGGGGTTTACGCATAGATATGCGCTGTCAACCGGAGAAAAATGGAATGGAATAATATAAAAAATGAAAAGACGCGCAACTGAAGATTATTTTTAACTGGAAAAAGTGAAAGCAGTGAAGCTGGGGGAAGCAAAAATATGGAGATTACATAGCCAGATTATGTAGACTACTTGGGGGGTATAACACTCTTCAGGCTGCCTATTCCATTGAGCGATGACAGCAAGACCCCATACGGGGACCGGGAGGGGGATCATTCGATTTTTTGCGCCGGCGACGAGTGGGGGCACCCAGGAGATAAATAATAATATAAAATTTAAAAAATAAAAGAATAAATATTCGTTTATATCAAACATTTTCCATTTAATTCCCCAAGAATCTCAATGAGATTCAGTTCAGGGGAAAATTTCTTGGCCACGGGAACAATTGCCTTTTTGAGTGCCAAGAAATTCCTTGACAGTATTTGCGGGAGGGCAGAGTTCAATTGCTACCACGACGAGGCGTAAAATTCGTCGCCCAGTGTCTGAGACGACACATCTTTAAAAACAACAAACCACGGCATTCCTTTTACAATACACAGTAAGATTATCTTAAAATCAAACTCGGGTATTGCAAAGTTTCAGATAAGTCAAAATATATTTTCAAATCCTCATTAAATCCCGAAGGAAACCAGGAGCGACGTTTTCATGCTTAACTCAAAGTGTCAGTCTTAACACGGGTTCTGTCAGGTTTTACATAGGTCATGTCAGTCTTACTACATTTCATTTCAGTCACTAATTTCTTTTTTTTAGTTTTAAGGACAAAGTTTTTACCTGTGGTGTTAATAAGGCGGAGCCCTTCATACGGAAACACATTCTAAGTGTCAACTTAACACTAAAAATATCAAATAAAAGTATGAAGAACAGCTTGTGCAAAAGTATGAAGAATTCTTTCAATTAGTACATGGTTTAAAGTCTAAATTGCAAATTAAAAAATAAATGGCATCCCCGCAAGTATGCTTAGTACTTGGAACCCCCTCCCCCTAATAAAACAAAAGCAAATGCGCAGTTTCCCAGCAACATTATTTCCCCAATGGTAAAGTATGCGATTAGCTACTAAACAAGATAATTCAAAACGGGTACTACTGAAGAAGTTTAATGTTGAACGTGTTCGAGATATTTGTGTGTGTGTGTGGTCCTATACTTCTGAACAAAGTAAATGGAATGGCTTTGGAATTTCGAGTACAGCATAAAAATGCACCATAAGCCAGTTATTATGCTTATGAGAGTGGGTTAATCTTTCGCTTAATTCCAATAAGTTCTCAGTTATCAAAAGTAACAAATTTAAATAAGGCAAAGAAATCAAAGGAGCGCCGCACTGCTTTAATTTGTATGAACATGGCAGGATCTGATAAGCCGACACTGCTAGTGATTGCTAAGTCTACTAAACCCAGATGTTTTAAATATGTTCGAAACCTTCCTACTGTGTATAAAGCATTTAAAAAGATTGAACGAAATCAGAATTTTTTTACAGAATTGGTTTACGAGTTAGACAATGAGTGCCGTAAAGAGAAATGCAAAACTGCTATTGACATTGATAACTGCTTCCGCATCTCCCCGCATTGCTGATTTGCACTCCGTAGGGTTTATGTTTTTACCCCGAACACAACCAGCACTGCGCAGCTAATGGACCAGGAGAGCTATCCAAAATTTTAAAACATTACACAAAGCAAGTACTACATTTGAAAGGAAGGGTTACTCAAGTGACTAGAAAGGCGACTACTGAGTTTTGATGGTGAAATGCTTATAACAACGATCCTAAGACCAAGGAGTGCTAAGCAACGGATCTAAATAAATGGTCGGGATAGTTGCAGAAGAGAGATGTTTCGGTTATGTTGAAACATAAACCGTGAGCGATCTTATTTCTGAATGTGAAACCCTACTTACGGATGAGTACTACGCAGAACACCATGATAGGATAAGCAAGTACCTTCTTCGAAGAATTCTGAATGCGTTTGAGCTAGAATGCAGCACCAAACAGTCTAGCCACTGCCTAGACACCATCATCGCTAATGAAAGATATACAATAAACTTTTATTATGAGAAAAAAACAATCTGCATCCACCTACATATAAAACTGGCCATCAAATTAGATATTGTGCTTTTAGACAAGTGCAACATGAACTATAAGATTAATGGTACAAAACTCTAAATACAAGCTCTTGCTCCACGACATAAAACAGAAATGAAGTCGAGAAGATGCTTCTATTATACCTGTCATCATAGGGGTCTCAGAACTTGTGGAAACCAACTTCATGGACTGCTTAACATCTATCGCTGAGAACCCCAACTCCAAGCGCCAAAAGGAACAATATCTGTTCTGAAGAACCTCCGACTCTGGATAGAGTCCCACCCTCACGTAAAAGTACTAGGAGTATCGCCCAACATAGTACAACGTCTTCTCCGTTGCATCGGTTCTAAAGAAGAATAAAATCTCTTTATTTTAGATGGATTGAGAGTTTCAAATCTACAACAATCGCCAACTGATTTCGCCATGTAGGCTTCACACTGTTATGACATATGAACAAACTATTTGGATTTTGTCAGTCCAAACAGTCATCTAGCGACTTCAGGGATAATAAATGAGGATGCTTTTTTATTATTTTTGTTTATTTAAGAGTATCCCACCCGGTGACAAAATTAAGATGAAATAATACATACTATTACTAGAGCAGATCCTTACAGTGAATCCGACAATGGTGAACCGGAAA
The DNA here is from genome assembly GCA_963969495.1 of Ceratothoa steindachneri. NCBI lineage: Eukaryota > Metazoa > Arthropoda > Malacostraca > Isopoda > Cymothoidae > Ceratothoa > Ceratothoa steindachneri. The sequence continues at coordinate 55,557,080 of OZ018320.1, forward strand.
ACCGCACTTTAATTCAACGCAAGTAACTACAGGAACAAGGACCAGCAAAGACCCTAGGATCCGTTCAAGGAACTAAGAAAATTCCTCCAATCCGTAGAAAGGTCAGGTGACAGCCTTCATTCTCGAGCAAAAATAATAATATTTGCAATAAATCCCATGTTTTTATGACAAAGAAAAACTTGATGGCGGCTTTGTGCTTGATAGGGCGCTAGGAAATGGGGGGGGGGGGTGTCAATGGCATTTTGTGCGCTAACCCATTTTGTGAGAAAGCGGATGGTGATGAAATCCTAGGCTAAGTAAATATCAGTAACAAAGTTTTTAATTATAGAATTAAATTCGAATATGTTTTTTCATTAATAAGTATTTTTTCATTAAATACTATAAACTGCTAAGTTTTCGATCTTATTCGATCGAAAGCTTAGCAATTTAGTTAGTTTGGTTTTTACCAAACATATTCATTTAAAAAAAGAGATGAATACTGGACAAGTAATCCACTATCTACAAGATGGAATAAAAAAAGATAGTTAGAAGAAGAGAAAGTTGCCAAAGGAAGTTAATTAAGGCAAAATACACAATGGTTTTCAACAAAATTTGCATATATATATATATATATATATATATATATATATATATATATATATATATATATTCAAGAATGGTTACCTCAGTCGCAAATATTCACTTAGTTGCGTGTGGTTCCTTTGATTTGCCTCTTTCCCTCCCATGTAGGCGTGGACCTGTTCTCGGCCACCTCCGGGCTGTAAAAATCCTTGAAAGGAATAGACCGTCATCATCTAAAGATCTTTAGAGCGATTGTTTTTGTCGGGTGAGCGACATCAAGCGCAGCCAGCGGACGACGAGTGCTGCGTCACAGTCAATCCCATCCACTCACAAATAAAAGGATTTTCCCGGGACATAGACGGAATTCCATCTTCTGTGACGTCACCTGCGTCTCTTGCGAGACCTAATTGAAGGATGTAGACGACAGCTCGAATGAGAACACAGAGCTCGGTGATTGGGGTAATAAAGTCCGGATCCTGAGCTCGTAGAAAAGGCTTTGCTAACCGGAAATCTCCACCAAAGAGATGTGAAAAGTTTACAAAAAAATGGTACAGTTGGGGAAATTGAAAAATATAACCAAAGTAGTTAAAATAGATTACTTGGTGAGCTAGGGAACTGGAGAGGTCACGTGAGTTTTTTGCCCTCGTGCCCCGCCTCATGAGGCAGGTGTACAAAATTCGGATTAAGCATACGACTAAACATAAATAATTAGTTAGAAATGCCGTATATTCTCGGTTATAGTGCGAATTTTCGTGACCACATTTTTATGTAGAGTTAGAGGGATTAAAATTCATATGTGATGTACTAAGTAATTTTTGGAAAATGGAAACATATAGGGTGTTACTTTAGCGTGCGGTCTACCGCAGTATCCGTAGTCTACGCTGTGAAATGACCTTTAGCGTTTAGTCTACCTTTCATGGAAGAATTTGATTACCTGTGCTTAGCCCTTTTAACCGGAGGCTCCTGACCGGTCAAGGGACCTTTAGCGTTCGGACTATCATTCACGTAGTTTCCTTATCTTTACCCTTTCAACCTGAGTTCTCCTGCCCGGGGATTAGGTTATGTAGCACCAATGAATTCCGCCATGATGATAGCCATTAATGCATCATTTAGCCTTTTTTGATAATTTTGATTCTGAATGATTATGAATTGTATGATTAAGTGTAAGTCATTAATAATATATGATTATTCACTTTGTTTTTATCATCATGCCGTATAAAGTTCGTATAGTGGAGATAAGCTGTACGCTCAAGTGTAAAATTGCAGGTAAACAGCACACTAAAGTGTAAAAGTGAAGGGAGACCGCACGCTAAAATGTGAATAACCTGGAAGACCGCACGCTAAAGTAGCACCACATACAGACTATGGAAATTGTATAGGGTAGCCGACAGCAAACTAATCTGGTTGATTACCGATACTTATTTGTTAAAAAAACGTGCTAGATTACCCAGGTACTGAAATGTTCCACTATGGGTGTCTACCGGTCTTGTTCAAAGGCTGCTCTGCTAAAGTAGCACCGCATATAGACTATAACATAAGTGGGTTTATACAAGACTATACACTGTAAATCAGACTATGGACATTTAAGATTAGAAAATAAGTCTTCTAACAGGATAAGATTAAATAGTCAGAGTAAGTGAAAACTACTCAGTTTGACTTTTGAAATGTAGGGAGCAAAGTAGAACAAATATAGACAAAAGGATAAAACTTCTCATTAGACTCCGGATTTCATATAACAAATATTTCAAGCGATGAAAAGACGATTGAGCTTGTGATAGCAGATATCGCCATCGCTCGTAATCAGTATCATCACTATTTCCTCACGAAACTATAGACATTTACGTCTACAACAACCATGTAAACTCATAAATTTCAGATTAAGATTAAAGAGTCACGCGGTAATATAATCGACGAAGAGAAAAGTACCTTGGAAACACCACATCGTAATCACAGATGCCTGTTTTCTAACCTGGAGAATCGGGAGGACGGCTCTAGCAACCACACCAACACGTATATTTAATAAAAGCGATAATGAGGACTATACAAATTCTCCGTAGATAATTATCTTCTTTCCGGGCAAGCGCACTTTCCTTCTTAGTGCATTGCGATCATAGGTTGTAAGTATACTTGAACAAAATACCTTCCATACATTTCCCACATTCGCCAACTTAATCGCTTTATAACCTTACTTTCAGACGCCCAAATAAAAAAATAACCTATCTCCATTAAAATGGAAGTGGCCTTCACGGATACGAAGAGGAAAGAAGTCCTAAAACTGTGCATGTGGCGGTCACAGGGCGTGGCTATTCTCCGCCTCACTCAGGACTCTCATTCGGTCCCACTCGGGTTAAGAGCCCCCCATGAGTACGCGCCACTTTTCAGAAGGGGTTGGAGTAAGGCGAGACGGTAAGACCATCGGTTATGACAGGGGCTACACCTGCGGAATAAGGTCGCAACAGACACCTAACCACATGTTTCTATGGGGCCTGTTTCTTGACGAGGGAAGAGAGGGGCCAGGAAGGGATCCGCGTTCCTCAGTAGGAGAGCTCTGCTCTAGGCTATCGGCCGAGCTGCACAAGGTCAACGTGTCAGAGGATTTAATAGGGCGAGTCGAATAAAAATCTACCCATAATTGGGCAGTTGAGAATGACCTCACAATGATAATCCCTTGGAGTTGTTTATAAAATTATAAGAATGAAAGTTAGGGCCAACGAAGCATGGCGAGTCTATTGAGGGTTAGCAGCACTTAACATCGAAGCTCATAATTATCGACAAAGTTTTTTTTAACACATTTACGGACTTGCTAACCACAACCTGCAAGAGAGATGAAGCAAATACTCAAAATTATAAGACAAAAATAAGGGGTTTTTTTGCTATCCTTTTTGCGCCCTCGCCTCACGCGACTTCCATGCAACTACTGTTTTTCATTCTGTTCTCGCTTTGGAAAAGAAATAATTCTGTTCTGTTTTGGGTCGTCTTGCGAGGTTTTTGTTTTAAGAAGATTAATGCATCGCCCAGTTATTTGATCTTGAACGAATGAAGAGAAAAGAGCTGGAGTCAATGATAAATGACAATATTATCGACCTAAAACAATACAATCTGATTCATTACGACGATTATAGTTTTGGGAAGTGCACCTCGTTCTTGACCAATTTCACTGATATCGATCGAAATACGACTCTAATAGAGCCTTTGATACCCATATACCTAGAATTAAAGGGGTCTTTGACACAGTAGTCCAAAAACAATTGTTAAAGTGGTTGTGTGATTTAGCTGAAACTAGGAGGCGAAATCCCAACGAGAGCATCACTAGAAAGTTTGTATAAAGGGGTGAAGTTAGAGGAGTGAAAATGTGCGAAAGATGCATGCATATATAGCCCAAGTATTCTACAAAGGTCTACTTAAGGCACTCGGGATGGAAAGAGGGCAATTTTCCAAGAATCTTTCTACAATCAAGGCAGATCCATTTACGTAGCGCCCGGGAGGGGGCGCAATTCTATTAAACCTTCCTAATCTCCATAATTAAAGACTGGGTTGTGGGGATGGGGGAGGCATTTATCCAGATAACAGCATCATATAGTTGTCCAAGTTACCACTCACAGGCCTAAACGGAAATTACTGATGAACAAATTTTTTTCCTCGAATTAAAGCACAATGCCACTAAGGGCGTATCCCGCAGACAGTTTGTAAGGAGAGAAAACTGTCAATGGGGATGCAGGCAAAGGCGCCATGATGGCCCACAATCCTCCAAATATCATATCTACCCATGCTACCCCTGAGATACCCTTGCAGCTTAGATAATCAAAAGAGGGGGAAGGTGTGGGAAGAAAGCATGTTTAAAACCATCACCTACAAACCGGAGCCAAGAGGGATGGGGTGGCCCCCTCCCCTCTAGAGCCCCAAACAGGGGTGAATGGCTGAAACCTGATTTGCGATTAACTTTCAAATTTAGCCACTGGCCAAGAGGGAGAGAGGTGAGAAGAGGCTCGGAAAGAAAGTGAAAAAATAAATAAATAGTAAAATGGAGATGTGAAGAAGGAAATTCCAAACAACCGTTAGGGCGTGCCGCTCCTCCACGCTCCGGGTATAATAGTTAACATACCCCCTCCCCAGCTTTGCGGGGAATTACCAAAGAAAATTGCTCTAGATGACATCCGGGTCAATTAAGGAAGTTTCATCAGAGCGGAGATGCGTTAGCAGAGGGGTCCTACAAGGATCAGCTTTCGGAAGGAACCTGCCGTGATGAAAGTATTAAATGAGAAGGATTTGGCAGCAACAGTTATTTTTTTTTTTTAAGGGGCTATCTGGTGACTGCCCACTTAGGCATAAGTCGCCGTAAACAAACAGCCTAGTTCTAGGGTACTTTAAAAAATTTGAACAGGAAACAACAATAAAAAGAAATAACAATAACAAAAACAATAACTAAACCTAGTTAAATGAAAGTAGAAGGCCGGCATCCCCCAAATAGTTAACAAGTCCACAAGTCAATGTGCACGCACTCGTCCCGAGTACAAATGAAAGGCGGTAGTGACCCCGCCCATCCCGGTACTGGGACAGGTAACGTGCGCGAAGATCACCCAGGCTGGGAAATTCGACCAGAATGTGCCGAAGAGGCTGGGGGATGACGCAGTCGTCGCAATAAGGCGCAGGCGAGCGCTCCATCAAGTAGCGATGCGTCACACGAGTGTGTCCGATTCGGAGACGACAGAAAGCGACCTGCAGCCGTCGCAGCATTGGGGGATAGGTCCATGGGAACAGTCGCGGCGCCATAGCACGAAAATTTAAGTTACCTTCGACCGTCTCCCATCTTCTTTGCCAAGCAGTCCGAAGAGCTGCCCGTATTCCTGCCATGTAGTCGGTGTGAGGAAGAGCGAAACGCTGGTCCGGTCGCAGAGTCCTCGCGGACTCTTTGGCGCCCTCATCGGCGCGCTCATTCGCCGCAATTCCTACATGACCAGGAACCCAGCAGAAGATAATCTCGACATCTGCCCGGCTCGCAAAAACCTTGGCGTCACGGATATCGCGAACCAGGTGATGCGGAGATTCCAATGCCCCGAGAGCACTCAGGGCGCTTTGTGAGTCGCTATAGATCACAATCCGGTCTCCGAACCGGGCACGTCGCGTAATCTCCCGTACCAAGTGGTGTATTGCCACCATCTCGGTCGTGAAGACAGACGCAACGCCTGGCAGAGCCCCGCTGACTTCAAACAGAGGGGATACAGCGTGGAAGCCGACCCCCTCTTGGGACTTGGAGCCATCCGTATACACTGGCACGGTTCCAGCGTGACACGATGTGTGCTCCAAAAAGGTCGAGCGCAATACTCCCGGCGCCGTACAAGCTTTGGGAGCAGAGGCGTGGCGACAAATAGCCAAATTTGGTACCCTCCAGGGTGGCGTCCTGGGCAGAACCAGGGGCGCCACCGCCCGAGAGCTATATCTAGCTCACAAAGGAGTTTCCTGGCCAAAAACCCAAGGGGCTTAGGGTATGACTTGCGTTACTCAGCGGCATAGGCACCATCGAGATCAGCTGCGGATGCAGTGAGAGCGGTTGGCGACTGAGGAAGGGGCCGGGCTCGCGGGTACAGGAGAGTGATGCACTGCAAGCGGCGCAGAGCGAGTGGTATCTCCCTATCATCGACCAGCAGGCTCTCAATGGGAAGAGTGCGGAAGGCACCAGATCGCAAGGCGAAGGCCAGGGTGGTGGATCGAATCTACTTTCCGCAATAAACGCTCGGCTGCGGATGCATAAAACTCGCATCCGTAGTCGAGCTTCGAACGAACAAAGGATCGATAAAAAAGTAGGGCAGTAGCCCTATCAGCGCCCCAAGCGCTGAACGTCACGGAACGGAGAATGTCTATGGCGCAGGTACAAGAGACCCTAAGGCTGCGAATATGAGCCTCCCAGGTGAGGCGTCGGTCGAATACAAGACCAAGGAAACGGTGCGATCCCACCACATCCAGGCGCACCCCATTAAGAAAACAATCTGGATCGGGGTGAAGCCGTGGATGGCGGCAGAAATGCACCACCTTAGCCTTGGCCAAAGAAAACCGAAACCTGTGCACTCTGGCATAGCGAGAGACGCAGTTCAATGCCTGTTGGAGTCGACGCTCCAGAGTTGGCATCTGGGCCGCGCCAAAAGAGATCGAAAGGTCGTCCACGTAGAGCATAGCGAGAACATCTTCCGGCAGCACCGAGGTGATGCCGTTGATGCTCAGGGCAAAGAGTGTGACACTGAGGACACTTCCCTGCGGGACACCCTCTTCCTGATCCTTTGGGCCGGAGAGAGCTCCCCCCACTAGTACGCGGAATCGACGATCTCGCAAAAATTCAGATATAAAGACTGGGAGCCGTCCCCTGGCCCCCATTGTGTGGAGAGTTTCCATGATACCGTATCACGATGCGGTATCATAAGCCTTCTCCAGATCGAAAAACACCGTGGCGTAGTGCTGTCTACGAAGGAAAGCCTCGCAGACAGCATTTTCCAGTCGGAGTAGAGAAACCGACGTGGAGTGGAACTTGCGGAAGCCGCACTGTGCAGAAGACAGATGGCCTCCGCTGTCCAGGAAAAAGCCTAGTCTAAAATTTACCAATTTCTCCATCAACTTGCACACGCAAGAGGTTAGAGAGATTGGGCGGAAACCGGTCGGAGTAGAGTGATCTCTTCCCAGTTTGCGAAAGGCGAGCACAGTAGCTATTCGTCCGGAGTCTCAGAGAACACCCTCCACCCAGATCCTGTTGAACAAATCTAACTGAAAGGCCATGCCTCGCTCACCCAGGTGTCGAAGCATGGAGTACGGGACATCGTCCGGACCATAGGCGGTGTCCGCGCACGAAGCGAGAGCGGAGCGCAACTCGCTCCCAGTAAACCTGTCGTTAACGGGTTTTCCATCTTTGGAGCTAAAGTCCAGCCAGCGGCCTTCCGCGACATCACGGCGTGCATTGAATACTGGCGGAGCAGCATACCGGCTAGAGAATGCGGAAAAAGCGGTCGCTAAGGATTCCGCCACGGACGCAGGGTCCGAGATTGCGGTTCCATTCTCCTGGAGAACGGGAGGGGGGTCCTGCGAGAACTTGCCCCGAATCCTTTTGACTCGCCTCCCCACCTCTGCTAAAGGGGTCTTCCCGTTAAGTGAAGACACGTATGCCCGCCAAGAAGAGCGGCGGGCGTGCTTCGAAATATACCGGAACCTAGCCCTAGCCCGACGAAATTCAGCGACAGTGAAATCGTTCGAGCGGTGCTTATAGCGCATGTAGGCATAACGCTTCTGTTTGAGGGCCGTCTCACACTCGGCCGACCACCATGGGAGTGGTCGGCGTGCAAAACGGCCAGACGTCCTAGGAATGGTAGTCAGGCCCGCGGCGATGAGGTTACCGGAGAAGAACTCAACGACTTTATCTACCGACCTAAACTTCTCGACTCAGATAGAAAATTAAGTCATTTCCTGAAATGCCTGCCACCGCGCCCGCGCGAAGAACCCGAGGTGGGCTCTCAGGCGGGAGTTGCCCTGAAAATGATATTTGAATGAGAAAGTGATCACTACCATGGATGTCATTGACCACTCCCCAATCAAAATCAGGCTGTGCATCGGAAGAGAACAAAGATAGGTCAAGGAAAGAAAATGAAGCGGTTCTCGGACAGTGATGCGTAAACTCATCCACGTTTAGGACACCCATCTCAAGCTCTTCTATAAGATCGGCAAGGACTTGTCCCCTGGGATTTATGGAGTAATCTCCCCAGAGAGGATGCCTGCCGTTCAGATCTCCAAGCAAGAGATAGGGCCTCGGCAACCGTGCCACGACGCGGCGGAAGTCTTCCGCGTCAAAATCAGCTGACGGTGGAATGTACACGGAAATGATAGTATAGCTCCTATCCAGGTGCAGCTGCACAACCACTGCCTGAAAGGAGGTATCTAAAGAGAAAGAAAGAACGGAGACATCATGCCGGGTGTAAACCGCGTATCCCCCAGCCCGGCAAACCCACGGTGGTGGGGTCGCAAGACCCTTATACCCCGGGAGGGCGGGCAGGGGGCACGCGCCTAGCATGGTCTCCTGCAAAAAGATAGCTAACGGAGAACGGGACGAGACGAGCCTCCGCCGCTCCCCCCAGTTCGCCCGGAGTCCACGGCAATTCCATTGAAGGAATATGCCCTCCAGGCCTAGCTCGGAGGAGACGCGGGGGCCCTCCTCGAACAGAAGACCCTCACAGGAATGGCCGTAGGCTTCCCGGGGGCAAAACCCCCGGGCGCTGTTGACCGGGACAAAGCGCTGAAGGCGCTGTCGCCTTCGAGGACTTATTGGGGGAGGTTGGGCTCGCCATGCGAGTCTTTTCGTCCCTCCGCCTCGAAACCTTAGGCGGGCGTTGCGGCTTCGGAGGCGGATGGCCCTCTTTTCGAGGAACCACCGTCTCCGAGCCAGTCGCACCACCTCGGGGCGTGGGCAAAGGAGCCGAAGCTCCTTTGTTGCTGTCCTCCTTTCGGAGGACAACTTTAGGAATCCCGGAAGATGGCCTAGCGACCATCTTCTGGGGTCTTGCCTCCTGCTAGCCTAACGACTCGGTGGAGGCGCGTGGCCGTTTCGCCTTACGGGAAACGGTCACGCTGGGGAAAGAGGGGGAAGCCCTGGTTTTAGCCGGGGCTGAGGTGTACACTTTTTGCCGCCAGCTTTACCAGGGAAGCGCCCGGGTTTTGTTTTTTTTAAGGGGCTATCTGGCGACTGCCCCCTTAGGCATAAGTCGCCGTAAACAAACAGCCTAGTTCTAGGCTACTTAAAAGATTTGAACAGGAAACAACAATAAAAAGAAATAACAATAACAAAAACAATAAATAAACCTAGTTAAATGAAAGTTAGAAGGCCGGCCTCCCCCAAATAGTCAACAAGTCCACCAGTCAAAGTGCACGCACTCGTCCCGAGTACAAGGTACAGGCGGTAGCGACCCCGCCCATCCCGGTACCGGGACAGGTGTCGTGCGCGAAGATCACCCAGACTGGGACATTCGACAAGAATGTGCCGAACAGTCTGGGGGACGACGCAGTCGTTGCAATAGGGGGCAGGCGAGCGCTCCATCAAATAGCGATGCGTCACCCGAGTGTGCCCGATTCGGAGACGACAGAAAGCAACCTGAAGCCGCCGCGGCATTGGGGGATAGGTCCATGGGAACAGTCGCGGCGCCATGGCACGCAACTTTAAGTTCCCTTCGACCGTCTCCCATCTTCTTTGCCAAGCAGTCCGAAGAGCTGCCCGTATTCTTGCCATGTAGTCAGTGTGAGGAAGAGCGAAACGCTGGTCCAGTCGCAGAGTCCTCGCGGACTCTTTGGCGCCCTTATCGGCGCGCTCATTTCCCGCAATTCCTACATGTCCAGGAACCCAGCAGAAGATAATCTCGACATCTGCCCGGCTCACCAAAACCATGGCGTCACGGATGTCCGCCCTTCCCTTACGGGGAGGGCGGACATGAAAGACAAACATTACCTACCTACATTGATTGAAGACCACAATGATTTTTTTTCTTTGCATCTAGGCCATATACTATGATATCCTCTAACAATATGCTCTAGAGTCTAGACCATGAAACGCTGACGTAGGGCAAGTAACCACGACTAATCATACGGTAGCTTTACGAAGTGATCCCGATAACATTTTTTCCATGTAAAAATGGTTCACATGAGCCATTGACCGATGCCGTAAATGTCAAAACAAATAATGGTAATTGGACTGAATTCAGGGTCGTGGAAGTCAAATCCGCATCAGAGAACAACCATAATCTTACAATCGGCGATAAAAATAAGCCAAAGACACGTGAGCGGTAAGTTAATTATACAGAACACAATGAACGGAAAACGGCTTGCCTTTTTCGAGAAACTGAGGGCAGAGGGTCATTCGAGTACAAAACTTTAAAGGTTTAAGACAAAAACGTACAGGAAAGGGGGGAAAGGAGAGCACTAAAGAAGGTGCTAAAGGCCAAGGATGATTGACCAGACGGTGGATGCTGGATTTTCAGGATCCAAGGAATAGTGAGTATCACGTTCATCGAGCAAAGCACGCTTGAAGGAAGGTAATGAAATGGTGCAACGAAACTGCCTTCTTTACCATAATAATATCAAGGCATAACATCAGAAAACAAACACTTTAGTTATGATTTTTAATATTGGGGCTTTGGGGAATAACATATTTTGTTAATCGAGTCTGTGAATTGCATTACAGTTTAAAACTTTATCTCGCTAAATTTTCTAATTCTAAGATTTAACGCGAACATAATTAAAAACAGAGTGGGTTAAGATCATTGAAATCAATGCTTTATCGTGACTATCGGCGTATAAGCACAATGCGTTAGAATGAGATGAAAGAATATACATGCAGTTAACGCAATCATAAACTCGCTCACTGACCACGCAATGCAGGAATACAAATACACGGCCCCGCACCTACAATGCAAAATCTCCATTTTTATAACCTTAGCCACAATTCAAGTGGTTATAAACATAATCGTGAAGACACAAGGAGCAATTTCTTTCTAAAAGAGCGCATGATTGCGCAAGGATGTTGAATATTAAAGTGTAGCAATCATTAATTTTCATATGCATATATGCATAGTTGTGCTCTACCCAGTCGGTCTCAACGTGCCATATAAACAACATTATGCTTCTAAGAGAACACCGTTACTTGGTACCACGCGTAATACCACTTTGCAATGATCTTTCAATCGCATGTTTCGGAAATTTCGAGAAAAATTATAACTGGTTACAGTAAATTTGGGTAGTCGAGGATAGTACTGAACGAGAGAACGCGCAACTCTCCTGAACTTGCCCAACCTCCGTAATGAAGACATATCACCCTGAATCGGAATAGATCCCCCCTCAACCCCCTAACCAAACACCAATGCCATTAATCGACACCAACCGCCTCTGTTAATTCCAGATTCTGGGGTTTACGAAGTGAACCAGGCAACTCCAATGATATGGTGGGTCATGGGTAAGATCCCCCAAATATATGACCATATTCGGGCATGGGGACTTTGGGGGGGGGGGAGGACGCTAAACGCCGATCTGGGGAGGGTGCATAAAGAGCCGCTTAGGCAAGATGGGCACCATTAGACACCTTTCCCGCCCGGTGGGCAAACGTTGCATGGCATGGCGCACCCCCTGGGAGGAGGGGTGGGGGCAGCAGAGGAGCAAAAGTGTGGAAAGAAAGACGGAAAGTTACCTCCCCCACCATCAACTAGAGATGAGTGGACGGAATCTGGTTGGTGACTAGACTGCATAAGCAACTGCCGGCCAAGAAAATAGGTGAGAAGAGGCTCGTTCAGAAAGAGGGTAAACGGGAGACTAACTGTGGGCGCCAGGGCCGAAAGAGGGCACCGGTCCTCCGTCTTGCGTCCCGCAGGTGTGTCATATTCGAAGACGAATACCAAAAAGCCGTCGCGGCATTAGGGGATAGGTCCAAGGGAACAGTAGCGGTGCAATGACACGCAACTTTAAGTTCCTATCGGCGGTCTCCCGTATTCTTTGCCAGATAGCCTTGATTCCTGCCATGTCACCGGGGTGGGGAAGAGGAAAAGTTGTTCTGGTCGCCCAGTCCTCGCGGACTCTTTAGCGCCTTCATCAGTGCGCTAATTCTCCGCAATTCCTACATGTCAAGGAACCGAAGAGAATATAATCTCGACATCTGCCACGCTCGCGGCAACAATGGCGTTGCGGATACCGCGAACAAATAGGTGTGGAGATTCAAATGCGCCAAGGGCACTCGGGGAACTTTGAGAGTCACTACAGATCACACTCCGGTCTCCAAACAGGGCACGGCGCGTGATCTCCCGTACCAAGCGGTGTATTGCAACTAGCTTGGCCGTGAAGAGAGATAGCACCTGGTAGAGCCCCGTTGACTTCAAACAGAGGGGAAACGTCGTGGAAGCCGATCTCCTCCTTGAAATAATTCGTGTACACTGGCACGGATCAAGCGTGACAAAGTGTACTCCCAAAGGGTTGAACACAATACTCACGGCGCTGTGGAAGTTTTGGGAGCAGAGGCTTGGCGACAAATACTCAAAGGTGGTACTCTTCAGGCTAGCGTTCTGGGCAGAACTGGAAGCACCACCGGCACGAGAGCTACACTGGGCTGTCATAGGAGTTTCTTAGCTGTAACCAAAAGAGTTTAGGTTATGAATGGCGTCTCTCGGCAAAATAGGCACCGTCGAGATCGGCCGCGGATACAGTGAGAGCCGTTGGAGACTGTAAGAGAGGCCTAGTCTACGCGTAAAGGCGCATAAGGCACTGTGCAAGGCACAGAGCGAGTGGCATATCCCCGACATCGACAAGAAGGGTCTTAATGGGTGACGTGCAGAAGGTACCGGTCGCCAGACGGAGACAGGGGTTGAGAATCAATTCCACCTTCTGCAATAAACGCTCGGCCGCGGATGGCCAGACGTTTGTACCCGCTCTCGCTTGTGATTGAACCCGACACCTCGAGAATAGAAATCAAACGCGGTGACCTCAAGGCGGGCGAGAGCTGCTCATTTCGTCCCCTGTTATTCAATGAGAGGGAGTCAGGGCAATTTATTTTCACATTCTTAAAACGTTCGCCTTCCATTACAAAACGAGTGACACAATCGCACCAACTTCTGAGATAATGACTGCCGATTTACACTTTTTACTGCCACCACGCACGCAAGTAATGACGAACCAAAGAATGTGTTAATAAGTAACAGGTCTCTCTCACTAATAGGAGTTTCTCTGCCACGCAATCAAAGATGAGGGCCAACTGTTCGTCATCGACTATACAGATTTGTCAGATTTTGGCGGAAAATATTTTTCAAATATGAAACAAGATAGTCGCTAGACAGGGCGATGCCATTTCAATAAGAAACAACTCACCTTTTTGGTATTAATTAAAATCTCACGAAGATCAAGTTATTCTAAGGATCAAGCCTAAACTCGTTATGTTCAGCTATGGTTTTGGAAACACGAATGTTGTCCAAATAAATATAAATGTGAAACACCCCCGAATCTCTAAACACAGATCCAATTGATGGAAGGTTAAAAAAAAATAGCACCGATAAAATGCAATGGAAAATCGCGAATAAATATTCACTGAGTGAAAACACTTCCGAGTAAAGGTCAGAAACTTTCCGAAGCGATCAAGTTTATTCATCGAATTCAAATGCATATAATATTAAGGGGAAACAATTTCGTCACGCGAAGGTGAAAATGTATGCCAACACTCCAATTAGACAAACAATTGTATCACCTGAGCAAGAGGTCAACCAATAACACTAAATTCGAATGCCGCATGAATACGATACTCATGCAAATCAAAGCAATTCTAAAATAGGTCGGAGGTTAACTCTAAATAAGCTTTGAGGGGGAGTGACAATTTTCTCGAACAAAATCTCTCACGAACGCTTTATTACTCCGGTGTCTGAAGAAGTGTACTTTGAGGGGACCAATGAGGATGAATTCTAACAATAGCATCATTTTTTTTATGTGATGGAAGACCAGGGAGGTCTTGTACATTCTGGTAAACACGAATACAATCACCTGACATATTTAAATAGGATTTAATTCAATACTAAAACCAATTCAGCATTAGTGCATCCTAACGTCCTCGTGGAACTCCAAGTGACTTCTTTCCATTTGTGATCTTTTTACACTCATTTCGAGTAATGTGATCACTAACTTTATCTCTAACAGAGTGCACATGTACCCTGTGGGTCATTTATGCTGATTTGCATCCAAGTTAAAAGTCGTAAAGTAGACGTTATCATAACATCCTTTTCTGGCCATTGTCTGGTAGAGAATGGTCTGTAGACGTTTCATGTTTCAAAAAGTTATTACCAACCAACTGCCACTCGAAGGGTTTAGATGCCTTTAGTAATAACAATGTAAGGAGTATAAAACAACCGAACTATTTCAAGGTACCTGATATAAAAATCAGTTTGGATTTAGGAAAAACAATAACAAGAAAGTGAGAGGGAGGGGGGGCGGCTAGAGGGTTTTTTTTTTAAAGCTTTGGATCTTTCAATTTTCAAGATGTGAACCACATAAAAAGTGCTCATCTTACCTGCATATTTTCAAACCTAATTTAAAAATGAACAATTGATTGAAGAATTGACAAGACGATTCATCTAATGAAGTTGAAGAGGGGAGATATTGGTTTAAAATTTGGCAAAAAGTGTGACAGGTTCCCTCTATGGTCACTTTTTATTGAGCCTCGTAAGTTAGGCCGATAGATGAGAATTTTCATTCCTTAATGACACAAATCTACCAATTCCGCACAATGTGGTCTACGCGCATCAACGCCATTAAAACTAATCGCCCCCTCCAACCACCTTTATGCCCTATAAAAGGCGAAGCCACCCGTCATTTCGTGCACACTGAATAGCACTTCATAGCGATGTAACATCTAATCCAGTCAGGGTGGGTTGATCCCCTCCCAAATGGACACATGCGCGCCCCATCGCATACGCCCTCTATGGGCCCCCTACCATGCACAATATCTCCATTTGCAACAAAACGAAGAAAGATCATGTGAAAATGACGCTACTGCGGAGGCGACTCCCTTCTGAATCTGATCAATAGGTGAGTTGGATATTTTTTGAATATCTATATTCTTGCAAATATATTAAAGATGTTCAATTATATTGCTGTTAATTTAAGTGTCCAATCATTCATATTAGTGTTGTGTATATATTTATCATAATTGGTACTTATCTATATTATTAGGTTGATATTTGGTGTCCAGGTGTCGCCAGAAGCGACACCTGGACCGATTCACCGTACTGGGGTAAACCCTTGAGGGATGAAGCTAGAACGACGCATGAATACAAGTTTAAAAACCCCAATCATATCCGAAAGAACGCAAGGAAGCAGATATAAAAACATAGGTGACTTGGTTTATACTCCATTGTTCTCTTCTTTTTTTTTATTCTTATTACTGCAAGTTTTCCACTTTCATCACTGGTCGTCTAATTTGAGTAGCTGTTCCTCTTTGTTGTGGTTCGGAAAAGGAAAGAGGGCCTTCAACGCCACTCACAAGTGCTCAGAACGGAGTAACAAACAAAGAATAAAGATGAAAATGAGAGATAATGGAATTTTCTCAAGCAAACCACCTCTAATTTAGGTGGGTACGAGAGCGCACTTTGTGACGGAGGACTGAACTAAACAAAATCTCAACTATTTCAGCACCAATGAGTTATAGGAAAGGGGGGGGCGGTATTTCCGGCAGTACCTACACTACACTACCTTTTCCAAAATACACCATGTCAGTCATAAGATAGTATAGATAGGAAGTGAATGAAATACGAAAGAGCATCCTATAACTTTGCTCCCTGGGGCTGAAATAGTCTACTTTTCCGTTCCGTGCACCCTTCTCTCGGAGTAATGAATGGATACAGTTTATTTAGAATTAGATCCAGTGAATTCTACAAATTTATAAACAAGTGAATCATTTCAAACGTTAGAAATCATAAGATGGTTCCATCCAAAATGAGGAGCACATACAAAAAGTGGGCAGATGGATTAAACTAAATTAGCATACAAGATTCGCACATTAGACTGAACTGAAATTAATTCCATTCTATTTCAGTGTACAACTGACTGAAATAAATATAGAAAATAGCATTAGTAATAGCTTGTAGCTACTAATATTTTTTAGAAGAATTTATTTTTAAATGATTTTTACCTCTAAACAGTTCGCGGTCAAGTGGTCATTTTGGTTTTGGGGTTTTGGTTTTTTCTCTTTTAGAACCGTGATTTAGAACAATTTTCATAAATTTGAAAAATTAAGACATACACATGCGCGATTTGATTGCCAAAGTCCAGAGTAACGGGTAATTTGAGTCCACAAGGACTTAGCAGGCTCAATTTTTGTTTGAATATTTAATTTATTCAGATTTTCTGAGTTTAAACTTTATGCAAATGGCTATGAAAAGCCACTCTTGGGAGCTTAAAATGCCAATAAATGTGAGATGGTAATTTTCCTATAAAAAAAAGCGCCAAAGGAGGAGAATAATTTCCATAATAACCTTTTCCACGTTAAGATTGATGGACATTTACGTCCACAATATTAAAACAAGGTGTTAAAATGTGCTTCTCTTCCTGCTTCCAAACACAACCGAGCTGTGATAAATAAAAGGAAACCAATTGCTTCATCCTTTCGAAGGAAACAGGATTTTTTTCATTATTTCTGTAAATCAGTTTGATTACGATAATTTGAGGGAAATTACCCCTTTCAATTATTTTTAATATATTTTTTTTACACTAGAGATCCCTTCTGGCAGGATTCCATGATGGTTCAACCACTAAAAAAAATAAACACGTACAGAATAAAAAAAATGAGGCATGATTAGGTGCCCTTGGCGAGGCCCACGCCTCTAGTCATCCAATCCTACCCGGTAGCGACCTTGTTCGCTACGGTAACGCGCACAGAGCTCCCGTAGCCTAGGAGATTCAGCCATAAGTGTCGAACAATATGGAGTACCAAGCAATTTCACAGAAAGTGCGTTCAAAATATCCCGTATTCGATAAGTAGCAGCAATGTACTAATAACGCAGCTTTAAAACATGCTGTCTAGGTATTTAATTAATTTTAAAATGCTCACTTTAGCTTTGTGCCGTTGTATTTAAATCAGTTCTCCTTGCTCTTGAGCCAACTATTTTATGAGCCAAAAGTGTAAAATCTGAAGGGAAATACGGGTGACCCCCCCAAAATATGCCCCAACTTTCGATAGGTCTAATTTCTTAATTTTCTGCAGGGATTGAATGAAATTTTGGTGATAACTAGTTTATTAAGTTTAAAAACATCATATCAAAACATGAGAGTATTTGGAAGTTTCTTCTTTATTCTAGAGCACGTGCTCGAGATGACCTCCATTTAGCTCTGTGCATTTGTGAGGCGTAGCACAAAGTTGTCCATGACGTCCTTACAAACCGACAGACTAATGGTTCTGATCTCCTCAATGGTGGCTTCCTTGAATTCCGTTATGGTCCTGGGTCTACCTTTTATTTAAGCTAGCCCCAGAGAAAGAAATCTGGGCTGTGAGGTGACCACTCAAACCATCAGTTTTGAGACTGATCACACGGCCACCAAAGTTCTCTTTCAGCCAATCTCGGGACAGGTTTGAGGTATGAGAGCTTGCTCCATCTTGCTGGAGCCAGAGCTTTCCCATAGGCGACGGGAACAGGATCTGCAGCTTCCTCTTGAAGGTTTTGAGGACCTCAATATACCGCTCCTTGGTGACTGTCACTGTCGCGCCAGATTCCTCGAAGAAGAATGGTCCAATGATGCCTTTGGCTGAGATTGCAGTCCATACCGTGCACTTAGGGAAGTGTAGGGGCTTCGTGGCTAGCCCATTTGGTCTGTAGGTTCCCCAGAAGACATTTGTCTTCGAGTTTACCTTTCCTTCGAGATGGAAGTGAGCTTCATCTGAGGTCCAAAGGAGGTTAAGGAAAGTTGGGGTCTCCTGAATCTTGACTGCCATAGCCTTTCTCTGCTCCTTGTCTGAGGATGTAAGGGTCTGCTTTGTCTGTATTCTGTATGTGTAGACCTTTACATCCATTACTAGCACTCTTCTGCAAGTCTCACGGGATATACCGAGGGATTGACTTAGCTTGCGCGCAGAGAGTTTTGGACTCTGCTGAACTGACTCTCTCACGCTCTCGATCAGATCAGCTGTACGATTCCTGGGGCGACCTGAATGGCTTGGACGGTTGTCATTGGCTGCATTGGGGTTCTCCACTATCCCATAGTTCTTGAATTGGTCCACCCAGTCCTGAATTCTGCTCTTGGAGGAGGCTTTTTCACATTCGAACTGATACACGAAAGTGTCCTGCACTTTCTTGAACGAGCCTGCCTTGTAGTAATGTTTGACGCAGTCTATTCTTTGCTGGAGCTCCCATTGAGTTCTAGTTGTGTTCACACGCGTTGCTTCTGTCATGTCCTGCAAAGTAAGGGTGATTAGTGAATGAATGAAGGATATATCACAAAAAGTGTGTGAAGGACCGTTTTTGGAGGGGTCACCCTGTACAAGGGTGGACAAAATAATGGAAATACAAGATGTTTCTACTGTCATTTCTGTCAGCGATCATACAGAAATAAAAACTTCATTTGTTAACAATGTGTGCTTACATATATTGCAAACACCTCATACCTGATGTTCAATTAAAGTTATGATCTCTTTCAGATCTATGGAATAGAACCGAAAAGGAGAAACATTTCAAGTTTTCAAAGCGAATAAATTTGTGGGAGAGCCGATGGCTGGAGCTTCGTAGGCTTACTCTTGGCGGAAGACGAAATTCAGTAACCGCGATCGAAGAGCAATACAAAAAGTGCCAAAAAAGCTAAGGCAAGAGCTGTAGAGTGATTGCAGAGATAAACCAACACATTGCAAATAGGTGTCGATCAAAACAGTTTGTCGAGTGCTTCATACAGTTGGATACCATTGAAGGGCTGCAAATGCAAAACCACTCCTTTTATATGTCAATATTAAAAAATAAAAAATAGCGTCCTGATAATAATCAGAAATGGACAATGGAAAAATTAGAGAATGTCATTTAGTTTGAAGAATCACTCCACGCTTTTTACAACCCCAGGACGTGTCCTAAAAATGCGTTTAATCTCGACTGTGTGACCTCACCCGGAAGAATGAAATTTTCTTGGTCATGATGTAGTGGTACATAGTAGAGTTAATACTCAGGATTTTTTCAGTTTTTAGCCACCGGGTCCGTCCTACAGTGCAAGCATTGTGCCCCAGAAGTAGCGCGGTCTTCAAAAATGAAAATTATGCATCGTTGCACACTCTAGAATTGTTACAAACTGGCCCAGAGACCATTATAATGAAGTGGAACACATGGATTATCCTCCACAATTGCTGAAACTTAGACTGGAACAGACTTTGCTTCAAGAATGGTTCAAAATTTCAGTAACCGCTGTCAAACAATTAGTGGAGCAGGAGGAGGACCAACTGCATATTAAATAATAAAACGAATTATCAAAACTGTTTCCATATTTTGCCCACCCAGTGTATATACTGTAGAATCATCATTTTTAAAAAAATGAAAAAGGTTGCATTTATAATTTTCATAGAACCCAAGAGGCACAAAGGTTTCAAGAACTGTTGCTAATTAATTTAAGACCCAGAAGCGAAAAGATTACGAGGAGAGTGGCAAAGATATTGGTGAGGATGGGCGAAGTGAAAAAAAGTGTGGAAGATGCATAGCCGGAATAGTCTAAAGAGGAAAAGAGGTAGGATTCACGGGTTTGAGAAGGGGGAGGGGAGCAAAAAATCTTTAGAACCTGCCAAATCACCTCAATCAAAACAAATTCGTATGCATACGTTGGGGCCGAGAGGCAGCGCAATCCTCGAGATTTCAGCTACAACATGATTGATTCGCCATACTCTAACCTACCTGACACTCCCTCGGATTTCACTAAATGAGTATTGAG
Organism: Ceratothoa steindachneri; assembly: GCA_963969495.1. Classification (NCBI taxonomy): domain Eukaryota; kingdom Metazoa; phylum Arthropoda; class Malacostraca; order Isopoda; family Cymothoidae; genus Ceratothoa; species Ceratothoa steindachneri. The sequence continues at coordinate 55,577,072 of OZ018320.1, forward strand.
GTATAAGAACAAAATATTTCATTGGCATAAAAATTAATAAATTCTATTTTGCACTTTCCCGACTAATCTAAGCTTACCGATCTTCGTTTTGTAATTGTCTTGGTTTTGAAGTAATTTGCTTACCTGAAAAGAAACAAATCTTTAGAAAATGAACTCTATAACAATACGTAATATTCACAAAATGCCAAATATCATTTTCCCACAAATTCGGTGCTTTTTTTTTTATTAACCTGGCAAGAATTAAAAATAATGCAGAAAAAAACAACAACTGTTTTGATTAAAAAAAACAACAAACCAAACAGTCAAGTTCCTGTTCAAATATTTCTTTATTTAGAAGCCTTTTGTTTCAAACATCATTATTTCGAGACAGGAAATGGTAGTCAGAAGACTTGGTGTGAAAATGTGGTAGATTCACCATCGCTACTTTGCAACATATTTCGCTCTAGAGCATTAATATGCTACTTTTTAAGATGGGTTCCAAAAAACACACAATCGCTGAAGTTGTTTCCGTGTATGGTGCCTCTCTTGCTTTAGATGTTCAAAGGGGTAGCAGCTGATAGAACAAAGCTGATCCACCAAGAACACAACATTCCTCTATCGGTAAATTGTTGTATAAGACATTTATTACTCTACGTCTGTAATCGAGTAAAAAATCGTCTATTCTTTCTTTGTCTAGAAAGAAATAACAAGAAAAACAAAACAAAGTATTGTATTGCCATGTTGGCTTTATTTGATACTCACTCCTCTAGACACTCATTTTATGGGCATTTTGTAGCAACGAAGAATTATTACCCATTTCCTAACGAGCTTACAAACCAGTGATATTCGAAGGAAAATACTCTGAACCATTACCAAAACAAAGCAACGCACACCACAAACCAGTGATATTCGAAGGAAAATACTCTGAACCATTACCAAAACAGAGCAACGCACACCACAAACCAGTGATATTCGAAGGAAAATACTCTGAACCATTACCAAAACAGAGCAACGCAAAACAGAGCAACGCACACCACAAACCAGTGATATTCGAAGGAAAATACTCTGAACCATTACCAAAACAGAGCGACGCACACCACAAACCTCCTTGATTACACGAGATAATTCTGTTTCTTAAGCGGGAAAAGGTAACAACCGAAAATGACCACTAAACAACAATGATATTAGTGAAAGTTCTGCCAAGAAATTAAAAGCTACAAGAAGGGAAAAAAATGTGAAGGAGAACTTTAATAGCAGACAAGGAACAAAAGAATTGGCAAAGAAAGTGGGATTCATTAGTGTTTGTTCTGTTCACTGAATTTCTTGACTATCCATTTCCTAATATATATATATATATATATATATATATATATATATATATATATATATATATATATATGATGAGAATTAATGCAATATCGCAAGAAAAGATGAGGAATTAAACCACATTCTCCGAAGACAATTTAATTGTCCTCATATATATATATATATATATATATATATATATATATATATATATATATATATATATATATATATAGGGAGAGAGAGAGATAGGAGGAATATGAAGACCCATGTGATCGCTCTAAACATTTATTTGCTGTAATGTTTCGGTCTTTCGCATTGACCATCTTCAGCGGATTGAACTCTAATACGAAAACAAGAAATTTTAAGAATTAGATGACAAAATTGTAAAAATAGCGCACACAATTCAATATTGGTTACAATATGAAAAATAAGTAAAACTCAACAAGAGAGGTAACAGAAATGAAACCAGAATGATAAGCAAGTAGTTAAATACAAGTTAATTTATGGATATATGATATTGAAAAAAAATGTTAAAAACAGTTGAATGCAAAGGATAAAGCGATCGATAAATACAGTTTAACCAAGAAAGGAAAATTTATAATTTGAAACTAAATTACACAACAAATATGAATAATAAACATGAATCAAAGAAATTTGTTTTTAAAGTAATACCCGAAAAAAATGTAAGGGCAGGGCGAACAATGAAAAATGAAAGGCAAGTAAAATCAAATAGCCAGGAATCCGAAAGGAAAACAAAAAAACAAAGCAAACAGTTCAATATAAGTTAAAATACAAATATATGATAGTGAAAAATATAGATAAAAAACAGTTGAATACAGGGGGTAAAGGTAATACAAACGATCAATAAATGCGAGTAAACTAGGAAACGAACGTTTAAAACTTAATAAAGCAATAGTGAAGCAAAAAAGAAAAGAATGAAAAACATGAAACTAAGGGAAAACTTTTATATATAAGATCATTTAGATACGACGGGGACAAATATTTAAAATAAACACAAAGAATAAAAATGAAACTGAGAACTTTTAGAAAGAAACTAACCTTCTATTTTTGGAGCTGATGATATCGATTGATTAGTATGATCGGGACTAGCCGGGATTAAAGCTATGTAGGGAGGGGGGGGGATTTGGTTGGTTGTGTTTCTTTATTTGACTATATAGTGTACAAGTTGAGGGAGGAGGAATAATCATTAAGTTCTGGGTTTACTTGTTTAATGAAAAGTGATTCTAGAATTTTAAAATCCAGAGAAGAGGAAGCGGAAGATAATAAACTAAAAGAATCAGGGTCGAGAGGGTGGTTAAGTTTTTGAGGGTTGTCTTATAGAGGAGTGTTCAGGTTTTGAAATAGGAATGTCAATTCTATATGACACTCCTATATGCTTAGCAATCCTACATTTTAAATGTAGACTAGTTTGGCCTACATAGCGACTCTGGCAGGTTGCACACGTAAATTTATAAATAATGGAGGATCGCAATCATAATGGGAGTGATTTTTTGTGTCGAAAGAAAGAATTAATAGAAAGAGGATTACAATTAATAGGAAAGAACTGGCATTGAGGAAAGTACTTATTAAGAATCGAGAGTAAATTTCTATTGAATTTAGTGGTAAAATGTTGAAGATATGGAAGCTTCATAAATATTTTTTGGTTTAGGGACTGTAGTTGGTTGGATTCTCTCTACCCTCAACAATCATTTCCTTCAATGCCAATTCGTTTGTATAAATTCTAACCCTGTATCGTTAAATTCCTTTTTTTCTCCATAAGGAGCCAATCCCTTTGGGCTTGGGGTCTTGTATAATTTACAATTATACATGTACGACCTGCCACAGTCGTTATGTAGTCCAAACTGGCTTACAACTCAAATGCAGGATCGCAAAGCACTTAGGTTTGTCTCATAGGACTGGTATTCCCATTTCTAAACCTGAAGCCTCTTCCATCAGGCAACACTCTGAGTATCATCATCATCCTCTTAATTCTGATTCATTTACCATCTTATCTTCAGCCTTAACTTCTCTCGATTTGAAAATCTTAGTCACTGTACATCAATAAAATAAATCCAAACCTAAATAATTACTCTTCCTCAATTAAACTATTCACTATATAACCACTAACACTTTAATACATTAACTAGCCAACCGACCAAATCTCGTTAGTAGTTTTTATATCTTTAGTTAGTGATTTCTCAACTCCCACGATAAAGATTAGTCACTCTGTTTAATCCATTCACATTTGTTTTCGGGTTTTGTGTTGTTTTTTATAATTTAATATAATAGGTCATTTTATTGTTTACTCCACTTACCTTTAGTATTTGATATTCAAGTCAGTTTATGTTATAACTTCACTTCTTTCCATCAATTTTTAAAAATTACACTGATAGTATTAATTAATTTTATATATTTTTATTTGTGTTTTTACTTTAATCTCAATAATTGTCAATTTTATTATTTTAACTTGTCTTCATCCGCTTTTTTAGCCATTATTTAATGCATTCTTTTAACTGTTATCGATTAATGTTCCTTCCCCTTCTTATTAGTCGACACAGTCGCTGAAGATGGTCCTAGTAAAGTCTGAAACGTCCAACCAATAAATGATTAGTGTAATCACCTGGGTCTTTATATTCCTGATATATATATATATATATATATATATATATATATATATATATATATATATATAATTATATATAAAAAAATAAAAAAAATATATATATATATATATATATATGAGAAAACTAAGCAACGCTCCGCCTACGTCCAACGAAAGGATACAAAACAGAGTGGGAGTGAAAAATAGAAATAAATTATCAGTAAAGAGGTACAAAAGGTTAAAATCATAAGATAAAATCTCTAGCAAAATATTAAAGTGTGAGCGTGTGTGTGTGTGTGTGTGTGTGTGTGTGTGTGTGAAATGTAGAAATACGTCACATAACTATGAATACATGCATACGCAAATATAAATACGTTATTCACTAAACAAAAGAAATTGTATAACAAATTAAATACATCAAAGGGCTAAGAATAAAAATGGACAATTTAATTTAAAATAAGCTTTTTAATGACCGGGTTGAGTTTAAGAGACTGGGTGGATATAATGAATTTAGGAGAGGAATTAACGAACGAGCATTCAACAATATTTCTTTTAATAGAATCCTCTGAATAGTAAATAAACTTAACAGAATTCCAATTGATAGGATGACCATGTTCAGATAAGTGAACAAAGAAAGACCATTTCGTTCACATCTTGTAATATTATACAAACGAACATTTAATGATTTTCCAGTTTTACCAAAGTAACGCTTAGGGCAAACTGCACAATCAACAGAATAAACTGCCCCTATATTTTTGTCAACCAACATTTTTTAAATAGTAGACTCATACCTAAATATAACTAAAATATTTAAACAATTCAAGAGAGAGGGAGGAAAGGAAAAGTTTTCAGCTCAGAAAACGGTAAAACAAGGGAATTCTTAAAATTGAATGTGGGTCTGTAAAAGATCTTTCTAGCCGAGTCTCGGCACCTGGCAAGAAAATTGTGAGGGTCGCAGTTATTACCTATTTCAAAGATCTTGGAAATCTCAATATCCAAGAATTCAACGCTGGCGACCCGCAAGCCTTGGAGAAACGTTGAAGTGAATGAATACCGAACGTTTGATTTTATCACTATGAACAGAATAAAAGTGAATGTATTCCGATAGACAGATAATTTAAAGGCAGGCGGATTCATGCGAATTAGAAGATCTAAAAACGGGGGTACACCATTTTGCTAAAGTTCTAGTTAAATTTAATTGAAGGAACCACAAATTAAGATCAGTGAGGAAACCATGGACATCCTTAGAAATAGGCCACAAACATATGATATCGTCTATGTCAGGGGTCCCCAACCCTCAGAGCACCGCGGGCCGCATCCACAAGTCAGAGATGGCCCGAGGGCTGCACCAATAAAAAAAACCCTCTGAAAACCACCTATTATACAGAACCAAAAATTTCAAATCATTTATAAATGAGACACCGGGTGACATTTCTCATCACAAAGCTTAGCAAAATCAAGGGTAATGGAACTAACACTCAGCAAGAGAACGTTGTACATATCCTAAAACACGTTCTTGAGAAAAAAAGATGTTTCAACACAAGTTTGGAATGATGGAGGGCCGCACCGATAACCCAGGAAATGGGCGGCACGCAATGTTAATTTTGACAAGTGGCCGCGGGCCGCATGTGGCCCTCGGACCGCGGGTTAGAGACCCATGGTCTATTTATCTAAACCAAACAATGGGGAAATCGTTAATAGTTGCGAGGAAAGTAGTTTAAAAACCTCCATGTATAAATTAGAGAGGACAGGATATAAACAATTTCTCATAGCTAAACCGAACTTTTGAAGGTAAAATTTCCCATTAAAAGAAAACTTATAATTTTTGGTGCAGATGGAAATGAGGTCGATAAAAGTATTAACAGACAAAGGAATATCAGCGTTACGTAATTTATCACTAAATAAAGGAAAAAGATCGTTAATCGGCACTTTAGTAAAAAGAGAACAAACATCGAAACTAACAAGAGAGAAATTATTAGAGTAAGGAATGGAGTTAAGTTTATCAATAAAGTCGTAACTATTTTTAATATGAGATTGAGAAATGGCACCAATAAGGGAAGTGAGGTATGAATTAAGCCATTTAGATAAGTATGAAACTGAGCCTACAAAACTAATAATAGGACGCATGGGATTATTAGGCTTATGAGTTTTAACAAGACCATATAAGTATGGTCTTGTTTAAGGTGGGAACGAACATGAATTTTTTTTAGGTAAATCACTTTTAAATTGAATCTTAGGTTCGTTTACTAGGGGTACATAAGTGGATTGGTCATTTAGTAATAAATTCATTTTTTTAATATATGACAACCAGGCAATGGCTTTACCAATCCCCCTACGGAGGGAGCTTGCGATTCGCTACTAGAATTAAATTTTAAAATCTAAAAAAACGCAGTCATAGTTAAATTTTTATAAATTTTCTGAACTTTACCAATTATAATAATTTTAAAAAGGAATTATAAACTAAATTTCCCCTCTTTTAAAATATCACGTTGCTAAAATATAGTTATAGAAGAAGATATATAAAAATAAATTTCCTGAACTCCACCATTTGTAATTTTTTGGGTTTTAAAAATTTCACAAAATTTCGATACTTATATTTATTTCTGAACTTCACCATTTTGTTTTTTGATATTATAAAAGAATTATTAGAAATAACTTCGATAAAAACATAAGTCATAAGCAAACTAAGATGAAATTATTATTCAAATACTAAAAAAAACCCTTAAATTATAGAGTTAGTGATGATGATGATTTATTCATAATAACAACTGCACCAAATTTATATGGCTTAGTAATGTGTATTGAAGCATTATTTCCAATGGGAACTATGAAAAGGGAAATTATTATAATATCCTCTGAGAGCACCTTGGCGATGATCCAACCCTCTGATTGTACCACCCTCCCAGGACTGATCAGACCAAAATGGAACGAAATTGTTGGGAATTTGATATTCAAAGCACGTCAAAGCGAGTTGCATAAGTTAAAGAAGAAGAGCCAACATACACTAAAAACCTTAGCAATAAATTAATTTTTTTGAGGGTATATTATCCTTTTTATTGCTCTGGAGTCAACTGTATATCATGCATATGGTATTGGTTAGAAATCTGAAACAGTGACGCTTAAGAATCACAAAATGTGTCTGCTACAACATTTGGCCATATATATAATATTTTATGTTAACCATGATGGAACCAATAAATCTTAACACTACAGCCACATGACACCGATGATACAAGAAGAAACCACATCTGGTTACGTAGTAAAAATCCCTCAACACAACCTGGGGGGGAACTTTCGTAAGCTTATACGGTTTTGATTCCCTATCGTCGAAGTCTCGGTTTCAATCCCAAACGAGAACGGACACCAACATAGGTTGCACGTAGAGGTCTGACACAGTGGGTTCCGAAACATCGTATTTATGGAGGGGAGGTCCTTGAATGAGGAATCATACGTCAACACAACATGAAGATTTGAGTCCATATATTTGAAATAAAACAAAAAATTTAGCACTACAATAACACAGAAGTTCCTTTTTTATAAAATGACACAAACATGGACCAACTTGTCTAGAAATGCCGTTGAGAGTACTACAGTTAATCTGTTTAAGAATATAAGTGATTAATTTAAAATATAATCTATAGAAATAAATATTCAAAATCTTTTTCTATAAGTTTTATTATTATTGCATTAGGTGTTTTACCACCGTAGACACCATAGGGTGATTCAACAGTGAATCTCGAGTAGAATTATGTGGATAAAATTTGGGGAATATAAGAAGCAATCTGGAGTATAAAAAGGGTACACGAAAATAAGATATCTATTATAGTGAGATCAGAAGCTTTCAGTAAAGAGGCATAAAAATAAAATTTAAGTCATATTTAAAATCATAAATTTCTATCAAAATCATAAAGATCTAACTAAATAACAATATAATAGTAATTTGGATAAAGCCAACACATTATAGGTCCCGAAGGAGACCTACGTCTGTTAAATATCGATACAGGAGGCCATGTAGATTACTAACCTGAAGACATTATTTTGGTAGGTAGGAAAATCTAGCTTTCTGGGAGCGGAACGGAAGTTGAGTCTCTTGAGTGCCAATAACAGGGTCTTTTGCACATTACTCTCTGGTAGACGAGGTGTAACATGATATTTTTTGGTTGAGGTGGTTTTTGTAGGCGAAGTAAGGAGACGTTGTTTTTTTTCTGTACTGTGAGTAGTACGAGTCTCCAGTGTAGGGCAGTCTCAGAAGTCTCACTAGGCTGGGTTTTAGGTGTTTCCAGTCTTGAAGTTGCATACTGTTGTGTTCCGGGCGAGCTTGGGTCTGTGACTGTCTTGGGTGCTGTTGTTCTTTAGGTGGAATAGAGGTAGTCCTTTGCGATCGTGAAGGCGATCGCGTTTGAGTGTGAGGGTCGTCAGACTTACGCAGATGGTATTTAAGAGTTTTTCTGTTTGTTCTGCTTTCTTCAAAATAGGAGATGCATCCATTTTATTTGCAGACTGTACTTTTGGAGGAGATCCCCTAGTTTTCACAAGAGGAGTAGGTCCTGTTTCACACTCCACATCCATGATAGTATCAGAGTGCTGATGCCATCTGTGTGGCGTGGATGTGGAAGGAGTAGGTGCAGTGGTTGACGTTGTAGGAAGATTAGGTGTGGTCCTTGCTGAGGCCCCCGTACTGTTAATTGAGACATTGCTCTCTTGGGCAGGAACAGAATATAAAGGCTCATAGATACGGTGTTGGTCTAAGATTCTTTGGAGAGATACAAAACGAGGAATTCGCTCTCTCATCTGTAGGTTCAAGACATCTTTCACACATTTGTAGTTTGGACATTGTCTATCATTACTGTAATGAGGTCCCTCACAATGGAAGCAAGACATCTTACTTGTGCATCATCCTTGCGATAACCTCCACCACGGCAATGTTTTGCTACATGGCCAAAGCGTTGACATTTGTAACACTGCTGCGGGCGGTAAATGCTACTGGTCTACCTCAACCAATACCCAGCGAGTGATACGAAGCACTGGCGGACAGAAGTGCGGGTTAAAAGTGAGGATATCAGTGTCAGTTAGTACTAATTATCCATCTCGTCTCTGTTGTACTCTACGGGCATCTGTGAGACCTTGGTCCTTCAGATGTTCATGTATTTCCTCTGATGACTGCCGTAGTGTAGGCGTGCGAATTACACCCTTAACAGTGATTTGCTTTCCCGCTAGAGACTTTAATGATCTGATCTTGGTGGCCTGCACACTCGTTTGGGCCTCCACCAGTAGAAGACTTTTTATAGCTTTGACAATTTTTAATCTGGTCAACTTTAGACTGGATGTCTTGATCCAGTTTAATGTTATTTACATCTGTAGCTAACTCTAATTCAGGAAACAGGATGAGGAAGTATTTCTCAAAGTAGGAAGTTGGAGATGTGACTACACAACTAAAATCAAAAGTAGCTTGCAGTTGATGCTGCCCCTGTCGTCCCTTTCTACGCCTCTACTGGAATCCGAGGATTCTCAGCTGTGGACATACCTGGACTATAAGTGGAACGTGGTACGTAAGGTTCTAGTGTTACAACATTTCAGTCTCTAGAGTCTTGGGTAGTAGTGGGCAGAGCCACTGCCTCAGCATTAGATTGTCGTTTGGGAACCTCTCTAAAGCCTTCATTGTTATTTTCATTTATAATTTCAGAATAGTTGTCTGTATTGTTCTCGTCTGTGGAAACCGCAGGAGTGCATTCAGTAGGTTCTGCTGCTATATTTTGCATAGAAGTGTGTAGTGTGAAGTTTTTAGGTTTGTCAGCAGCAAGACCAGATGAGCGAGTAGCAACCACCTCATCTGGCTTGTCTGCTATAGCTCCGCTATTAATAATAGCAGGAGCTGAAGGAGCATCCAAATCAAAATCCTTAAGGCGGCCCAGGTTAGTCAGAGGCTGTGCCAGAGAGATCAGTCCGAAAATGAGAGTTAGGTATTTTAAAGATTTTAATTGGTGGGCATGGGGACCCTGTTGTGAGTGCGGGACGCAAACGCAAATCCCCCCCCCCTGCAGTAGCCCGCTATGCAACGGGTGAATAAGAGGCAGGCTAAGCCGGCTGCTACCATTCGAGGCCACACCTCGCGCCCAGTGGCCAGTGGCCAGGCAGCACAGCCGGGATAGTTGAGTGAGAGAAAGCTGGTCGGCATCTACCCTGTAGATGCCGACAGATGGCATCAGATGGCAGAGAAAGTTGTAGGAGAAATTGTAGGGAAAGTGAGGAAGCAGGGTGTCAGAAAGAAGAAGAGGCTAAGCTGGGGCCGGGCGGGGCGCTGAGTCCCGTCAGCACGGCGACCAGGAAGGCAAATCGCCGCGCCCCTTACGGGTTTTTTTTATAAGTTATATTAATTAATTCGTTTGAAATATCTTCTATCCTTGTTAACTTTCCACCTTCTTTTTCTCCTTCGAACGAGCCTCGAGTGGATCTTAAGGGTCCTTGGTGGTTCGAAATTAAGAAATTAATTGTCCATACAAAATTTTCATACGGAAGTGGCATTCACGAGCCGCATCCACACTTTTCTAAATCTTGTTTCTTAAGATACCCCTAGGCAAGGTTCTTGCCCTGTGCCAAGGGGCTCAATGAACTTCGCCGACCGGAGTTTGGCCCTACCAAAGATCCTGCACCCAGTGTATATCTACATTTTGTCTTAATTGGGCAAATGTCAGCCATGTTGTGAATATGTATTGAATTTTGTCTGGTTCATGAAGGCAACGGGCAAAGATGTATGGCCGAGAGGCGGGCGCAGTTTTCGTGTGCGTTTAGTTTTGGATGGTGACTGATATTATCCTTGGCAGGGTGACCCGTTTATGACGTGAGAGTTATGCTTCTTTTCGGTTGATGTCAAGTGAAATGGCTTTGGTGTATTATTGTCTATGGATAAATTGTTTTGTAGGGGGTGGAAACTGATTACGAGGTAGGAGAATTCCTTAGAAGATGTCAGTGTATTGTGCTTTTGGAGTTTTGGACAAAAAGTGTTAACCGGGTGACTAATACTCAAAATACATTTAGAGACGGTTATTTTTCTCTCAGAAATAGAGGTTGTTTCCTTGAAGGTTAACCTGTCATAAAAAAACCAATAAATTTGCCATCGACCTTTCCATGAATTGGTCGAAACAATCAAAGCCGTAAAGTCCCGTGGAATTAATAAGGAAACTGATTTATCGAAAAATAACAAAAACACCGCCATTCGCCCAAATAAGATGGGCGTGAGCCCAGGAGGACGAAAGACCAGGAGGACGAAAGACAAGGAGATAGGAAGAAGAAAGAACGGAGGGACAATGGAATTCAAAGATCAAGGCTGTTAAGAAACCGCTGGATGCATGATGCAGGAATGTTGGAATGAGGCAAACCTTTGGGGCTAACATTCCAGCATTGAGTAAATACAAAGTTTGGAATAATTCTTTAGGCTGCACGAAATTTTGGGAGCACAGCCGAAATGTCTCTGGTTGCGGTTAGCTGTACATCAAATCTGGGCACTTGATCAGCTTCAGTCAGGCGAAAAATAAAAGCATTACACGTTTCATTAATAATTGTAAAGCAAAACCGTGATGAATTTCCTGGATGCGAACGTGAAGTGTTATTTAGAAAAGCCACAAATATTTAAATTGATATTACAAATTGAGGGGATAAAAAAGGGCCAAAGAATGAAAAATTAATTTATGAAAAAAAAGTAGGCAAACCATCACTTTCTCGAATTTAAAGCTCAATCAATACTAACAAGGGTGTTTAAAGCAAATATTTTGGAAGGAGAGAGCTATTAAGATTTTTTTTTTTTTAAGAGCTTATCTGGCTACTGCCTACTTGGGCATTAGTCGACGTATTCAACACTGCCTATTACTAGGCATATTTAAAATAAGATGCAAAAAAATAAAAATAAGAAAGGGAAAAGGCAATAAGCAGGGAGCAAGCTCCGGCGTCAGGGGGAGGTCCGCCTCCCCCGGGCGCAAAAACCAACAAAAACCCAACTATTTAAATAAATGGGAGAAGGCCGGCCTCCCCCCAAAAGTCTATAAGTCCACCAGTCAATGTGCACGAACTCGTCCCGAGTAAAAGGGACAGGCTGTAGCGACCCCGCCCATCTCGGTACCGGGACAGGTAACGTGCGCGGAGATCGACCAGACTGGGACATTCAACAAGAATGTGCCGAAGAGTCTGGGGGACAACGCAGTATTCACAATAGGGCGCTTGCGAGCGATCCATCAAATGACGGTGCGTCCCGCGAGTGTGTCTAATTCGGAGACGACAGAAAGCAAGCTGAAGCCTTCGCGGCATTATGGGAGGGGGGGGGTAGGTCTATGGGAACAGTCGCGGCGCAATGGCACGCAAATTTAAGTTCCTTTCAACCGTCTCCCATCTTCTTTGCCAAGCAGTCCGAAGAGCTGTGTGTATTCCTGCTATGTAGTCGGCGTGAGGAAGAGCGAAACGCTGGGACGGTCGTACAGTCCTCGCGGACCCTTTGGCGCGCTCATTCTTCCCAATTCCTACATGTCCAGCAACCCAGCAGAAGATAATCTCGACATTTACCCGTCTTGCCAAAACCGCCGTGGCGTCACGGATATTGCGAACCAGGGGATGCGGAGATTGAGAGCTGTTAAGAAAGTGTCGTTGGAAGAAGGAAAAATATGTGAAAAATAATTCCGCCGCAGATCCTCCTATAGAGAGTGGGGCTTATGAGACCATCTGAGGCCAACCAACTACAGCACCGGAGAGAGAAAACCGCTTTCCCCTCAGAATTCGATTTTAAGCCGCGTTTAATTGGGGCAAATAAAGTTTTGAAGAAAATAAAAATTAACTGTGAGGATTTAGAGGGTACCTAATTATCTCATAGTGCTAGAGAGCAAGATACTTGCCACCCCTTGCTTTTATTTTATCAATTTTCATTTATATTTAGAATAATTCTAGGGTGACCAGCATATGTGAACCGGTTTTAGTGACCGATCCAAATGTTTAGTTAAGATAAAGCAAGAGAAGGTTTTTTTTCTTTCTTCTCGCCTATTGATTACACAATCTTGAGTGATTTTTATTTTTCAAATTAATATTCCTAGCGAAATATTCATTTTATTGAATGTTACATACATTTACCACCGTCCTATCAACACTTACACCTTAAATTACCATTAAGCTAATCTAATGTTTATCTATCATATTTCACAAGATAACAGTTTACGATAGAGGATCACCGAGCCTCGTGAAAATCAAAACCTCAGTAAAGTTTAATCAAAGAAATCCTGAACAAAAAATATGAGGTATTAGAGTAAAATTAACGAACCCTTTTTAATGTGTATACAAAAAATAATAATAAATGGCAGCCGCAAACTGTTTATACGTGGCTTTTGAAATATGGATTGAAGCCATCTTAAAGGAAATAAAACCTTTCTAGCGTTCGTAAGAAAAAAAATTCAAATAAATCTTTTAATGTCACACGTAATTTTAAAGTGTTGCGAAAAAAATTAATGTAAAATATCTAATGTCAAGTATTTTCCGGTTACGCGCAAAAAAAGCGAACCTAAATTTAATGCTTGGCAAAAAAAGAAAATCTAAACTGATTATCTGATCCAAGAGTTAAAGGAAAAATAAATTAATAATAATAATAATCATCATCATCATCACTAACTCTATAATTTAAGAAGGGGATATTTTTGAGTATTTGATTGATAATTTCACCTTAGTTTGCTTATGACTTATGTTTTTTTTAGCAAAGTTATTCTAATATTTTTTTTAGAATATCAAAAAACAAAATGGTGAAGCTCAGAAATAAATATAAGTATCGAAATTTTGTGAAGTTTTTAAAACCCAAAGAATTACAAATGGTGAAGTTCAGAAAAATTATTTTTATATATCTTCTTCTATAACTATATTTTAGCAAAGTGATATTTTGAAAGGAGAGAAATTTAGTTTAGAGATCCTTTGTAAAATTATTATAATCGCGAAGTTCAGAAAATTTATAAAAATTTAACTATGACTGCGTTTTTTTAGATTTTAAATTTTAAACTTAGTAGCGAAGCGCAAGCTCCCGCCGTAGGGAGGGGAGGGGGGGGGGGTCGAAGCCATTGCCTGGTATTATTATACCAAGATTCAGATGGTTTGGTTGCTTGGTATAGCAAAGAGAGCGCACGAAAATGAACAATGAACGAATACAGCAACGAAGTACGATTTATGAAAATTTTAAACCTTATAAAATAAATTGATATACACAAAGCTCTTTTTCATAGGCTATTAATGCATTTACATTATATCGGGTATTTTAAGTGAAGCTGCTGAATTATGAAATAATTGGATTGAATTGAATTATTTAACTATCTCAAAATAAATCTTTATTTCGGTCTGATATTCCAAATAGTACGAATTTTCCATAGAGTTGTAGCCTACATCTTAATTTCTAGGGGATCAAATTCCCATTTAACTTTTAATATTTTGTCAATAACTATTTTTGTCAACATGTGTCAAACGACATGCAATTCTGCCACCATCTGGTTAGTTTAATGGAGTAGTTTGTTTCTCACTCTTAATTCGGCAGTTCACTTGACCGATACTTACATTTATTTCTGAACTTCCCCATTTTGTTTTTGGATATTATAAAAGAACTATTAGAAATAACTTTGATAACAAAAACAAGTCATAACCAAACTAAGATGAAATTATTATTCAAATACTCAAACAAAATCCCCTTCTTAAATTATAGAGTTAGTGAAGTGATGATGATGACGACATATAAACAGTATTAAATTCAGTATTATACCTTAGCTGAGGTCCAAAAACTACCACAAATCTCAATTCATAATTTTCTGAAGTGTGAAAAAAGATCGGAATTGAGAGAGTTAATAGTGCTTATTCCTATGTAAGTTAACGATTTCATTATAAATGCTGTGTAAGATAACCATTATTAATGATCAATGCCCTTTTACAAGATGAGGAATTTAGGTTAGCTTTCCCCTCCCCAATTTTGATCCTGGATCCGCTACTATCCACAAGATCCTTAACATTGCCACCACTCAGCTGCCATTGTTACAGGTTTCGGATGCATCTCTATGATCCAGATAACTCGTTCGTTTTCTTGAACTTTTACGATGGAATTAATTTCCACCCCTGTAAAGGTTTCGGATGTGAACTGGGAATATTTTTAGTTTCGGCCTATATTTATTTGCACCTCTTTAATATTCATTCAACTTTTTAAATTTCTCCCATTTCATTGTTTACTAAGCTTTTCATTTAGTATTATGTACTATTTTTATTTCCGTAATTTAATTTGATACGTTTTCGTATTGGATCATTCATACAATGGGGAATGTATAAATACTTAGCTCTTTGTAATCAAAGTATTTTTTGGTCATGCTTGAGATTATTTAGTTTTAAGTACGATTTAAAAGAAACGTTAATATTTAGTATTTTGTCGTAAATACTTCATCTTCATTAAAGTGTCTTAATGTATCATACTTCAGAGTTTGTTAAACTCAAATATAATTAAAAATGTTACGCATACTAACCTAAAGAAAACAACATTTAGAAAGAAAATGTAAAATTGACTAGATTTAAGGACTAACTTAAGATTTCAAATTTAACATGCTTATTATATGGAAAATCAAATAAAATAGTTTATTAGGTTGGGTAAATTTTCAGTTTTAACCACAGCTTATCTACAGCAGGAAATTGAAGTTTATCTTATGCTTCTCGTTGTGATTCATTAAATTCTTTACTTATTTCAGTCGCACATCACTTATTTTCCGATATTTTCCAACCCCTAAATTTCAAATAACGACTACAATCATGAGAAAATCGAGATATCGGCGTTTTGTAGTGGTTATCTAGATCTGTAGCATGAATATTTTGTGATTAAAATAAGTACTAAATTTAAGAGAATCAAACTAAGAAACATGGAAAACCTAAAATATTATGAAGTGCATCGATTATGTGAGACTGAAAATTCAAAGGTTCCAAGCCGAAAATTTAGTTAGTTACGTTTGAATTTTTTTTTTTTTATATATATATTCCACCACTAATTGAGATGGAAGAAATAAGAAAAAATCAAAAACTAAAAGCGAGTAGAAAATTTCAGTGTGTCGTGATTCGTGCAAGTCTATCGGCTCGGTCCTGTTTTTGTTCGCACTCGCAAAACTTGGGGGTTATACAGCAGTGAAGCATGAACTATTTAAAATAAGGACCCCCCCCTTAATTAACATTTAAAATTGACTACCTTTTACATACCATCGTAACCTGATGAGGAAATTTTATACGATTATGTGAGACAGGAAATTCAAAGGTTCCACGCCGAAAATTTAGAGTTAGTTACGTTTGATTTTTTTTTTATTTTTGTATATTTCACCACTATTGAGATGACAGGAATAAGAAAAAAAAACAACTAAAAGTGACTAGAAAATTAAACAGTGTCACCATTCGTGCGACACCGATCATGGCGCCCTACACCCCATCAAACTACAAGCTGCCCTCCTCTTCAACTCTTCTAGATATCCTTTAAACTTCTCAACCAACAACCGTATTAGCTTCTATGGACGTAGAATATCTATTCACAAATGTTCCTGTTGATGAAACCATCGAATTGATAACCACTGCCATTTACCACACTGAAGGCTCCACACCTCTCACCATTCCTGAAGACATATTACGTCAGTTCCTCCAAGCATGCACAAAAGAAGCCTCGTTCTACGGTCCCGATGGGAAAATGTACGTGCAAATCGATGGCGTCGCGATGGATCTTGATTTTTCGGCCATTCGTGCGGACTTTCCACTTTCTTTCGTACTCATTTACGTTGCGAATTTCATTTGCAGTTTCGAGGGCCTGAGCGCTGGAATTCCTGAATGTAGCAGGGATTACCTGGGTTATATCATCTGCAAACTGGAGATAAAATGAGTCCTCCTTTACCGAAGTTTGTAAATCTATTGTATAGATTAGATAAAGGAGGGGGCAAATATGATACAATATGGAATGAAAAGAAATCAGTGCATTTGGCTCTAAGAGTTCTCTTTTAAGATGCGCAATAAATCTTTTGTTCTTCCCAGTCAAATTTTATGTTTCTTGTAGCGCTTAGTTTCCCCTTAAAAATTTCCCGCACCATGATTGGCCAATTTATGTAATACTTATTTTCCAGTAGAAAGACTCTATATAGTATGACAGCAGCAGAAATTGAAAGCCTTAACACCTACGAGGCCCAGTGAAAGATCCACAAGAACCAGTGTAGAGGAATTACAACATAAAGCCTCCCGGAGGGCCAGGTGGACGTATACATTAAAGTCCCCCCCCCCTTGCGGAGAAAGCAGGAGAATCGAGCTACATGAGGAGACTCGTGGGAACGTTAGCCGGCGAATAACAGTCTAACTGCCTACCCTGTTTGATCTCCCCGCCGTATAGGTAGTCGGAGCGAGCAGCTGTTGCTAAGGTGACCACAAAAGGCCCTTAAACAGCGCTCAAAAGATCCAATTACCTATGAGATCCGTAGGCCCGTGGTTATATCACCAAAAAGCGGTGCCAGTCAAAAGGAACGCCAAGGATGGTGAAGGTTGGTGTCTCTAATTAACAAGCCGACTTCGGCACCATGGTGCCAACCTCCTCACCCCTCGCTATCCCCGATGCGGTCTCATCCTCGTTCTCCCCTCGGCGGCCTCGCCCCTTTCCCCTTAGATGGGGCGGTCGCCAGCCTATAAATAAGCCCCTGAAGGAAAAAAAAAGATAATTCGGTGAGAGACGATAGAGGACCAGTTGGAGAAGATCGGTCCTTCGACCATTTCGCTATAACCAAGATTATTTCGAGGAGAGACGATAAAGGATTAGTTCAAGAAGATCGATCCTTTACCCAGTGTCGAATTAATTTAAAACGACACGTTTTGTATCGGTACCAGACCGAACCATCCGGTACAGACTTAGAAGAAGTCTGACTGGAATACCATTCCTAGTGCCAAACCAGGAATTTCGGCAGCAAGAGAAGGATTATTTCGGTGCCAGCCCGAAGCATCCTGCACAGGATTAGTAAGAAGCTTAGCAGGACCAATATTCCTAGTACTAAACAGAAATTTGGCAAATAAGATAATAAAAGAACCAGTCACCCTCTAGTTACGCTCACATTGCGATCTTAAGACCGAAAAATTAGACATCAGATTCCCTTACCTCCATCTTATCTCGAAGAAAATAGACCATCGGCCTCTCGGACACTCCGAAGCGCGAGAAAAGCCCTCCAGTGACATCCGGCAACCTCTGATCCTATCTGTCATGTAAGTTAGAATTACCATTTAGATTCGTATTGCGTTAGTATGAGTTTATTACGGTACTCAAATTAACTGAAGTAGAAACAATTGTGCGTGAACCCCGTCATATTTACTAGTAGAAGAGTGTAATTTAATTTGATGTTTAACGCTAATCTAAAAGGTTTACGATAAAATAACTAATTGGGAATTGGTTTGTTTACGTGGAGTCAATTTTTTAATTTTTGTCATGAATAGATTTTGTAATAGGCCCAGTTGCAAGCGTGTTTAGCCTCGGTTAACTTATGAAGTGAATATAAATATTTTTACTGTTTTTTTTGTAGTTAATTGTAAAATTTAAAATATATGTTTATTTTGGGATAATTCTGGTGTTTCAATTGATCCTTTACGTGTTTAACGGGCTCTCTCCTTAAAAATGGATTAAACGCCGTGACACTCTCTCAACAATAAAGTAATAAAAAGTCCACTTAGCCAATATTGAAGTATTGTTGTCTTGTATAATTAATAGTATCAGACCGGCCTTCCTAAAACAACAAATACAATACAATTACCTCGACAACCAGGAAAAGTTTAAAATAGTCCCATAGGCGGGAGACTACAATACGATGTCAGGGTGGGGGATAGACGCTATCCCTACACTACGGAGTGCAATGCACTCGGAATGAAGATTACTTCAACTGGGTAAAAGAAGCACGTCCATGAAAGAATCACCAAGGCAACAGCTGCAGTCAAAACTATATACATGTTCAGAAATCTCCGTGAAAGCAATAAGAAAAAGATCTACAATGCATTTGTAAGATCGACGCTGCTATACCCCGCTTCCACCCTCTCGTGTGTCTCGAAGACACAAAAGAGGAAAGTACAAGTGGTGCAGAACAAATGTGTGTACCTAATTACAGGTACATACAGGCGAAAAAGAAGATGCCAGGAAGAGCTGCACCGGGAGGCGGGGTTAAGTCCCATTAACTTTATTATAGAAGAACAGACAAGGAATATGAGGGAACTGGTTAATCGAGAATTGAACGATGATATAATCCAAATGATTAACCAGAACAGAAGAGGTATAAGTTGCGCCAGATTTCCGAGCTCCGCTGGGCTTTTAGCTGGCGGAGCAGAAGCGCCGTTCTATGGATGAAAATAAGAATGTTTTACCCAAACCAAGAAAACCAACCCCAAAAAGAATAACAAATTATGAAACCTCACCGATTTCTACAAGAATTCACCGATGAAGACCCACTATAACGAAGAAGACATCAAAGAAAAAACAAAAGACACGATTTACACTCACTACAAGATATACAAAAAACTAAGACACTAAACATAATACTAAAGTGATTAAAGTAATTTATTACTACAACAGTAAATGCGCATAACATATCCAAGAACATTAATTTTTTGAAGACAAATGGCTTGAACACCATAATAATATAAACTATCCCAAAGAAAACAAAGGAACCACAAAACAAGAAAGTATTTAAAAGTGATACGCCTGATCCCCAAGCACTTAGCATCTCTTTGCACCCTACCACACTTCTTTCTCTTTTCACCACTTGTCTATTTTCAGCTATCTGTCCCCACACCCTTTCTTTATCCCCTAACGACACCTACCCACTTACATCGTTCATAGTTCATAATTCCATTTTTAGTATGATTGCGTAGAATTCTGGTCATAACTACTCCAGCAATTACCTCAGAATTCGGTAAAGGAGGTAATATTTTGTGGAATTTCCAAAGACACATTCGAGAATTAGTTTCTACATAGGAACTACTATTACGAAAGAAATCTATACTCATATCACCATTCACCATCACTACTAATCTTCACCCTTCTTTTTAGAGGCCCCACTTAGGCAGATGACTGCTTAAGTCCCTGGCCTTGTGCCCCTACGTGAACTGCTGCCAGATGTGAAGAGGAATTGCCATTAATATTTCGTCCCAACTATGCCGAGCGGTTGCCATGGCATAATTGGGGGCATTGGAGGAAGCTGGTTTGGGGGGTAGCCCACGGCCGATAACAATGCCAGAAACAATTACGGACGAGGGACGGACTGCTACCTCCGCTGCTCATCACAGCGGAGCCCCTTCCAGGACCATAGAGGGACATGCAACCATCTCTATGGTATGTTGGGATGCGGCCGCGATCAAAACACCCGGGGATGGGGCGTTGTCAAATAAGTCCGCCATACAATCACACCCAGAGTCATCGCATCCATCGATATCATTCACCCTAAAAGGCAATTCCTTCATCCATCGAGGCGGCGGGCAAGCGAGGAGGGGGGGGGGGCTATATTCTCCCCAAGGCAAATAAATTAAAAAACAAGAAAAACCTAAAACTGAAAAACATACAGATCTGTAGGTCCCCATACAAAAAAACAACAAATAAGGTAAGCAATAAAGTAAATGCACTTCCTTCTTCAAGGGGCTACACACAGGCCGAAATGGCGGACTCCAGTGCCGCAAGGTTCTCGCTGAGAACCATAAGTGGCCTAGAAAAAACGAATAAGGGAAAGGTGTATGAAACCTTATTCGGCAGGCTAAATGTGGCAATCCTTCGCCTAATCGACTTTCCGACAGGATATGTCGCTATATGGGAGGAGAAGGATATTGAGACCCTCACAAAGGAAATTGGAATTAAGATCCTGAGGGAAATAAACCTCCAGCCCAGTATCCCTCCCCAGATCCAGGCTCACAGAAGCATGATATACCGAAGGCTGGACCCGTGGATCGGCCAGCATACAAAGGAAGAGATTAAAAATGAAATAGAGAGAAACCAGCAATGGGCTTATATAGGCGAATAGTAAAATTAAAAAACAGAAGGGGCAACACGGAGTACCATCACGTGTTCAAAATAATCTTTGGTGATACCTCAATGGCAGCTAAGAAGAAGGCGAGTGGGATACTGCTCTTCAATGCCAAAATAAGCGGGGAACAAATTGAGAGGGAAGAGTTTACTCCAGTGCAAATTTGCTTCAGGTGCTTCAAGCGTGAACACCACATCACAAAAGAGTGCAAGGAGCAGGAATTAACGTGCTCTAGCAGTGGAAAAGGGCATGGCTGGTGGAAATGCCCAGAAGCCGAAGAAAAATGCCCAAACTGAGGGCAAAAGTAATGTTTGGGCCAAAGAAGAAAGATATATTAAAAAGGAAAGCAGAGGAGAAAAATGCGGAGGGAATTAGGAGAGCTTATACCTGCTACGCCCAAGCTACCCCCTCAAAAACCATAGACTGTGCTGCTCCAAAGACATACCTGAAGGTTGGTAACCAAAATCCTCACGTGTATTCTGTAGGCTCACGTGAGGAACCTTACAAACCAGGGCTGTTTTGCCACTGAGCTTAACACCATGCTCAAAAAGAATGGACTCGAAGAAATGTGGTTCCCGGACAAACCTCCATCAGGGGACGTCCTGCAACTGCAATACGGGCCCGAGGAAGATGCCCCAGCGACGCCGTTTCCAGCAGATGAAAGAGCGAAAGAAAACGAACACCAGGAAACATCTCGAGGTCCTCTAAAGTCCACAAATAGGGACTCGAGAATAGAGGCCAGAAGAAAACGGAAGAAACAGAGGGAAAAAAGCTACCAGGAGAATAAAGCAAGCTGAGGGTAACCTCTCAATTACGTATTTTTTTAAGGGGCTATCTGGCGACTGCACACTTAGGCATAAGTCGCCGGAAACAAACAGCCTAGTTCTAGGCTACTTTAAAAAAATTGAACAGGAAAAAACAATAAAAAGAAATAACAATAACAATAACAAAAACAACAACTAAACCTGGTTAAATGAAAGGGGGAAGGCCGGCCTCCCCCCAAAAGTCAACAAGTCCACCAGTCAATGTGCACGCACTCGTCCCGAATACAAAGGACAGGCAGTAGCGACCCCGCCCATCCCGGCACCGGGACAGATAACGTGCGCGAAGATCACCCAGACTGGTACATTCGACAAGAATGTGCCGAACAGTCTGGGGGACGACGCAGACGTCGCAATACGGCGCGGGCGATCGCTCCATCAAATAGCGATGCGTCACACGAGTGTGTCCCATTCGGAGACGACAGAAAGCGACCTGCAGCCGTCGCGGCATTGGGGAATAGGTCCATGGGAACAGTCGCGGCGCAATGGCACGCAACTTTAAGTTCCCTTCGACCGTCTCCAATCTTCTTTACCAAGCAGTCCAAAGAGCTGCCCGTATTTCTGCCATGTAGTCGTTGTGAGGAAGAGCGAAACGCTGGTCCGGTCGCAGAGACCTCGCAGGCTCTTTGGCGCCCTCATCGGCGCGCTCATTCCCCGCAATTCTTACATGTCCAGGAACCCAGCGGAAAAAAATCTCGACATCTGCCCGGCTCGCCATAACCGTGGCGTCACGGATATCGCGAATCAGGGGATGCTGATATTACAATGCCCCGAGAGCACTCAGCGCGTTTTGTAAGTCGCTATAGATCACAATCCGATCGCCGAACCGAGCACGTCGAGTAATCTCCAGTACCGAGTGGTGTAGAGCCCCGCTGACTTCAAACAGAGGGGATACGGCGTGGAAGCCAACCCCCTCTTGGGACTTGGAGCCATCCGTATACACTGGCACGGTTCCAACGTGACACGATGTGTCCTCCAAAAAATCGAACGCAATACTCCCGGCACCGTACAAGCTAGGGAGCAGAGGCGTGGCGACAAATAGCCAGGGAGAGCGAAACGCTGGTCCGGTCGCAGAGTCCTCGTGGACTCTTTGGCGCCCTCATCGGCGCGCTCATTTCCCGCAATTCCTACATGTCCAGGAACCCAGCAGAAGATAATCTCGACATCCACCCGGCTCGCCAAAACCGTGGCGTCACGGATATCGCGAACCAGGTGATGCGGAGATTCCAATGCCCCGAGAGCACTCAGGGCGCTTTGTGAGTCGCTATAGATCACAATCCGGTCTCCGAACCGGGCATGTCACGTAATCTCCCGTACCGAGTAGTGTATTGCCACCAGCTCGGCCGTGAAGACAGACGCAGCACCTGGTAGAGCCCAGCTGACTTCAAACAGAGGGAATACATCGTGGAAGCCGACCCTCTTTTGGGACTTGGAGCCATCCGTATACACTGGCACGGTTCCAGCGTGACACGAGGTGTGCTCCAAAAATATCGAACGTAATACTCCTGGACAGAGCCAGGGGCGCCACCGGTCCGAGAGCTATATCTACCTCTCGAAGGAGTTTCCTGGCCCTAAACCTAAGGGGCTTAGGGTAAGACTGGTGTCTCTCGGCGGAAGGCACCATCGAGATCAGCTGCGGAAGCAGTGAGAGCTGTTGGCGACTGAGGGAGGCGCCGGACTCTCGCGTACAGGCGGGTGATGCACTGAAGACGGCGCAGAGCGAGTGGCATCTCCCCAGCATCGACCAACAGGCTCTCAATGGGGGAAGTGCAGGAGGCACCGGTCGAAAGGCAAAGGCCGGTGTGGTGGATCGAATCCCCCTTCCGCAATAAACGTTCGGCTGCGGATGCAAAAAACTCGCATCCGTAGTCGAGCTTCGAACGAACAAAGGATCGATAAAAAAGTAGGGCAGTAGCCCTATCAGCGCCCCAATCGCTGAACGTCACGGAACGGAGAATGTCCATGGCGCGGGTACAGGAGACCCTAAGGCTGCCAATATGAGCCTCCCAGGTGAGGCGTCGGTCGAATACAAGACCAAGGAAACGGTGCGACGCAACCACATCCAGGCGCACCCCATTAAGAAACAAATCTGGGTGGGGGTGAAGCCGTGGATGGCGGCAGAAGTGCACCATCTTAGTCTTGGCCAAAGAAAACCGAAACCTGTGCGCTTCGGCATAGCGAGAGACGCGGTTCAATGCCTGTTGGAGTCGACGCTCCAGAGTTGGCATCTGGGCCGCGCCAAAAGAGATCGAAAGGTCGTCCACGTAGAGCGTAGCGATAACATCTTCCATCAGCACCGAGGTGATGCCGTTGATGCTCAGGGCAAAGAGTGTGACACTGAGGACACTTCCCTGCGGGACACCCTCTTCCTGCTCCTTTGGGCCGGAGAGGGCTCCCCCGTACGCAGAATCGACGATCTCACCAAAATTTAGATATAAACATTAACAGGCGTCCCCTCGCCCTCATCTTGTGGAGAGTCTCCATGATACCGTATCGCCATGCGGTATCATAGGTCTTCTCCAGATCGAAAAACACCGTGACGTAGTGCTGTCTACGAAGGAAAGCCTCGCAGGCGGCATTTTCCAGTCGGAGCAGAGCATCCGACGTGGAGTGCAACTTGCGGAAGCCACACTGTGCGGAAGACAGATGGCCTCCACTGTCCAGGAAAAAGGCTAGTCTAACATTTACCAATTTCTCCATCAACTTGCACAGGCAAGAGGTTAGAGAGATTGGGCGGAAATCGGTCTGGGTAGAGTGATCTCTCCCCGGTTTGCGAAAGGCGAGCACAGTAAAGATTCGCCAGGAGTCTGGGAGAAGACCTTCCACCCAGATCCTGTTGAACAAATCTAACAGAAAGGCCATGCCTCGCTCACCCAGGTGTCGAAGCATGGCGTACGAGACATTGTCCGGACCATGGGCGGTGTCCGCGCACAAAGCGAGAGAAGAATGCAACTCACTCACAGTAAACTTGTCGTTGAAGGGTTCTCCGCCTTTGGAGGTAAAGTCCAGCCGGCAGCCTTCCGCGACATCACGACGTGCATTGAATGCTGGCGGAGCAGCATCCCGGCTAGAGAATGCGGAAAAAGCGGTCGCTAAAGATTCCGTCACGGACGCGGGGTCCGAGATTACGGTCCCATTCTCCTGGAGAACGGGAGGGGGCTCCTGCGAGAACCTGCCCCGAATCCTTTTGACTCGCTTCCACACCTCAGCTAAAGGGGTCTTCCCGTTAAGTGAAGACACGTATGCCCACCAAGAAGAGCAGCGGGCGTGTTTCGAAATATACCGGAACCTAGCCCTAGCCCGACGAAATTCAGCGACAGTGAAATCGTTAGGGCGGCGCTTATAGCACATGTAGGCATAACGCTTCTGTTTGAGGGTCGTCTCACACTCAGCCGACCACCATGGCAGTGGTTGGCGGGCAAAACGGCAGGACGTCCTAGGAATAGTAGTCAGGCCCACGGCGATAAGGGTGCCGGAGAAGAACTCAACGGCCTCATCTACCGACCTAAACTCCTCGACTGAGATAGAGAATTCAGTCATTTCCTGAAATGCAGGCCACCGCGCCCGCGCCAAGCACCACCGAGGTGGGCTCTCAGGCGGCAGTTGCCCTGAAAATGATATTTGAATGGGAAAGTGATCACTACCATGGAGGTCATCGACCACCCCCCAATCAAAATCACGCTGTGCATCCGAAGAGCACAAAGATAGGTCAAGGCAAGAAAATGAAGCGGTTCTCGGACAGTGATGCGTAAAGTCATCCACGTTTAGGACACCCATCTCAAGATCTACGATCAGATCGGCAAGGACTTGTCCCCTGGGATTTATGGAGTAATCTCCCCAGAGAGGATGCCTGCCGTTCAGATCTCCAAGCAAGAGATAGGGCCTCGGCAACCGTTCCACGAGGCGGCGGAAGTCCCCCGCGTCGAAGTCAGCTGACGGTGGAATGTACGCAGAAATGATAGTATACCTCCTATCAAGATGCAGCTGCAAAACCACAGCCTGAAAGGAGGTATCTAAAGAGAAAGGAAGAACGGAGATATCACGCCGGGTTTAAACCGCGCATCCCCCAGCCCGGCCATCCCGCGGTGGTGGGGTCGCAAGACCCTTATACACCGGGAGGGCGGGCAGGGGGCACGCGCCTAGCATGGTCCCCTGCAAAAAGATAGCTAACCGGGAACGGGACGAGACGAGTCTCCACAGCTCCTCCCAGTTGGCCCGGAGTCCACGGCAATTCCATTGAAGGAATATGCCCTCCAGGCCTAGCTCGGAGGAGACGTGGGGGCCCTCCTCGAACAGAAGACCCCTCACGAGAATAGCCGTACGCTTCCCGGGGGCAGAACCCCGGGCGCTGTTGGCCGGACAAAGCGCTGAAGGTGCTGTCGCCTTCGAGGACTTATTGGGGGAGGTTGGGCTCGCCATGCGAGTCTTTTTCTCCCTCCGCCTCGAAATCTTAGGAGGGCGTTGCGGCTTCGGAGGCGGGGGGCCCTCTTTTCAAGGAACCACCGTCTCCAAGCCACTCGCTCCGCCTCGGGGCGTGGGTGAAGGAGCCAAAGCTCCTTTGTTGCTGTCCCCCTTTCGGATGACAGCTTTAGGAACCCCGAAAGATGGCCTAGCGACCATCTTCAGGGGTGTTGCCTCCTGTGAGTCTAACGACTCGGTGGAGGCGCGTGGCCGTTTCGCCTTACGGGAAACGGTCACGCTGGGGGAAGAGGGGGGGAGCCCTAGTTTTGGCCGGGGCTGGGTGTGAACCCTTTTTGCCGCCAGCTTTACCAGGGGAGCGCCCGGGTTGAGTAGAGCCCACAGATGTGCTCCGAATGGGCACGGAAACAACCGTGCTCGTTGGCCTGGATGGGCCAGGAGCAGAGGGTGCCTTTCTAACCTTTGAGGCATATGACGTCCCAGGCAGAGCTGGGCGCGCCAGGACCAAGTCATTAGCCTCGCGGAATGAGAGTCAATCCTGGGCCTGAACGGCCAGGATTTCTTTCTCAAGGAGATATGCACCACATTGCTTCGAAAATGCGGGGTGCGGCTCTCCGCAATTGACACACTTGACCACACACGATTTAGACTTATCGTGTGCGGCCTTGGAGCAATTTACACAAACTATGGGTGACCCCGACTTTGCACGTCTACATCAGCGATTCGTATGGCCGAAGCGGTGACAGTAATAGCACCGCCGCGGCAGTGGCACGAATGCCTTCACGCGGTAGCGGTACCAACAGGCACGCACCGACTCAGGGAGCTTGTCACAGTCGAACGTGACGAAGAGTGTAGGGGTGGGTCTCAAGGCCCCTCCCTGTTTTCTCATCACACGTTCGACCTTGACCTCCCCATGGTCGGCCAGCTCTATGGTGATGTCCTCAATGGAGTAGTCAACGAGTTCCCTCGTATAAACTACTCCGTTCACAAAAGTCATGGTAGAGTGCGGCGTCACACTCACCGGGGTGCCATGAAGTGTCCGCATTCGCCAGAAGGCTCCCGTCCGAGAAACGGGTCACCTTTGGCTCTCTACCAATGGTAACCTCTCAAGCTCCGCATCTTCCTTTGAAGACGAAGAACAGGTCCAATCCGCCAAAGAAAACAAGAGATCGAGGACTAAAAGCGGGGGAAAGGCTCTCCAACAAACCATCAAATATGATGGAAAAGAACTGAAAATGCAGTTCTACAGAACTAATCTGACCCCATTCCCAGCCAACCTCAGCATTAGGGAGATTGTTGAAGGGGTAAAGACAGGTCAACTAAAGTGGGAAGCCTAACTGTGGCAGCGACCTATCAGCCGCCCCGCCGAAACTACCTGCCGATTCCCAACTTCTTCAACATTCTTCGAGCGTGAAAAAATGGCATTGCTGGGTGGAGACCTAAAGGCCAGATGTAGAGCGTCTGGTTACGGTCACAGCGACCAAAGGGAAAGGAATTTGGAACTACTTTTCGAAAGAGACGGACTATAGATAATCGGACCGGATTTCCCGACCTTCCTAACACATCGTTCGGCAACTAAACCGGACATAGTGTTAGCGAGTGGTAACTTCCCCTTTAAAATCAGCAATGAGCCCGGACCTGTGGTACCGAGCGACCACATCCCGATAATTACAACAATCTCGCTTGCTCCATTTTCAAGCCCGTCCCACTTAGGAAAGTTATGCGAAAGCTAACTGGGAGCTATATAGAGAGATACTCAGCGAATATCAACCATCTGACCTGGGAGACCCCAATCTCGAAGAGATAAACTCCATCACTAATCTTCTCATTCAAGCCGAAGAGAGATGCGCCCCCAGGATCTCCTATAAAATGCTCCCACAACCTAGGTGGACGAACGAGATGAGGGAAATCGCTCGGGAACACAGAGGAATCTACGAGGAAATAGGCAGGACAGGACCAAATCGGGAACAGGCAGCCAAAATGAGGTAACTAAGTGAGGAACTAAAACACACAATCACAGAGAAACATAAGCAAATCTGGAATGACATCATTGGTAGGCTGGGCATGGAGGACAGTCCAGTAAGTTTTTGGAACAGCATCGGAAGAATTAAGGGACTGCCCACCAAAACTAGAACACACATAAAAGACGGATATGAGATTATTGAGGATCCAGAGTCTCTCGAAATAAGATTCAGGACACACTGGAGTAAGATTTTCGTTATAACCACTGAGGAGGACGACTTCGACCAGGACTTCGAAGACCAACTACTCGATGACCTCAGCACAGTTATACATAGAACCCCCCCGCCCCTCGCAAGTACCTCAGGAAAGAGAGATGGTTGACCACGGGTGCCCAATCACCTTCGAAGAGACCAAGAACACCATAAGGTCCTTCAAGCAACGGGCACCAGGCTGGTCTGGGATCACGAGAAACAACCTCGTGAATGCCCCGAGGCAAATTATTTAGGGACTGGTTAATACCACGAATGCGCCCTGAATACAGGCTACTTTCTTGACGGGTACAAGATAGCTAAAATCATCTCCATCCTGAAAATAAACAAGCCTCCAGACCAGGTGGCTAACTATCGTCCGATCTCTCTTCTGGAGATGCACGGCAAGATCTTTGAAAATATTATAGAAAATAGGCTGCAAGCTCAACTAAGCGAGTTAGTTGCGCATATCCCGTAACAACACGGGTTCCGCAGGGAAAGGGACACATAAACAGCCCTGGCGCTCCTAACAGAAAAAGTAGCCCTTTGCCGAGCGAATGGGTACTATGTAGACATTGTGTTTAGGGACGTGCGGAAGGCCTTGGTTAAAGTGTGGCTGAAAGGACTTCAATACAAGATCCTGAACCTCCAACTAGACCCGGTCCTGGAAAGAATCCTTTGTGACTTTTTCATGGACAGAAGGGAATGTCTCATGATCGAAGGATACAGAGGACCTAAAATTGAAATCAGGGCGGGCGTTCCGCAGGGAAGTTGCCTGAACTCACTGCTTTACATGGTCTTTACCATCGACCTCCCAACTCCGGTGCACAGGGACACGATGTATCTGCAATTCGCAGATGACATCACCCAGATCGTTCCGTGCCCGGTGAAGAAAGCAAGGGATCAGGCAATGCGCACAATAGTGGAAATCAATAACATCAACCAGTACGAGAGACGATGGAAGATTAGAAATAGGACAAATTAAAAATAGCCCCAAAGAGACGCAGGTTGACGTGGTACATCATCGGTGGGAGGAGATACGGCAACTCCACCGAAAGCACTGTCCTGGGACTAAAGATCTCCAACCACGGATACTCAAGACACTACACGGAAAGGCAGAACCTGGCAAAAAGAGAAATCTCCAAGCTATTCAGGTTTAGAGTTCTTAGCTCGGCTAACATTAGAAAAATATATCTGATGTACGCCTGGGCTAAGCTCATCTACCCCGCAGTAGTGACTCAAGCGGCCAGCAACACTTCAATGAGAAAACTCCGTGTCCAAAACTCCGCATTCCTAATAATTAACAAAGCCAGAAGACGTGACCAACATCGGCAAAGGGATCTTTATAGGAGGAAAAGACTGGACCCTATCAACATATTCACCTAAAAATTGGGAAGAAAGGACTGGTCAACCGTGGCGAATGTTGTCATTCCGGAACTACAGGGAACTGGTGGCAGACTTAATATACATGCACGACAATGGGAGAAAGTCTCCTGTCGTAGTCAGTTCCAAAGTACTAAGATTTGCTCTCAGGAAAACATTACATCACTATACACATAACAGGAACACTAGAAGCTAATTCAGTACGACCGAAACCAAAACAAAAAAAATAAATAACAACACATTAAAACACACAAGCAAGGTAAATTGCTGAGCTAAAGAGCTATTAAAGCTTGAATGCTCAAAAAAATTAACCCCAAAATTGCAACGCTAACAATAAGAAGAACAAGCTAACAACACATAAAGAAACAAACATAGAAAAACACGACTTACCAAAAATAAGACAAAAGGAAAATCTAAAGAAAAACATAAAGTGATGCCCCCCTACTAGAGCAAAATACCAAAATACCCCTCCCCGCTTTTATATATTTATATATATATATATATATATATATATATATATATATATATATATATATATATATATATATATATATATATAAACCCCGGCTTATTTGCGCAATAGTATTGCATACAAATTTTCTTGCCCTGGACGCTCCCAGGGAACATATATTGGTAGTACTATTCGCTCGTTACATTCGAGGGTTTGCGCACACCTCGGCATTAGTTGCCGGACGGGAAAGTCTCTCGCTAGTAATGAAGTCTTGCCAATCAGAGATCACCTTATAAATTGTAAGGTTGATGCAAACATCAATAATTTTGAGATTCTAGGCTCTAATACTAACATCACACAGCTCATAATTCTGGAATCTCTCTTCATAAAAACACATTCGCCCACGTTAAATTCAAACTTGACCTGCCACCCATTATCGGTATTAGCCACAACCAACCAGCTTCAGACCTGTTAATATTCTACCGACAACAAACTACCCATAATCGTGTCCGATTTGGGGTAAATTTCTTAGTCATCTCCCTGACTCGCTGACAGCAGGTATGAATTTGTTCCTCTCCTTATCTGTATATGTACTTGCAATTATTAATACATTTAATTTTATAAGTTCACTATCTAAATTATTCTGCTTTTGATTTGTATCTAGTTTATGTTAACATTTGTTCGCCTCACAAATTGTGTTTATCCCTTTAGCCTGATGATGGATTGGGTAATCCGAAACGTTGTTTGGAATAAATAAGAATGTCACTGATGGTCGTATCCTTCCTATTGCAATTATATATATATATATATATATATATATATATATATATATATATATATATATATATATATATATATATATAAACCTCCAAATAACCTAAATTTCAATTAGCATATATTTTGGAAGATTACTGGGTGTCAATTTATTCCCGCGTCGTTTCGTTATTGGGCGGTGATGCATTTTCCTTCGAGAACACTCTTCCATAAAATGATACCCTTAAAGACTTCCCTGATGTCATACAAGAGTGAATTCGTTTATATAATGAGTTTGGTAGTAAATTTCTATACAGATAGCGAGTAAATATTGTAATTTAATCAAAATATAATTTATTTAATATGGCACTAACTGCTATTTATAATTGTTTGGCCGAATTTTTCTAAAGAAGAAAACTAAACAGTAGAAAATGGATATCAGAAAATTTAAGGGGACATAATATAATTTTGAAAAATGCACTGCGTTTTAATTCACCTAAAATATGATATGTTTCTGATATGTAAATTCGTAAAATATTTTATCCTAACTAAATATATTTAAAAAGATGCAAAGTATTATATATAGATGGTAGGACAAATATAATTACGTCACTAGGCATATTGTAATTTACATCCAATGATGAAAATAACAACAGTAAAAGAAAAATAATGAATTGTGATTACAAAATCATAATACTATGCGGACAATTTGTATTCCAAACTTGAACTAGAAATAAAATGTAAATTCCTCGCTCTTATACATCCAAAATTAATAAATTCAGGTAATACGAAGGGACGCAAGTTCAACTAAAGAATGAGAAATTCTAGCTCTAGTAAAACAAAAGCCTCCCCACAATAATATGCATTAAGCATACCAGACAAGTATGGGGAGGGATTGATAAGATACTGACTACAACGGCGCTACGGTCGATAAGATAATCAAGTGAAACATCACACCCACCTTGCGAGCGAGGTTAAGCAACATTAAGTGTGGCTAGATGGCTGTCATACGGTGAGGCGATCTCTAGTTTAGAGCCCGCCCAACCCCGTTATGCAGTGAGACTTGCAGGCAAAACAATAGCAAAACGCACACACATTTAAAATACGTATTGATACAAATAACAAACTTATGCACCTACATCGGCACATAGAGACGAAAAGGACGACTTCTATGTAGTAATTATGAACAAATTAATACGCACACATAGAGAAGAAACCATTACTTCATGTTTGTAGGGTAACTATACAACAATGTGTACTTAAATTTAAAACAAACAAATGCAATGGATTATATAGAAGAGGGGGGGGGGGTAAGACATCAAAATGTCGGCAACGAGCGAAGGCATTATTTACTTAGAAGTAAGAAGCAAAAACCAACGCGGGTAATTCTATAAGAAGGATTGTGAAGAGAGGTTGGTAAAGAAAATGATGGAGGGAAGTGAAAATGCGTGGGTGCTAAACACTAGAGTAGACTGTTGAGGAGAATACGTGGGGCGACGAGACTCGGGAGGGGGGAAGGGGAGGAGGAGGGGGAAGCAATTCATCAGTACCTGCCAGATCTCAGAATGGAGGGTGGAAGAGAGTTTTTTCGAATAGAGATCGGGCACTGAGGGCCACTCCGAGAAACAAAAACACCATGTTATCTTCAACCTGTAGGATACGGAAAGGCTCATTTCGAGTGCTTTCGTCTCTAGTCAGACCTTATCAAGAGCTCGTCTCAAAGTATTCATTCCTTGCAAAAGACAAAAAAAAAGGCTCGAAATCAGTCTTTCCTTATCCTATGGGGTGAAGATAATTTACTGTGCCTCGTGTGCTTTGGATATTCGGTCATAGGACACCACATGTTGAGAATAACGAGTAGACCCTAAGACACTTGGGATAAGAAAAGATACATGAATGATGGAAATATTAAAAGTAATAACATGACAAAAAATGGAGAAGTGTGATACAAGTTAGCAGAAAACTGATATAAGGAGAAATTAAATTAATCTTAAAGTAAACACATTTAAATAGGAAAAGAAAACTTGGTAGGAAGTGCAATAAGGAGATTCGTGATCAATGGCAAAGTAACCTCGAGCGTTGGGCAGTGCAATCCACCTCTTGTGGATGGCACTCGTCACCAGTGGAATGTAATAGACCAATAATTATGATTTATACGTTTTACTTCGTGCGAGATTTTTGCAAGTGTCATACTCTGCTTTTAACACTTTTAGCTCCTTACACTGAGCATTTTTTTTACATTCACCACTTCCATCTTTAATTCATTTATTTTTTATTTTTCTTAGAGGGGGAGGGTCAACGAATAATATAAGTAATTTTTCCATCACTAATTTTATTTTTGCACTTTGAATGTCCCTTGAACCTCTCAGTTGTACTTACCCACTATTCTATGGATACCTTCAATCTATAAATTAGTAAAGATAAGTGAGGATAAAACAAGAAGAAAAAATATTCAATTTAAAAAATAGAGCGAAAACTAACGAAAATATCTTTACCGAAAACGTTTATGAACAGCACGTAAAGAAAGTGGCGAAGGTTAAAAATGAAATTGTTAGTATGGAATGTAAACAAACCAAGTGGACTGCAAAAGGTGCACCAAGTGAGATTAATTGTTGCGGCTAAGGGATAATCACAGAGCACGGTATCGACACAACATCCTGTCAACTGAAGATATCGGGATACAGAGTTGTCACTAGAAACCATTCACAAGAGAGGTTTGACAGTGTTGCCGTTGCCACCAAAATGAATATCTCGTTCAGGCGCCTTCCCGAATTGGAAGAGTTCTTTGTGGCGTTAGGATTACACATATTAGTGGGCAGTCTCTTGATAGCGCCCCCCCCCCCATCAACCACCTCGACGAGCGTACCTGCCCCCTCAACAATTTCCACACCTTGTTCGGGCACGGCCGAATGGCATTCCTTGGAGATGACCACAACGTCAGATGCCGAACGGCTGGCTATGGAAACACGAACAGCTGGGGCCATAACATGGAAATGATTATGCGAGGGAAGAACATTCATAGGATAGGACCGGACTTTCCGCCCTATATCGCCTCTCGGGTAGCAACAAGGCACAACATAATCATGATAAGTGACCACTTCCCATTACACTACCATAGCAAGGATGGCCCAACAGTACCCAGCGACTATAAAGCCATCTTGACCACCATCTTCCCCGCACTGATCAAGTTTCCGGTCCTCTCCGCAAAAAGTACGCTTTGGCCAACTGGGAACGCCACAGAGGAATCCTTGGCGAACTTAAACCAATTGACTTAAGCGAAGCAACACTAGAAGAGATTGACAGGGAGCTGGAGAGGATAACGGCCTCTATCACCCGTATGGAACGAGGATTTTTTTTTTTTTTAATTAAGGGGCTATCTGGCGATTGCCGACTTAGGCATAAGTCGCCGTAAACAAACAGCCTAGTTCTAGGCTACTTTAAAAAATTGTACAGGAAACAACAATAAAAAGATATAATAACAATAACAAAGCAATAATAAAAACAATAACAAAAACAACAACTATGGACCGAGGAGATGAAAGAGATCGCTAGGGAGCACAGGAAGGTGTACGGGGATATCAGAAGAGCAGGTATGAATCAGAAACGAAGCTCGCGCCTACGACGCCTGAGTTTAGAACTCAGGCAGACTATAAACCACCAACAGGCTGAGTTCTGGGATAGCCCTATAGCCCGGGTAGACAGCGAGGTAACTCCGAAAATTCGGGGGAATAGTGAAAAAACTAAAAGGCATTCCAAGTAGAGAAAAGACCCTCATTAAGGAGGGCGATGACTACTTGGGGGATCCGGCGGTACTGGAAGAGAGGTTCCGCAGGTTCTGGAAGGATATCTTCTCAATAACACCTGAGTACGATGCGGAATTCGACCAGGAATTCGAAGATCAGCTGATTGAAGATCATAATCAGATTATACATCGAACGCACCCATAAGCCCACGTCAACGAAGGGAGAGAGATGGTGAACCATGGCCGAATGATAACAACAGAAGAGGTCATGGCAACTGTGAAAACCTTTAAACAAAAGGCACCAGGCTGGACGGTCATCACCTAAAAGTAACTTGGTGCATGCCTCCGAGCAGATCATTCAGGCAATTACAAACATCTATAACACTTCCCTGAATACGGGCTAGTTCTCCAACGGTCTAAAAATGGCCAAAATAATTTGCATTCCTAAAGGGAGGAAGCCCCCTCCCGATCAATTGGTGGATTACACGCCCATACCCTTCCTAGAGTTCGTGGGTAAATTCTACGAGAAGCTTCTAGCTAACAGGATTCAAGACCAGCTAACCGAGCTGGAAGCACACAACCCTCATCAACACGGGTTCCATAAGAGAAGGGGGACTAATACAGCCCTCGTTCTTCTCACCGAAAAACTCGCCCGCTGTAAAGCTGAAGGGAAATACGTAAACGTGGTGTTGCGTGATGTACAAAAGGCCTTCGATAAGGTTTGGCTGAGAGGTCTACAATACAAGATATTAGGCCTCCAGCTAAACCGATCGTGGAAAGGGTCCTCTGTGACTACATCATGGAGAGGAAAGCTCAAAGCTCGATCGAAGGCTTCAGAGGACCCGAGTTCCAACTAGAGGTGGGTGCTCCACAAGGTAGCTGAGTCCATTGTTGTAGCTTGTGTACACATTGCACTTACTTGCTCCACTTGGTGAGGATGTGATGTACCTGCAGTTTGCAGATAACATCACGCAAATCATCCCCAGTTCCTATATGAATGAAGTTCAAAGTAAGAGGGACAGCTGCCGAAACCGAAAACATTAATCGATACGAGAGAATGTGGAAAATTAAGACAAACCGCCAAAAGTTCAAAATCCTTCCAGTTAACTGCCAGAAACTTGATGTCATAGTTGACTATGATTTTTACCCGTATACGAACGTGGGTAAAGTCCTGGGTTTGCGCATCACAAAACAGGGCATAAGACGCATATCAACAAGCGAATCTCCCTAGCCAAGATAAAGCTTGGAAAACTTTACAGGTTCAAAAGCCTCAGCGCCAACATAAAAAGCTGTATACTGCCCTGGTGCGCTCAACACTGGTGTACTCAGCAGTGGTAATGCAGGTGGCTAATTCAACCCCTCTCGGACAGATGCACAGAGAGTTCAAAACAACGCTGCCCTGCTGATAGCTGGCGCACGCGGGATGGACCGTATTCGGAAGACGGAACTGCACGCAAGACCAAGACTGAAGCCATTAAATATGGTCCTCCAGAGTATAGGCAGAAAGACCAGTGAAAAGGTAGAAGAAGAAATACTCCCGCTTATAGATGAAAACCTAGACATTCCACAACCCCTAGCTAAACATTGTCACTAGAAGAGCTTTATTCCCAAGTGGAAGACTGTGTTCCCGGGAAGAACAAAACGAAGTATACACCTAAATATGTAAGACAAATCATTCTAAAGAATTAAGAAGAAATCTCGAAATAACCATACAAAACAAATCGATAATCCACAAAGGGGGACTCAAGAGTTCAATATAACAAAATAGGCGAAGTGTCCAAATCAGAACAAAACACTAAGTAAATAAATAAATGAATAGATAAAAAGAAGCGAAGTGCCTCAAAATTAACAACTAAATTAAAACTCGAATAAAGATATAAATAAAAATGGGCGAAGTGCCCAAATAATTCAAAAAAGAAAAATAATAAAATAAAAAATAGAAAATAAAGAGAGGCGATGAGCGTTTGATGACACAGGTTCAAATCCAACTCGTTTATTCGTTTTAATATAACGGTTAAAATAGTTTGCCCTATCTTTCAGTTTCTATATCTCCCATTCTCAAGCTTTCATTGGTTCACGTAATATCCTGCTTAGCGTTTTTCCGGGTTGCGTTACCAATTTTCATTTCTTTGGGCCTTTAAAATAAATAAATAAATATATATATATATATATATATATATATATATATATATATATATATATATATATATATATATATGCAGATTTTGTTAACGACCATAGTATATTTCACCTTTATAAATTTTCTTTGGAAACTTTCTATTTTTATTACTATCTTTTTTAGTTAATCTTGTAGATGGCAAACAACTTTACATACGTTCATCTCTTTTTTAAATGCAATGTGTTTGGTAAAACCAAACTTGACTTTAATTGCTGAGCTTTCGATCTATGCGATCATCTTCAGAGTGTCTTTCCTGCTTTATCGTTGAAGAATGGTGGAGTCAGAATGAAGAGAAAACGGATTTTAGGGGATATTCATTCCTCTTGTCTAAGCGTGCTTCGAAATATACCGGAACCTGCCCGACGAAATTCACCGGCATTGAACTCGTTCAGGCAGCGCATGTAGGCATAACGATTCTGTTTGAGGACCCTTTAACACTCTGTTGACTACTATGGGAATGGTCTGCGTGCAAAACGACCAGACCTCCTAGGAATAGTAGTTAGGCCCACGCTGATGAGGTTGCCGGAGAAGAACTCAACAGCCTCATCTACCAACCTAAACTCCTCGAGTGAGATAGAGAACTCAATCATTACCTGAAATTTAGACCACCGCGCCCGCGCCAAGCACCCACGGGGTGGGGTCTCGGGCAGTAGCTGCACAGCTACTGCCTGAAAGGAGGTATCTAAAGCAAAGAGAAGAACGGATACATCATGACGGGTGTAAATGGCACATCCTACCGCACGGCCCCCATCCCGTAGTAGTGGGGGTGCAAAACCCATATACTCCGGGAGGGTGGGCAGGGGGCATGCGTCCAGCATGGTCTTCTGCAAAAATATAGCTAACTGGGAACGGGAAAGACGAGCCTCCACAACTTCCTTCAGTTGGCCCGGAGTCCGCGGCAATTCCATTGAGGAAATATGCCCTCGAGGCATAGCTAGGAGGAGATGCGGTGGCCCTCTTCGTAAAGAAGACCCTCACGAAAATGGCTCGTACCCTTCCCGGAAGCAGAATTCCGGCGCTGTTGGACGGCCAATGCGCTGAAAGCGCTGTCGCTTTCGAGGACTTATTGGGGAAGGTTGGGCTCACCATCCGAGTCTTTTCCTCCCTGTGCCTCGAAACCATAGGGAAAAGGGGCTGCTTCGGATGCGGGTGGCCGTCTTTTCGAGGATCCACCGTTTCCGAGACACCCGTCTTACCACTGAAAGTGGGAGAAGGAGCCGAAGCGCCTTTAGTGCTG
This sequence comes from Ceratothoa steindachneri, assembly GCA_963969495.1. NCBI lineage: Eukaryota > Metazoa > Arthropoda > Malacostraca > Isopoda > Cymothoidae > Ceratothoa > Ceratothoa steindachneri. Next base: position 55,615,195 of record OZ018320.1, read on the forward strand.
TCCTGCTTTCGGGGGGGGGCAGCCTTATGAACCCCGGAAGATGGCCTGGCGACCAAATTTAGGGGTGTTGCCTCCTGCGAGTCTAACGACTCGGTGGAGGCGTGCGGCCATTTTGCCTTACAGGAAAAGGTCACGCTACGAGAAAGGAAGGGAGCACTGGTTTTAGCCGGGGCTGGGTGTGAACCCTTTGTGCCACCACCTTTACCAGGGAAGCGCCGGTATGGGTATAACCCGCAGAAGTGCTCCGAATAGGCGCGGAAACAATCGTGCTCGTAGGCCTGGAGGGGCCAGGAGGAGACGGTGTCTTTGTCAACATTTAGGCATAGGACCTCATGAGCGGCGCCGGACGCGCCAGAACCAAGTCATTAGCCTCGCAAAATGAGAGAGGATCCTGAGCATGAACCGCCAGGATTTCTTTCTCAAGGAGATATGCACCACATTGCTTCGAAGAAGCGGGGTGCGGCTTTCCACAATTGACACACTTGGCCACACACGATTTGGACTTATCGTGTGCGGCATCGGAGAAACTTACACAGATTTCGGGTATCGCCGACTTTGCACGGAAACAGGAGCGATTAGTATGGCTGAAGAAGTGACAGTAATAGCACCTCTCCAGCAATGGCACGAATGACTTCACGCGGTAGCGATACCAACCGGCATGCACTGACTCAGGGAGCTTGTCACAGTCAAATGTGACGAAGTGTAGGTAGGGGTGGGTCTCGAGGCCCCTCCCTCTTTTCTCATCACACGTTCGACCTTGACCGCCCCATGGTCGGCCAGCTCTAAGGTGATGTCATCTATGGAGTAGTCCACGAGTTCCCTCGCATAAACTATTCCTTTCACGAAGTTCATGGTAGAGTGCGGCGTCACATTCACAGGTGTGCCATCAAGTGTTCGAAAGGCACTAATCATAGCCGCCTCGGAAGGATTCGACGCATTCGCCAAAAGGCTCCCGTCCGAGAAACGGGCCACCATCGGCTCTCTACTATTCACACTAGCTAAAAATCTCCTCTAATAGAACATATTGCCATTAGTTGAGTGAATAACCAAGAAGTGTTTGAAGCCATCGGGCTCGAAAAAGCAGGGTAGTCTCTGCATGAGGGGCCCGAATGTAATAGAGGCTCCGCTCTGCGCATTAGCACTTTTGGTGTTAGTCAGGGACTCCGCACCCATAGAGGCAGAGGGGCCGGATGTGGTCGCTTATCGAAGTAGCAGCAGACCCATCCGTCCCTGCAGCCCCACGGATGGAGATGAGCCCCAAGTCCTTTTCGTCTTTTTTTTCTTTTTTTGAGAGGGCGGGAAATGAACCCGATCCTCCACTCCGCCGCCAGGAGCCCCTAGACCAGATGGACCGGCCTCAGCAAGGTCCTTCTCCAAGATCGAAAAAGTCCTAGCGGTCGCAGGGGCACCAGCCGTAGGAGAAGATGCCTCCCCTCCTAGCACTGCCTTGGAGACCCAAGCCGCCTCAGGACCTTGCACATGAGCGGACTCGGGTTCGGTGTTTGGCGCCGAACCCGGATTCGCCCCCATGGAATGACCTACCGTCTGGAGTTGGGTTGCCTCAAGGACCATGTCTTTCTCGGGGTGGGGTGGGGGGGGGGGGGAGGCTCCATTTGGCCATCCATTCCCAGGACATCACAGGTCCCATTGGTAGCGGTGTCGCTAGTCAGGTTATTGGAGGCGGGGCACGTGCCTTGACCCCAGCAGGTCTTTCGAGGGAAGGGGCCGATGGGCTTTGTTTTCCCTCTTCCTCTTAAGGGGGGTTTGCCCTATCAAGCCGCTTCAACGGCGAAAGGGATTATGGGCAGCTTGTTTGGCTTTCTTGGCAGTCCCCTTGGAAAGTAAAGGGGGAACTGCCGCTGGAAACAGGGAGGCACCAGAGGGCACCTCCAGACAAGTTGGCGAGGAGGAGTCCTCTACACCCATAGGCAAAGAAGAGGAGCAAGCTTCCTCTCCTGTTAAAGAGTTTTGGAGGGTCCCCTGAGAGAGCTCAGGGAAAAGGGGGCATTTTTTTAAGTGGAGCTGCTCGAAGGCGGCTCCGTCAATGGTGAGGGCTTAAGGGGAGCTTTATTTTTTGGATTTTCATCATCGGGCATAGGGACCCTATTCTTTCTGCGTGAAGTAAACGCTAATCACCTCTCGCAGTAGCCTGCTCTGCGAGGGGCGCGTACGGGGCTGGCAGAGCCAGGTGTCGCCACTTTAGGTCACCCCTCCCGCCTGGTAACCTGGCAGCCCTTCGGCATTGCTGCTCCACCTTGGGCACGGCGTAAAAAAGATATATATTGAAGTGAGAAGGAAAGTGGATGTGAGGAAGGTATGGGTGGAGGTGAAGCAGGTTGTTAAAACCCCACTATAGCAAACCGGAGCTCAAGGGGTTAGGGAACATTATAACCTCCCCCCTCAGCCCCGATCCGGGATAGTTAACTGAGGTCAGCATCTACCCTGTGAAAATAAAGGCCGACCAGAGAAAGTTGTGGGAGAGGTTGTAGGGGAAGTGAAGAAGTAAGGGAGAAACGCAGGCTGCATGGAGGAAGGAGAAGAGGCTAAGCTGGGGCCGGACGGGGCGGAGATGCCAAACTGCCCCGTGGCGTCTGCTTGTTCACCTTTATTCTTTTCCACGTTTAGATAGACCCAATTGTGAAAAAAACAACAAAGCACATTAAAAGACTTGACAAAATTAATAGTTAATTTGAGTATTTTTAATCACCTGAAGCATTTAGACATATTTAGCATGTCTTTGGGATATATGAAAGCCTGTTGATCCTCCTCAAATATCTAAGTTTGTTCCAATAAAGCGTGTTCATAAAGAAGGTACTTTCTTAAGCAAAGGAAAACAATTAAGATTAGAACATTCATTCACTTTATATTTTTGGCAACAATTAATTGGAACAATGGTTAAGTATTAGAATAATGATTATATTTAAAGGTGGTAAGAATATATCCTAAGATTGAAATGGTTTATACCTTTTGCAAATGTTAATCGAGAAACATTAATAAAAATAACCTATTGCCCCAGACATAGGCAAGTTCACGGGGAAAAATGATCATTTTAAATACATAGTAGTTATCTTTTCCTCAACATGTGCAATACTTGCTAAATAACTGCGTGGTGCTGGTGTCAACGTGGGTGTTTGAATAATTCTAATTGTCATTTTCGTTGTCAGAATACATGAGAGTTTTCACACGTTCGTGACCACCCACTATAATAGTCAGTTATGCTGCAATGTGTGGTAGCTGTGGTATGAGCTTGAAATAGAGGTGTATGCTAAAAGCAATGTGATTATTACCGACTGCTATATCAAATGTATACCCAGAATAAGTACGATGCAACATAACTGGCGACAGCAACCAATTTGAAAACAGAAAAATTTGGTTTTCAGATAAGAATCAATGTAGGCGAACACCAACCAATTAATGAAGGAACACGACGAAAGGAGATAATTCCACGAATATTTGGAGCAGACTATCTTGGGATAAATCCGGGTTAAAAGGCGCTTACAAAGCTGCACAGTCGCAATGACCTTCAGACCACAGACATGTATTTTCGATTACTAAAACGTGTGATCGTCTGGGAAGTCTCGTTTCACCCAGTATTCCATTGAAGCGAGATTGAACGAAGGCTATTATGGTAGTTTAAGCTTGGGTGGGGTCGAGTGGTATTTGGATCTCCTTACCTTACAAGGAACGAGCCACCTTCTTTGAGGTTATTATCACTTAAGCTAACACTGCTACCTTCAACGTTCGAAGGACAAGGTGTGTCTTTAGTGCAATATCGCCAAGGTGAACAAAACATGGCTATCCCAGCGCTCGAAGACGAATATGGCCAAATGCACGGAAGTGAAACAGTGTGACCGGCATGCAAACATTCGGGACACTCCTCGAACAAGATTAGCAAGTAAATACCCAAGATTTGAATTTGATTTGAAATTTGTGAAGTTAATTGGAACAAGGGACGAAATATCTTCAGAGACATCCAAAAAATCCGGTCAAATTTTAGGTTTGGCTGGTGTACTAGTGGGTGGGAATTAATGGCACTAATATCTGCTAATTGGAGGAGTCATACCAGACACAGGTGCATCAGTGATTAGGTCAAAATGGGATCATTACTCACTATCTTATGGAAAAGGCCCAATAAACATAACAGAAATTAGCGAAAGTGAAGGAAGACGCTCACTGAGAGGCTTAAGAAGGCAAGAGCAAATTTGTATAAATAAGAGCTCTAATTAAGAGTAAGAAATGGAAGGGTGTGGCAGGACTGCAACAGAAAACCAAATAAAAGTCTGCTAAGGGTCAGGGAAAACGAAAAGTCATTTAGAAAAATTCGTCAATTCAAAATATTCGAGTTTAAGAAGCCCAATTAAAACCACCGGGGACAAGTACATACAAATATAAACCACCAACTTAATATATGTATTAATTAAAAGAAGACAAATGCTCGTACAAGGTACATTTGCGTCCATATCTATTGGCAACATATCTCGAATTTTGTAACTTACAAATTTTTATACGTTACTAGTTCGAAATGTACATATGTATTTATATTATATTAGCCTAAAAGCAATATATTATAATGTATAATTGATAATAAACTAAATTATTAACATTAAACATAGTGTTTATTAGAAAAACACAAGAAGCAAAAGTATTGGCAACATTCCTAAATATTACATATATATTATTGTCAACTATAAATTAATACTTGGCATAACCTCCTTTAGCAGCAATCACAGCAATCAGACGTTTCTTGTAGGTATGAACAAGGTTTTTGCAAGTTTTCGTACGAATTTAATCCACTCTTCCATTGCATTTTTTTTTTAAAGGGGCTATCTGGCAACTGCCCACTTGGGCATAAGTCGCCGCAAACAAACAGCCTAGTTCTAGGCTATTTTAAAATAAAAATTTGAAAAGAAAAAAACGATAAAAAGAGATGACAATGAGAAAGCAAGCTCCGGCGGCGGGGGGAGGTCCCCCTCCACCCGGCGTAGGAGCGTGCGACCGAGAAAGAAAACAATAACAAAAAACAACAACAAAACCTAGTTAAATAAAAGGGAGAAGACCGGCCTTCACCAAAAAGTCTATCAGTCATGGTACACGTACTTTTCCCTAGTAGAAGGGACAGGCGGTAGCGACCCCGCCCATCCCGGTGGCGAGACAGGTAACATGCGCGAAGATCACCCAGACTGGGACATTCGACAAGAATGTGCCGAACAGTCTTGGGGACGACGCAGTCGTCACCGTAGGCAGCAGGCGAGCGCTCCATCAAATAGCGATATGTTACACGAGTATGTCCGATTCGGAGACGACAGAAAGCAACCTGAAGCCGTCGCGGAATTGGGGGATAGGTCCATGGGAACAGTCGCGGCGCAATGGCACGCAACTTTAAGCTCCCTTCGACCGTCTCCCATCTTCTTTGCCAAGCAGTCCGAAGAGCTGCCCGTATTCCTGCCATGTAGTCGGTGTGAGGAAGAGCGAAACGCTGGTCCGGTCGCCGAGTCCGCGCGGACTCTTTAGCGCCCTCATCGGCGCGCTCATTCCCCGCAATTCCTACATGTCCAGGAACCCAGCAGAAGATAATCTCGACATCTGCCCGGCTCGCCAAAACCGTGGCGTCACGGATATCGCGAACCAGGGGATGCGGAGATTCCAATGCCCCGATAGCACTCAAGGCGCTTTGTGAGTCGCTATAGATCACAATCCGGTCTCCGAACCGGGCACGTCGCGTAATCTCCCGTACCGAGTGGTGTATTGCCACCAGCTCGGCCGTGAAGACAGACGCAGCGCCTGGTAGAGCCCCGCTGACTTCAAACAGAGGGGATACGGCGTGGAAGCCGACCCCCTCTTGGGACTTGGAGCCATCCGTATACACTGGCACGGTACCAGCGTGACACGATGTGTGCTCCAAAAAGGTCGAACGCAATACTCCCGGTGCCGTACAAGCTTTGGGAGCAGAGGCGTGGCGACAAATAGCCAAATGTGGTACCCTCCAGGGTGGCGTCCTGGGCAGAAACAGGGGCGCCACCGGCCCGAGAGCTATATCTACCTCTCGAAGGAGTTTCCTGGCCCTAAACCCAAAGGGCTTAGGGTATGACTGGCGTCTCTCGGCGGCATAGGCACCATCGAGATCAGCTGCGGATGCAGTGAGAGCTGTTGGCGACTGAGGGAGGCGCCGGGCTCGCGCGTACAGGCGAGTGATGCACTGCACGCAGCGCAGAGCGAGTGGCATCTCCCCAGCATCGACCAACAGGCTCTCAATGGGGGAAGTGCAGAAGGCACCGGTCGCAAGGCGAAGGCCGGTGTGGTGGATTGAATCCACCATCCGCATTAAACGCTCGGCTGCGGATGCATAAAACTCGCATCCGTAGTCGAGCTTCGAGCGAACAAAGGATCGATAAAAAAGTAAGGCGGTAGCCCTATCAGCGCCCGAAGCGCTGAACGTCACGGAACGGAGAATGTCCATGGCGCGGGTACAAGAGACCCTAAGGCTGCGAATATGAGCCTCCCAGGTGAGGCGTCGGTCGAATACAAGACCAAGGAAACGGTGCGACTCAACCACATCCAGGCGAACCCCATTAAGAAACAAATCTGGGTCGGGGTGAAGCCGTGGATGGCGGCAGAAGTGCACCACCTTAGTCTTGGCCAAAGAAAAGCGAAACCTGTGCGCTTCGGCATAGCGAGAGACGCGGTTCAATGTCTGTTGGAGTCGACGCTCCAGAGTTGGCATCTGGGCCGCGCCAAAAGAGATCGAAAGGTCGTCCACGTAGAGCGTAGCGAGAACATCTTCTGGCAGCACCGAGGTGATGCCGTTGATGCTCAGGGCAAAGAGTGTGACACTGAGGACACTTCCCTGCGGGACACCCTCTTCCTGCTCCTTTGGGGCAGAGAGGGCTCCCCCCACCCGTACGCGGAATCGACGATCTCGCAAAAATACAGATATAAACATTGGGAGGGGTCCCCTCGCCCCCATCGTGTGAAGAGTCTCCATGATACCGTATCGCCATGCGGTATCATAGGCCTTCTCCAGATCAAAAAACACTGTGGCGTAGTGCTGTCTACGAAGGAAAGCCTCGCAGACGGCATTTTCCAGTCGGAGCAGAGCATCCGACGTGGAGTGAAACTTACGGAAGCCGCACTGTGCAGAAGACAGATGGCCTCCGCTGTCCAGGAAATAGGCTAATCTAACATTTACCAATTTCTCCATCAACTTGCACACGCAAGAGGTTAGAGAGATTGGGCGGAAACCGGTCGGAGTAGAGTGATCTCTCCCCGGCTTGCGAAAGGCGAGCACAGTAGCGATTCGCCAGGAGTCTGGGAGAAGACCTTCCACCCAGATCCTGTTGAACAGATCTAACAGAAAGGCCATGCCTCGCTCACCCAGGTGTCGAAGCATGGCGTACGGGACATCGTCCGGACCATGGGCGGTGTCCGCGCACGAAGCGAGAGCGGAACGCAACTCACTCACAGTAAACTTGTCGTTGAAGGGTTCTCCGCCTCTGGAGGTAAAGTCCAGCCGGCGGCCTTCCGCGACATCACGACGTGCATTGAATGCTGGCGGAGCAGCATCACGGCTAGGGAATGCGGAGAAAGCGGTCGCTAAGGATTCCGCCACGGACGCGGGGTCCGAGATTGCGGTCCCATTCTCCTGGAGAACGGGAGGGGAGTCCTGCGAGAACTTGCCCCGAATCCTTTTGACTCGCTTCCACACCTCAGCTAAAGGGGTCTTCCCGTTAAGTGAAGACACGTATGCCCGCCAAGAAGAGCGGCGGGCGTGCTTCGAAATATACCGGAACCTAGCCCTAGCCCGACGAAATTCAGCGACAGTGAAATCGTTCGGGCGGCGCTTATAGCGCATGTAGGCATAACGCTTCTGTTTGAGGGCCGTCTCACACTCGGCCGACCACCATGGGAGTGGTCGGCGTGCAAAACGGCCAGACGTCCTAGGAATAATAGTCAGGCACACGGCGATGAGGTTGCCGAAGAACTCAACGGCCTCATCTACCGACCTAAACTCCTCGACTGAGATAGAGAATTCAGTCATTTCCTGAAATGCAGGCCACCGCGCCCGCGCCAAGCACCACCGAGGTGGTCTCTCAGGCGGCAGTTGCCCTGAAAATGATATTTGAATGGGAAAGTGATCACTACCATGGAGGTCATCGACCACCCCCCAATCAAAATCAGGCTGTGCATCCGAAGAGCACAAAGATAGGTCAAGGCAAGAAAATGAAGCGGTTCTCGGACAGTGATTGGTAAACTCATCCACGTTTAGGACGCCCATCTCAAGCTCTTCGATCAGATCGGCAAGGACTTGTCCCCTGGGATTTATGGAGTAATCTCCCCAGAGAGGATGCCTGCCGTTCAGATCTCCAAGCAAGAGATAGGGCCTCGGCAACCGTGCCACGACGCGGCGGACGTCCCCCGCGTCGAAGTCAGCTGACGGTGGAATGTACGCAGAAATGATAGTATACCTCCTATCCAGGTGCAGCTGCACAGCCACTGCCTGAATGGAGGTATCTAAAGAGAAAGGAAGAACGGAGACATCATGCCGGGTGTAAACCGAGCATCCCCCAGCCCGGCCATCCCGCGGTGGTGGGGTCGCAAGACCCTTATACCCCGGGAGGGCAGGCAGCGGGCACGCGCCTAGCATGGTCTCCTGCAAAAAAATAGCTAACGGGGAACGGGACGAGACGAGCCTCCGCAGCTCCTCCCAGTTGCCCCGGGGTCCACGGCAATTCCATTGAAGGAATATGCCCTCCAGGCCTAGCTCGGAGGAGACGCGGGGGCCTTCCTCGAATTGAAGACCCTCACGGGAATGGCCGTACGCTTCCCGGGGGCAGAACCCCAGGCGCTGTTGGCCGGACAAAGCGCTAAAGGCGCTGTCGCCTTCAAGGACTTATTGGGGGAGGTTGGGCTCGCCATGCGAGTCTTTTCGTCCCTCCGCCTCGAAACCTTAGGCGGGCGTTGCGGCTTCGGAGGCGGGGGGCCCTCTTTTCGAGGAACCACCGTCTCCGAGCCACTCGCTCCACCTCGGGGCGTGGGCGAAGGGGCCGAAGCTCCTTTGTTCCTGTCCTCCTTTCGGGGAACAGCTTTAGGAACCCCGGAAGATGGCCTAGCGACCATCTTCAGGGGTGTTGCCTCCTGTGAGTCGGTGGAGGCGCGTGGCCGTTTCGCTTTACGGGAAACGGTCACGCTGGGGGAAGAGGGGGGAGCCCTGGTTTTAGCCGGGGCAGGGTATGAACCCTTTTTGCCGCCAGCTTTACCAGGGGAGCGCCCAGGTTGGGTAGAGCCCGCAGAAGGGCTCCGAATGGGCGCGGAAACAACCGTGCTCGTTGGCCTGGATGGGCCGGGGCCAGAGGGTGCCTTTCTAACTATTGAGGGATATGACGTCCCAAGCAGAGCCGGGCGCGCCAGGACCAAGTCCTTTGCCTCGCGGAATGAGAGTCGATCCTGGGCCTGAACGGCCAGGATTTCTTTCTCAAGGATATATGCACCACATTGCTTCGAAGAAGCAGGGTGCGGCTCTCCGCAATTGACACACTTGGCCACACACGATTTGGACTTATCGTGTGCGACCGTGGAGCAATTTACACATACTTCGGGTGACCCCGACTTTGCACGGAAACAGGAGCGATTCGTATGGCCGAAGCGGTGACAGTAATAGCACCGCCGCGGCAGTGGCACGAATGCCTTCACGCAGTAACGGTACCAACTGGCACGCACCGACTCAGGGAGCTTGTCACAGTCGAACGTGACGAAGAGTGTAGGAGTGGGTCTCGAGGCCCCTCCCTGTTTTCTCATCACACGTTCGACCTTGACCGCCCCATGGTCGGCCAGCTCTAGGGTGATGTCCTCAATGGAGTAGTCAACGAGTTCCCTCGCATAAACTACTCCTTTCACTAAGTTCATGGTAGAGTGCGGCGTCACACTCACCGGGGTGCCATGAAGTGTCCGAAGAGCACTTATCTTGGCCGCTTCGGCGGGATTCACCGCATTCGCCAGAAGGCTCCCGTCCGAGAAACGGGTTACCTTCGGCTATCTACCAATTGCACTAGCTAATCCTCTCCTCTGATGGATCATGTTGCCCTTGGACAACATGGTGCCATCAGTGGAGCGAATAACGAGGAAGCGTTTGAAGCCAGCGGGCTCGAAAACGCCAGGTAACCTCTGAATGAAGGGCCCCGATGTCATCGAGGCTCCGCCCTGTGCACTTTTGGTCTTTGTCATCGTCAGGAGCTCCGTACCCGGGGAAGCAGAGGGCCCGGATGTGCCGATTTTGGCTTGGTCGCTTGCCAAAGTGGCAGCAGACCCATCCGTCCCCGTAGCCCCCGCGGATAGAGAGGAGCCCCGAGTCTTCTTCGTCTTTTCGGTCTTTTTCGTCCTTTTCTTTTTTGGAGAGGAGGGCGGGGAATGAACCCGCTTCTCACCCCCGCCGGTAGAAGCCCCCAGGCCAGATGGACCGGCCTCAGCCAGGTCCTTCTCCGAAATGGAGAAGGTCCTGGTGGTCGCAGGGGCATCATCCGGACGAGATCCCTCCCCTCGTTGTACTGCCTGAGAATCCACAGCCGTTTGATGAGGACCTTGCATAGGGGCGGATTCGGGTTCGGTGCTTGGCGCCGAGCCCGGATTCCCCCCCATGGAAGGCCCTACCTTCTGAGGCTGGTTTTCCTCAAGGACCATGTCTATCACAGGAGGGGCCTCCAGTTGGCCATCCCCTCCCAGGACATCGCAGGTCCCCTTGGCAGCGTCATAAGTCTTTAGTGGGGAGGCACAGGCCTTGACCCCGGCAAGGTTTAATATTTTTGCCAGCAGGTCTTTTGAGGGAAGCGACCGAAGGGGCCTGGCTTCCCTCTCCCCCCTAAGGGGGTTTGCCCTACCGAGCCGCTTGTACGAGGGGCGGTCGGCAATGGGCTGCCTGCTGGCTTTCTTGGCAGTCCCCTTAGAAAGCAAAGGAGGGACTGCCGCTGGAGATAGGGAGGAGCCCGAAAGCACCTCCAGAGAAGGGGGTGAGGGGGAGTCCCCTACACCCGTAAGCGTAGGAGAGGAGTAAGCCTCCTCTCCGGTTAAAGAGGTATGGAGGGTCCCCTACGCAAGCACAAGGGGGGAAACCTCCATCTTTTCTGTGGAGCTGCACGAGGGCGGCTCCGTTGTTTTAGGGGGAATTAAGGGGAGATGTTTTTTTTTTCATCATTGGGCATGGTGACCCTCTTTGTTTTACGGGACGCAATCGCTCACCACCTCTTGCAGTAGCCCGCACTGCAAGAGGTGCTTACAGGCCCGGCAGAACCAGGCGCCGCCATTTGGGACCACCCCTCCCGCCTGGTAACCTGGCAGTCCTTCGGCATGGCGGCTCCACCTTAGCACGGCGTAAAACAGATAGAATGTGAAGAGGAGAGGAAAAGGGATGTGAGGAAGGTATGGGTGGGGATGAAGCAGGTTGTTAAAAAACTCCCATCCCGAACCGGAGCTGAGGGGTTAGGGAACAATGTCCCCTCCCCCCTCAGCCCCCATCCGGGGTGGTTGGCTTGAGAAGAAGGTCAGCATTCTACCCTGTGAAATTAGAGGCTGACCAGAGAAAGTTGTGGGAGAGGTTGTATGAAAAGCGACGAGATAGGGGAGAAATCGGGCTATCTGAAGGAAGGAAGAGAGGCTAAGCTGGGGCCGGACGGGGCGCTGGATCCCGTCAGCACGGCGGCCAGGATGGCAAATCGCCGCGCCCATTACGGGGCAATGCCCCGAGAGCACTCAGGGCGCTTTGTGAGTCGCTATAGATCACAATCCGGTCTCCGAACCGGGCACGTCACGTGATCTCCCATACCGATGCCATTGCAAAAGCTTTCAACTCTGTTATGCTGCTTGGTGACCTCTTATGAACACGTGACTTCAGCTCTTTCTATAAATTTTCAATCGGATTTAAATCTGGACTTTAAGGTCATTTCATCACTTTCAAGCGTTGAGTGGCAAAATATTTCATCGTTGATCTGCCCGTGTGCTTGGGATCGTTATCCTGTTGGAAGACGAACCCTCGCCGATTGCTTCACATGTTCATCCAAAATTCGCTGATATTCCTCGGAATTCATAGTGCCTTCTATCACACAAATTGAATTAATACCTGCTGCAGTAAAACACCCCCATAACATGATGGAACCACCTCCGTGTTTCACAGTAGGTATGATGTTCTTTTCCAGCAGAGCTTCTCCAGATTTTCCCCAAACATAATGGTGGTCGTGTATGCCAACCAGCTCGAGCTTAGTCTCGTCTGACCATAATATTTTACTAAGTTCTACTTCAGTCTCATCAAGATATTCTCTGGCAAACTCTAAACGTCTCTTTTTGTGAACCGTCTTGAACAGTGGTTTCCTCCTTGGTACACGTCCATGGAGACCCTCACGGTTCAGGTAACGTCGCACTGTTGACACGTTCACGATTGTTGCAAAGCTAGACAGATTTGGTTTCAATTCCTTGGAAGTGACTTTTGGATTCTTATTAACAATTCGAACACACGAATTGGCATATTCAAACTTGCCGAAAATTTTCTATATCCATTTCCTTGGTTGTGCAGCTCAATTATACACTTCCTATGTGCTTCTGAGTGTTCAGATTTCTTCACATTTTATTAACATTTATACATTATAATATATCGCTTTTAGGCTACTAGAATTAAATATAATATAAATATGTACATTTCGAACTAGTAACGTATAAAAATTCGTAAATTGCAAAATTTGAGATGTGTTGCCAATAGATATGCACGTAACTGTAAATGGAATTCGATCCCCCCAAAATCTTCAGATTTTTTACTTTAAATCAAGAATAAAGTATTGGTCAAATATTTTGGCAGAGGCAAATTTTTTCCTAAGAACCACCCGCAAAAACTAAGAAAAAATGCTGAAATGTCTCCTATGAATTTGGTCATGAGCTACGCGTTTTCCAGGATGATAAAGAGGCAGGTGGTATCGAGCAAAAGTAAGGAAGTGGTTTGGAAACTACCGCCACATACATATATTGGGCCGCAAATTTCCTTACTTTTGTTAACGCAAGTTAATGAAATTTACAACGCACGTGAAACTCTATGAAATAAATACAATGTAACAATCAGAAAAGCAAAATGACGGATCAGAAAGCAAACAGTTAACAACGCTGAAGAAATACACTCAAGAAACCGGCAAAAGAGGCCAAGAAAAGGGAAAAATTACGAAACGCCTCTGGATCTCGACTTTACCCTCTCCTTTCGAGAAACACTGAAAAGAGGATAATTTTCTTCGGGCACTCAAGAAACAGTATGTGCGCCTAACCCACCCTCCCTCCCCCCTCTTCGTTGTGGAGCCGCGATTGTGATTGCCTTTCATCGCCTCGTTCCAAATATGCACTTTTGTGAGAAAGGCATAATTGGGGGCACTGGGGAAAGCAGGTTTGAAGATTAGCCCACTGTGGAACCCAGTGTCAGAGGCACCTGGACAAGGGGCAGAACTGCAACCTCCGGAGGAAACTCCGGGGGTCCCAGCCAGGACCATAGAAGGAAGTTACACCCGTCTCTATGTATGCCGGAGGAAAACCCGGGGACCCCAGCCAGGACCATAGAAGGAAGTTACACCCGCTCTATGTATGCCGGATGCAGATCTGATACCCAAACTCGCGAGGGGCGGCACCCCCGGTTAGTGCTGGTCGATTCCATACTAACCAAAAGCAAGTCCACCATACAATCACACCTCGTGAGGGCCTTCCCAGGTTCATCCCTCATCATCATCATCCCATTAAGGCAACTCACAGTTACGAAAGCGGAGACACCCTGGAGTGGGGGGACACCGACTAAATAAAGGACACAACTGTAAGCCCAACTTAAAGGTTAAGAAGGAAGCAGTTAGCAAACAAAGAGAAATAAGAAGAGGAAGGCCCAGAACTCCATGGCCACAACCATGGAGCTCTCCAACACTACAAGGATTCCTCTTCGGACTCTGTCAGGCCAAGAGAGACCCGGAAGAGGAAAAATCTTCGAATTAGTCTTTGGGAGCTTAAATATCTCCCTGGTAAGACCAATAGATGTCGCAACTGGCTATATCGCAATTTTCGAGAAGGAAAGCGACATCGAGGCGCTAAAAAAAGAAGCCTCAATCGAAGCCCTAAAGACAATCAACCTCCAACCGATCATACGGGCGCAAATCCTGACCAACCGAAGCATAATATGCAGAAGACTGGACCCGTGGATCGGACACCACGGGAAGGAGGAAAATGCAACGGAAATAGTGAAAAATCACAGATGGGGCAAAGTCTCTGAGGTGGTTAAGTTAAAAAAAACGAAGAAACAATAATGAATACATAAAATCATGTGTTTAAAGTCATATTCGCTGAAACAGCTATGGCGAAGAAGGCAAAGGAAGTAGGGCTCCAGCTATTTAATGCACGGATTAGCAGCGACCAAATAGAGCGAGAAGACTTTATCCCGGTCCAAATGTGCTTCCGCTGCTTTAAAATGGAAAGCCACACCACCAGAGAATGTAAAGAGGAGCAAGAAACATGTTCACGATGCGGCAAGTTGGGACACAACTGGAGGACATGCAAGAACCCCCAGGAAAGATGTGCAAACTGTAAAATGAGACACAGGGCCGTGGCCAGGGTATGCCCATTAAAAAAAAAGAAATAATAGGACAAAAGACCAACACTACATACGCTCAGGTCGCGAAAGCAGCTATCAACGAATATGAAGCAAAGAAGGTCTACCTAAATATTAACAGTGAAATGCCAGTCAGGATACTGACCTGTATAATGTACGCGCATGCGCGAAACCTTATGTAACCAGGGACGTTTGAGAACAAATTAAACGCCATGATGGCGAACAATGGGATAATCCCTATGGTCTTCCACCCAAAAAATAAAACGGAGGAAAAGACAAACGCCACACAACCGACGAAAAGACAGGACCCACGCATCGTAGCCCAGAAAAAAGAAACAAGAAGGAGACGACCACGGAGATCGAAACTGACAGCTCGGAGGGTTAAAAAGAAACACCTAAAAACGACGAAAATCAAAGAAGAATATAAAGCACAAAATAGACGGAAACGATATTAACCTTAAGATTTATGCCAGCGAAGATAATCAGTTTCGAAGAAAGACGTCGTCAGAAAGTCTCATCGAAAGAGTTAGATCCGGCAGATATAAATGGGGGTTTGATGCCGACATGGACGAGAAGGCGGTGGAAAAAGCTGTATTTCTCGCCGACATTGAACTCAGCAAGGCATACTGCGAAACTCGGACCCCGTAAGACTTCAAAAGAATACAGTGTGGAAAGATAAAACAGGATAAGAAGTAAACTCAAGTAAACAGGACAACCGACAAACACAAACATGGGAAGGACAAACAACAGACTAAACATAATGACACTGAATGTTAACGGATGGACAGGTAAAAACATTGTTTACAATAATATCTTTAAGGAGACAGACCAGGACACCATTCTTATCAGTGAACATGGACTAGACACAAGAACACAGAAAATGAAAATCCCAAACTACACAACACTAACAAAAAACTGCTCCCATGAAAGGTGGCAATCACAATAAAGAGAGACCTCAAGTTCAAACACCTACCTGAGCTTGAGGAATCCTTTTTAGCGATAGCGATTCCGACTCTTGTCGGAGATCTTGAGGTAGCGGAAGGATACTAACTCCCCAGGAGAAAGTAGAGCTGTTTCCCACTACTCCCCCCCCCCCCCCCCCCCGCGGAAGAGCCTCAGATATATATATTGCTCGTTTTCCATGAAACCGACACAAGAGTTGAGAAGTCGCGCCCGGACCCCAAGAAAATTCCCCTAGTTCCAAGTCAGGTGCTAACAACAAAGCAAGGTGACAGCTGGACTATTTTTGTGTATTGGAATTAGCCCCAGCCAGTGAGGTAATTCCATTTAACGATCGCTACCGAGTGATTTTTCCGACTTCTCTCGTCAATTCCTGTCGAAGCCCTCCTCGTTCGCCCCTCGTTTTCGAGTGGCCGAAATACTCTCCCCTGGACCGGACGTTACCCCCCCCCCCATCCTATTTTGGAGAACCGTCATCACTTTAACATTCTGCTCAGAAGCTTCGAGCGGCCTCTCTTCACGTGCAGAAGACATCCGTGAAGCCTTACCCTGACGTCTCACCCGGAATTCTCCGTAAGCCAACCCCTCTCCCCCTTCAGTAACCCATTTGCGTTAATTCCCCCCATTTGAATAGTCTCCTCCCGTAACACATTAATTTTAACTTCATAGTCTGATTCATAACTACAATCACCCCCCTTGTTCATCTGATGTAATTTTGCCCGTCAATTCTCTTATTATTTTTATGTAAATAAAATTCTATTTTTGTACATGCCTCTTTAAATAACCTTGAGCTTTGCCATTGCCCATAATTTACCTGACCTCGTTGCACTCTTTCTCGCTACTCAGCCCGTCTAAACTAGTGGTGTTAAATTAATTATGTTACCAATTTTCAAGAGGTACTTGAGAATGTAATTAATTCAGCTACAACTATTATATAGAGACTTGAACGCCTTAAAAATGTATAATTGTTTAAAATATGTTTATATAAGGTAAATAAAACGTACATGTAAATGTAGGTTTAAATGTATATATGGAATTAAAAGTAAACAGATTGTGTACGTATGAATTTGTATGAAAGTATATATTTTTCATGTATAGAAGTATACACGCACAAAATGTATATATATATATATATATATATATATATATATATATATATATATATATATATATATATATATATGCTAGTATAAAAAATTGAATAAATATGTTTAAAAAAATAAAATAAAATAATAAAAAAAGACAAGACAAATAATATAAATAAACAATATAATATATATAAACAGAGTATCAAAAAGCAAGAATTGTTAAAGCATAAAGATACAAAAGAGTGAGAAGAACAAAGCAAAACAAAAATGCAAGAGATGCCTCAATCACCAGGGCAAAATAACAACGGTGTGTCTTCACCAAACTATCTCTACCACTATCTATCTATTTCTAAAAACTTTGAACATCATCAAAAAGCAAAATAGTGAACAGGGAAAAATTTATAATGACTATAGTGAAATTTGACAATGAAAAGGTTTAAAACGTATTCATATAAACATGGTTTCGTACTTGGTTGCATAACCCTTGTTCTCAATTACAGCTTGCAGCCGCTTTGGGTAGTCTAGTACGCTCTTTCTACAGGTGTTTGGTCTGATTTTGTTCTACTCCTCCAAACATAATTTCTTCAAATCAGTTACACGGATCTCGTTTCTAGAAGACGAGTTTCAATTCCCTCTACAGATTTTCGATGGGATTCAGGTCCGGAGATTAATTTGGCTTTCAAATTTTTAGTTTGTTTTGCTGTATGTTTGAGGTCATTGTCTTTTTGAAACAACCATCCTACTTTAAAGTTCAGAGAGCCAACGCTAGATAACAAATTTCTTTCCATAATTCTTCTGTACATTTCGCCGGTCATTCTTACTTCGACTACCTACATTCTTCCAACCCCTGATGAGTAAAAACAACCCATACTATGATTGATCCACCACCGAATTTGACTGTAGGGATCGAATTCTTTGGCGCGTAAGCTTCACACTTCTTTTTTTTTATCTAAACCATGTTAATTGAATTTCGACCGAAAAGTTAGATGCTCCCAGAATGCTGCCTGTTAATTTATACTTATTGTATACTTGCTAACTTCAACTCTACTTGATTTCAGATCTTCCTGCAGCAGTCTAAGAGTAGTCTGTGGTTTATTACGTCCTGTTCTAGTAAGTTTTCGAGGGCTATCTGAATGAGCCAAAGTATCGATAGGATTTAGAGGTATTTTAAGCTGTACATAGATATTTTTGTACCCAAGACAACTCTTATAAAGGGCTATAATGCGCTCACGAAGACATCCGAGGGCGACTTGAAAGATCCAAAAGGATGAATTGAATTACGAGACTTCCAGTTGTTTTTTATGGTGCCAACTGAATTTAGAGCTGTAGAGACATATTTTTGTAGCCAGGGCCACTTTTATGAAGGGCTACAATGCGTTCACGAAGATATTGACTGATTTGTTTGTTTTTCCCCATGATGAAGATGTTCACAGTACGACTATCTTGTAATGAATAACCCAGTAGCCTTAGATAACGAAAGAAACCGCACATTTAGTTTAGAATATTCGAGATATTCGGGAACAAATAGGAATTATTTTTTAAGATACATTTTGCAGATGTAAGCTATTTGTATGAATGTGTTGTAAACTTTTGCGTTGTCAAATTTCACTATTATCCTTATAAAGCTTTTCTTGTTCACTATTTCTACACTATTTATTACATAGTTCCACGTGCGTTGTAAATTTCATTAACTAAAAGTAAGTAAATTTGCATGTATAACAACAGTGTGGTGCAAACTTGTACCTCTAAATTCAGTTGGCACAATAAAAAACAACTGGAAGTCTCGAAATTCAATTCATCCTTTCATGGTTTGGAAACTCCTTAAATCTTAAAAAAAAAGACGGCTTGAAAAGCGGAAGCCACCGAATTATAACAACTCTGACAGTTATTAGGCCAATTATGGAGATCCGTGGCTCAGGATTTGTTCCTGAAGTTGATTTCAAATCAGAACGAACCCCACATCTCCACTCATAAAAGCTATAAATCTTATAAGATATCGTTTTGATTTACGAGTACGACGCCCCAGGGACACGCGAGTGAGGCAATAAAGCTTACGAACCGCACAACTTCCCTTCGCTAAAAACCTTTGGTCAGGACTGTACTACTAATAAACGAAATTCTCTCAGCAGCGTAGAGCCTTTAACAAGCCTTACACAGGCCGTAGGTAGAGTGGTTTCTCGTTCACATCTAACACAGTATTTAGGTCGCTTAATAAATGCGCGTCTGCTCCTCATTCATTTGGACAAGAATCAAGGCTTGACAAATGGGGACCCGTTCCCAGCTAGGGATATTTAGGGAGGCGGATATAAGCAAACTGAATTCAGCTTCGTTGGAAAAAAGACGATCGAGAAAAAAAAGGGAAATGGAGAGGGAGGGGGGGGGGGGGGTAGCAAATTATGAATGCTTTTAACAATTATTATTATTATCATTATTGTTACACAAAACTAAGCGAAAACTAACGAGAGCATATTCGCGAGGACAAATCGGAAAGTGGAAAAGTTAGGGGAAGTGAGAATGTATGAAAGTATAGTAATCGAATAGTCTAAGGAGGAGACCACTTAGGGAGCTTTAGTACGGGAAGGCGCGCAACGCTCCCGGCCCTCCCCAATTTCCACAATTACGATATACCCTTCCGCTTGAGTTGGGGCTCAGAGAACAAATAATCCTCGAAGTGACAGCTGTGTAGGGGCCTATGCTTAACTCGAGCCTCATCGCGCCACAAAAAGCAATGGCTGTTGTTTTTTTTTCCAAAATAAACTGCATCATCTAATGAAAGCATCGTTTCCTGGGTCAATAAAGACACAAATCAAAGGTGGATGAATAAAAGGTTGACAAAAATGATGATGTTTAGGACTCCCCGGGAGGACATGGCATCTCTGCTCTTTGCCCAACCGCTTGGGAGATTGGGGGAGACAGACTTAAATCCTACAGACTGTGCTGTAGCTCCAGCCAACGTTACCACAATTAGTTGGGGACCTCGCTTTCTGCGAGACTGTCCTAGGGGGCTAGGTTAGAGTAGAAGGAGGCTGTTGCATGCTGAGGGAATTTTCTAGCACCCTCCCTGTGCTAACGGCCCATGCAACAGCTAGGAAGTGGGAGTACAATTGCAACTTAAGCTCACGAGGGCTGCATCCAAGTGGGGTGGTCCCACACCAGGATCTTATCCAGGTAGTGGTCGTGCGATATCCACTTGGAAATAACTAATCACTCCACACTTCTTTTTTCCTCTGCCCCACAGGGTGGCTGGAGTTTAAAAGACACACCCTTGCCTGCTTGTCTGGAGGATGACAAAGATCAATGCCAAATCTCAACAACGCTGACCGGGGGAAGTCAGTGTTGTGTGTGTGAAGATGAGACGGGATGGGGGGGTAAGGGCATCTTCAAACACGCATACACAACATATAGCTCTTCCCACCGTAAACCTGCCGATGCCGGTTTATCATTATCCGGTCGAGGAGATCTCGCCCACCATTGAAAAGGGAAGGACGTAGTTAACTAATCCTATACATTGGGCACGCGGGGGGGGGGGGATTATACAAGTCCGAGAACCCTCGAAATGGGTGGAAACTGCGACCATCAAGATTTAAAATATTTATTGGCAAGGTTCTTTTACTTGTTGTACTGGTGTACAAGGTCATCTACCAACACAACAAACAAATAGTCTTATCAATTCCATCGATTATACATATATGGGTTGATGTCTGCAGAGTGAGAAAGAGAGAAGCAGAGAGCAGGCGAGAATGGAATTAAGAGAGATTTGCTCAGGAGTAAAGACTGTGGCTTATTGTAGCAGAAGACAAAATTTCTGTCGACGTCAGGAGAACTTGACTGTTTTCTGTTTGACACCTTGAGTTGCCGTTTCGTGATCTAGTCCTTGTCTTCACTATGGGATAAATTACAGCAATTCCAATCTCACCTCCCTCTCTAAAAGGGTTATTAAGACGTACAAAAGGTGCAATAACGCATAGAATAACCATTAAAAAATGTTCAATATTACTCAATTAGAACAGTCTTAAGTAAATCTACTAGTGTTCATGGGTTCATTTCTTATAAAGGAACAACCATTCTATTTTCAAATGAAAATCAGACCGAGCCAGATTATGGTGTTACGAGAATAAAGAGAATTAACGATGATTATAAGGGTAGGATATGTACAAGAGGATAAAGGTCAGCATTCAGCATTCCCACAGTTAAATTGAAGGAGGGGGATTTTCTAATACCCAAGAGTTTTTCTCCGTAGTTTCTTTCCTTCTTCAGTTAATCTCTTCAATTATATTCAGAAGGGATGTTTATCCATATCCACAACTTGGAATAATTAAATTCAATTGAGAAAGGGAAAGAGGTGGTGGAAAAAATAAAGATAGAAAATACAATGTACTGCCACAATCGCTCGCAGAGGTGGAGAGGAAATCCTCACTAATATTAAGATTTTTCTCAAGCTGTATGTTTGGGCTTTCTTGAATATTACCTCCTCGTTATGGATAGCGAGGTCTTTTGAGGTACTCATAAATCCCTAAATGTCAGGCTAGAAGAGGGGCATTCCCAAACCTACTGGAACAATAATACAAGGTGTGTGTGTGGGGGGGGGAAGTATTTGAGGACGTCTTCGGTATCTTCTTCTTATGATCCTAGCGTGTGTATGTGTGTATGTCTGTGAATTATATTTTTTGTTAATTTTTTTTAAAAATGTGAGCGAAGCGAACAAGCGCCGCAGGCCTAGCAAAAAACCCCTGTAGGGCGGATTTTTGGCTACTGTTAATAAAACAACTTTATTTTAGCAAAAATACTGCGTATGTGAATGAACATTTATGCAATTAGTCTTGATAATGATTTTTAATTCAATTATTCTATGAAAGCCCCCTTCGGCTTTGATGCTTGCTTGAATGGGGGACCGAAAGCGCTAACACTATATGGTACTTATTCATTTTGAACATCACCTGGACAATGGCAGCGCAGCCTTCAGTGAAGCCATGATATTATAAGGATGTCGATTAGTATCCATTTCAAAAGCGCTCCACACCCTGTAGTCCATAGGAATAAAATCTGGCGAGTTTGGAGGCCACATATTGGCGGAGGGGGGGAGGGCGTTACATGATCGTAAAGATTGTCTGACAACCATTCTTTCATTGCGTACTTCATCTATCCAGGGCTTGATAACAATTCCCCCCCCCCCCCAATGCATCCAGGATCATTAATTTACGACTCCGTGAAAAAGAAGTGGGGTGGCATGAGATCACCTTCGCAACGCACCATCCTAAATTCATCAGATTTGCTAGAAATTTGGTGTACATCACTCTGGGTACTTCGGAAGGATCTGTACATAACCACCTGTCATTTCTTCCGTTAGGCTCTTGATCCAGGTCAAGGTTTCTGTCGTTTTAGAGAAAAACCAAAGCATGCTAAATCACTATGCTCGGTATGTATAGCAACTATGACTGCATGTTTTTTTTTTTTTTCTTGAGTTATGTTATTTTAAAGTAGTTTTCTGTAAAATAAATATTTAAATTAATTTGAAGGAGTAATAAACTGAAAACGAAATGTCCCCAAATACTCCTCGCACACTGTATACCAAGGGCACAGCAAGGATTTATAACCTTACGAGGGTATTATCAGGGTTATTATAAATGCAAAGGAAAATTGAGCACGACTCCGCCTTTGGAAAAATTGAAATGTAGTACATTCCATCACTTCCTTAAACAACAAAAAAAACATGCTTCAATATCTTTAGACATGAAAAAAGTCCGTCTCTCGAATATGCATGCAAACCTTGAAGGGCAATTGACCGCATGTGGACCCAATGCAAGCAAGACTTCATTGAGCAAAAAGACTCATTAAATACTAACCTTACTAAAGAACCAGGGTTACTGGTCATTAGGAAGATGCTGACCGAATCAGAGAACAATTACCAACTACTAGCGCTGATTATAGCAATTGGAAGAAGTCTAATGAATGTCGATTCACCATGACTAGGTCTCATTAAAGGTGGAGCAAATTACCCGGTTTGAAAGAGCAAATAAACATACGATAAAATAAATAGAACAGGAAAAGGCAAAGACAAAAAAAATATATAAAAGTATAGGAAAAAGTGCCCCGGCAATATATTCCATCATTCAAGGTGAAAAGGCCCTGCTACAGCAGTCCGTTTAACTTTATCATCATTTTGATCCGTCTCGTCGTCCAATAGCGGTCGGATAGACTCGATACGAGCGGATTTCACACACCACGAAAAGATTATGAATAATAGACAGCAAAGAATGATATGTGAAAAAGAGGACACGAAACAGGATAAGAGGATGGCAAAAAAACAAAACAAGTCACATTCATACATTATTGATCCTCATCAGAAGCGATTTTTTTATAGCGCACATCTGGCGACTGCGAGCAAGGGCATAAGACATTAAAAAAAAAACAAAGACAAATGAAAGAAAAGAAACAAAATCAAGGAGGCTCTCTCAGGCGTTGGGGAGCATGCAACCAACAACAAAGAGTAAAAAAACGGAGGAGGTCAGACTCCTCCTGAAAGTCCATAGTCCACAGGTCTCTGTGCAAGAATCCGGAGCAAGCCAAGGACACAATCGGGACATCCCGCTCGTCCCGGTAGTGGAACAGGTAACGTACGCGAAGATCCCACAAACTGGGACATTCAACAGGAATGTGCCGAGAAGTCCGGGGGACAACATAGTCGTCAGAATAAAGTGCAGGGGTGTGTTCCATCAAATGGTGGTACGCTCCGCAAGTGCGCCCAATTCGGAGACGGCAGAAAGCAACCTGAAGCCGTCGCTGCTTTGAGTTTTGGGACACGGGAACAGTCGGGGCCCCAATTGCACGCAACCTTAACTTCCCCTCAGGCGTCATCCATCTTCCTTGCCAGAGAGCCAAGAGGGCTGATCTGCTTACTGCTAGAGTCAGTGTAAGGAAGAACAAAAAGTGGACTCTTTGGCGCCTTCACTCCCCACATGTCCAGGAACCCAGGAGAAAATAATCTCGACATCCGCCCGGACCGTCGTAACCGTGGCGTCACGGATACTACTAACCAGGAGGTGTTGGGATTCTAATGACTGAAAGCACTCAGGGAGCTATGTGAGTTGCTAAAGATTACAATCCAGTCTCCGAACCGGGCACGACACGTTATCTCCCCTATCAAGCGGTGTACTGCACCAAAGTCGGCTGTGAAGACAGACGCGGCACATGGTAGAGCCAAGCTGACTTCAAACAGAAAGGATGCGGCATGAAAGCCGAACCCCTCCTAGAACTTGGAGCCATTCGTGTACACCAGCACGGATCTAGTGTGATGCAAATTGTGCTCCAAAAAGGCCGAATGCAATACTTTCAGGTCTTCCGCAAGTGGACTTGCGGAAGACTCACTGTGCAGAAGACAGGTGACCTTTGATGTCCAGGAAAAAGGTTTAGCTAACATTTACCAATTTCTGCATCAACTTGCACAGGCAGGAGAGTAAAATAAATTGAGCGGAAACTGGTCGGGGTAGAGTGATCTCTCTTCGGTTTGCAAAACGAGCACAGTAGCCATTCACCAGGAGTCTGGGAGGGTACTCTGTCCAGATCTTGTTGAACAAATCGTTGAGAAATGCCATGCCTCGCTCACCTAGGTGTTAAAGCGTAGCACAAGGGACATCGTGTGGACCAGGCTCGATATCAGCATATAAACGAGGGCGGAAAATAACATAAAGCTGTCATTATAGGGTTTCCAGCCTCTGGAATCAAAGTACAGTCGGCGGCTTTCAGCTACATCTCGGCGTGCATTGAATGGCGGCAGAAGAACAGTTCAAATAGAGAATGTGAGGAAAGCGGTTGCGAAAGACCTCCAAGGACACGGGATCCGAGATTGCGGTCCTGTACTCCTGGAGAAGGGGCCTGTGTGAACTTGCCCCAAATCCTTTTTACTAGCTTCCACACACCCGCAAGGCGGAGTTTCCCGTTAAGTGAAGATACGTATACACGCCAGAACGAGCGGAGGGCGTGCTTCGAAATATACCAGAATCTAGCCTAGCTGGACAAAATTCACCAAAGATTAAATCATTCGGGCTGCGCTTATAGCAAAGGTACGCATATCGCTTCTGTCTGAGGACAGTCTCACACCCGGTCGACCAACAAGGAAGAGGGCGGCGTGCAAAACGACCAGAGATCTAGAAATAGTAGTTTGGTCCACTGTGATGGGGTTGCCGGAGAAAATCTCAACCGCATCATCCACAGACTTAAAATTCTCGAGTAGAAGAGCAGTTTTTTCAGGCAGCAGCGATACAGAAAATGATAGTTGAATGGGAAAGTGGTCACTACCATGAATGTCATCGACCACGTCCCAACAAAAATCAGTCTGTGAATCCATAGAGCACAAGGATAGATCATGGCAAGAAAATGAAGCTGTTCTCGAACAGTGATGCGTAAACTCATCTACATTTAGGACGCTCATCTCTATCAGGTCGTCAAGGAACGCACCCCCGGGATTGATCGTGTAGTCCTCGCAGAGGAGAAGGCTACCGTTCAAATTCCCTAGCAGAAGAAATGGCCTCGACAACAGTAGCACAACGCACCGGAGGTCCCCCGCGTCCAAGTCAACTTACGGTGGAATGTACTTAGAAATAACAGTGTGCCTCCAATCCAAGTGTAGCTACACTGAAACTACATCGAAGGAGGTAGTTAGAGCAAGTAGATAAAGTGACATCATTCCGTGTGTAAATCGAGCGTCCCCCTGCCCGGCTCCCACGCACCCATGCAAAAAAATAGCTAACAGGGAACGGGAGGAGACGAGCCTCCGCATATCCTCCCAGTTGGCCCAGAGTTAACACCAATTCCATTGGAACAATATGCCCTCCAGGTCTAGCTCGGAGGAGATGCAGGGGCCCTCTTCCAATTGAAGACCCGCATGGGAAAGGCCTATGCTTCCCGAATGCAAATTTCGGAGTCTATTGGCAATACAAGGCGATGTCGCCATCAAATACATGAAGGGGAGGTTGGGCTCGCTATAAGTATTTTCCTTCCTCCGCCTCGAATCCTTGGCGGACCGGACGGCTTCAGAGGCGGGGATCCCTCTTTTGGATGGCCCAACATCTCCGAATTGCCCGGTCCATTCCTGGGTTGGGGCGTGGGAGCTGAAGCTCCAATGGGGCTGGCCTCCTTTCGTGGGGCAGTAATAGGAGTACCTTCTAACGGGGTTTGCCTCATTTGAGTCCAGCGACTAGGTGGATGTGCGCTATAGTTTTGCCTTATAGGAAACAATTACGCCTGGAAAGAAGGTGTCCATGATTTTAACCGAGGCGGAGTATAAGCCCTTTAAGCAACCAGCTCTACTAGGGACCACCCACGGGACTATAAACAAGCAAAAGGGTTGCGAATGGGAGCGGAAGCGACGGAGACCCAAAGAGGCCAATAGCAGAGGGTGCCTACTTAACATTTGATGCATAGGATGCCCCAGGGCACCACAGGACCGATTCCTTAGCTTTGCGTAAATAAATAAAGAAAGTTGGTCGCAGCTTGAA
This sequence comes from Ceratothoa steindachneri, assembly GCA_963969495.1. Taxonomy (NCBI): domain Eukaryota; kingdom Metazoa; phylum Arthropoda; class Malacostraca; order Isopoda; family Cymothoidae; genus Ceratothoa; species Ceratothoa steindachneri. The sequence goes on from OZ018320.1 coordinate 55,641,339, forward strand.
CGGCCAGTACCTCATTATCCAGGAGATGCGCCACATTGCTTCGAGGAAGCCGGGTGCGGCTCTCCGCACGAAAGGGACTAGTCGCGTACGGTCTTGAAGCAATTTGCACAGACTTCGGGTAAAGCCAACTTTTCAAGTCTATCCGAGCGATTCGTATGGCCGAAGCGGTAACAGAAGTAGCACCTCCCTGGCAGTGTCACGAAGGCCTTGGCGCGGTAGAGATACCAACCAACACACACCGACTCATAGGCATGTCACGAATGAATGACGAAGAGTGTAGGGTAGGTCTCTCGATTACCGTCCTCTTTTATCATGAGACACTCGACTTTGCCCGCCACTTAGTTCAGCCAGCGCCTCGGTGACGAGTAGTTCACGCGTTCCCAAGCATAAATTACCCCTTTCACGAAATTCATGATTGAGTGCGGTATCACCTTCACTGGCGAGTCATTGAGTGAAAAAAAACACTAATACTGGCCTTCTCGGCAGGGTACGCTACATTCGCTAGAAGTATTCCGTCCAATTAAAGGGTGACCTTCGGATATCCACCACTCAACTTGGCTAATGCTATCCTCTGATGGAACATGTGGGCTTTAACCAACATGCTACTACTAGTGGAGCGATTATCTAAAAAGCTTTTAAAGCCAGCGACCTTAAAAGTACCAGGTATTCTCGCAATGAAAGGCCGCGGCAGAATCGAGGCTACAATCAACATAATAGCAAATATGGTATTTGTCTGGGTCTCCTCGCCCGTGAATACCATGGGCCAGACGTACTAGTCTTGGCCTGGGCGGTTAACGAAACGGCAATGGACCTTTCCGTCCCCGAAGCCCGAGCGTAGCGGTCTCAGTTGGACATTAAGTTCGGCCTCTAGCACCGAGCCAGTGTTCGCTTCGAAGGAAGACAGTATTATCTGGGGCAGGGGCACCTCAGGAGAGGCCTCCAAGTACCGATCTCACAAAGGTGCCGGGTATCCTGAACATGACTCAAATATCAGTGGAACCGGCATGACGATCTCCATTGAAATAAGGAGGAAGCGGGCATGCCAGTTCCCATCATTGTCTCGATCCTCAGATGTACGAGGTGCATTGGTAAGGTCTTATATCTCTAAAGAGGATGAGATAGTTCACTTGTCCCCATGAGGAGGACCGAGTACCGAGAACCGAGGCGGCGTTTCGTCTGCCTCGCCCTGTTCATTGTGGGACCCTGAAAAAAGCAAAGTGGGACACGCCGCTAGGTTAGAGTCTACACAAAGTGTAAAGGGAGGGGGGAAACACCCGAACCCGTGTCAATTAGAGAGGAGGAAGTACCCTCTTTGTTGAAACACTTGGAAGGGCCCCTGAGTAAGCACAGGGAGGGTCATCTCGATCACAATGGTGGAGCTGCCCAAGGACTACTAGGAAGAAGGCAAAGGGATAGACCCTTTGATGCAGACAAATGGTTGAAGGGAAGTCCATCCACCGGTCGATGAGATGCTGTCACGAAATACCTCTTTCAACCCTAAATAAAGGTCGGGTGAGGATTAATTATAAGGGATATAATCCAAATTTTAACAGTTTGAAAGCTTGGTAAAACTAGAAATCTTGAAACTTTGTGACCACTCAAAAAAAGGCGGAGAGGATGGTGGGATATGACCCGTGTCGTCCCTCCCACCTATCCCGCATCGGGTTTTCAGACTTTTCAGGTCTCCACCTTGGATGCGTTAAAGTGTGGTGCCAGCGAAGTACACCCACGAGAAGCTGCCCAGTGTACGCTCACTCCCAATTAGGGAGCCAGAGGCGGGGCAAAAGGGTGGATTGATTTCCTGACCATCGTTGACAAGGCGGCCATGAACTGAAGATCTTTTGTGGTAAGCAAACAAGGCAGTAAAGCCCACCCACCATAAGCTCTACAGCCTTCTACATCTGAGAAGAGCTACAGGGAGATGATCAGCCCATTAGGCGAAGGGAGTGGGTTGTTGGGACAAAACCTATCCTCCCATTAATCAGGGACACGAAGCCCAGAAACTCTCATGTCCTGGTCTTTTGCAACCTTCGGACGTTAAAAGGCGTTGTTTATAGAGGTTCAAGAGCCTCTCAACTGAAAGGGCGTCAAGTAACTAGTCAGGTCCTTAAGCCTAGAGAAAATAAAGAGGGGCTTTATGCAGAAAAATTTAGTTGCATAGAGGAAAAGGGGAAAGCATCCCAGTTTTTCCAATCCCTGCCAAAGAGTTTAATTCGCATTGGGGCCGGGAGGACACGCTTCTCCTCCAGGTACCAGATGGAACTGTCTACTCTCCCCCCCCCCTCATTGTAAACTGCTCCCCACACTATAACAGAAAATCCACCATGCTTCAACGTTGGTGTTAATCTGTTTATGTTAAACTCCGGTGGGGGTAATTTCCGAACCCATACCTGCCCCGTCTGAAATTTGCGGGAACCTCGACAGAAAAATTATGTTGCATCCAAATTCCAGATTTGTCGCTCATTTCTTCGGAAATTTCCTGCTGTTCTTGGGCTCATTCGGAATCAGGCTACCGCTTCGAAATATTTTAACTGAGGGTTGTTGCCGAACGATCTTGGAACTGCAAGAAGACATCTTTCAGAAAGACAAGGAAGACCAGGTCCAGTGATGTTTTACCCTTTTTATTTAAATTGAAATATAATTCAGTTAACCAAAGAAAAGGGTATTCCAAGATTACTAGCCATTTGTCTTTGGGGGCATTACAGCCTCTGATGGACCGACAATCCATCCTCTTTGACAACTGAAATTTCGTTGGATTTTTGCTTTTTAGGCATCTTTAATAATTACAATATTAAATTATGAAAGGATGGAAACAAATGTTTGTCATTTTAGTGACCCCCCCAAAAAATCGGATAAAAACACTTAATTCTATTTAATTCTTGCATGTCTGTATATAATCAGAAAATCCAGTCCATGATATGGGGCAAAGACTAAACAGTGAAGAGCAAGAGACCATATTCGAGCTCCCCCTCGGGGTGGGTGGGGTAAAAAGTAAGCCAATCCCTTCGAAAGTTTCGACCCCGCTATCCCAGCTGACATTTCGTCCCTAACCTTTTTAGTTTATGGCCTAATTTTGGAAAGGAAGTTTCCGGGCACTTCAAGGACGGGGTTGCAACATCCAATGTCAAGAATCCACTTCGATAATACTTAATAAAGTAATTTTCACCTTCAGATTTCGCCGATATGAAGAAACACCCTTCTAATCGAATATTTTCTGAAGGGTTTCTGCTTTCATCCCCGAAGGGCGAAGAATGGGTCAGAGAATTAATGCCTCCCGCCTATTAATATGATTGATCTAATTTGTTTTTAATATTTCTTCTCGTTCTTCCTTTTGCTCATCAATGACAATTTCCTATATCCCAGCAAAAGGATTCAAGTTCGCACTTTTGAGGGGCTTGTTTTAGACGACCTTTTTCATGTAGGTTTTTGGCACCATACTTCCTTTCAGTCATTTAGGATTAATGGTCACTATTGTATGGCTATTTTTAACTGTCCCTGTTCTATTCATCAGTTTATATTTCTTCCTTTTTTTCCTTTCTAGTTTTCTTTCTTTCCTAAATTAAAAGTAATTATTTCCATTAGATTGGCCAGAAATGCCGACCCTACATAGAAGCGGGGTAAGGTGAGAAAGAGGTACTAGTTTCGATTGAGGAAATGAAACATATAAGATAGATTAAAACACTAATACATGCCAATGCGAGACTAGGAGTATGTAGATAAAATGAAGGAAATTGCATTCTTAAACAACAAAGCATTTACATAGCAAAAAAAAACAACTGAATAAGGAACCCTAACAAAATATCGACATGACGTGGTACCCATTAAGCGGAAATTAGTGAGTTAGTTCCTGTCGATTGCCATCGCAATTTGTTACTCTGGAAATAACGCTAGAATACCTCCGGCCGTTGGAGTTTGTCTAACAAAGAAACAAAGAAGGAAAGGAAGAAAAATGAAGGGGATAAGATACAAGTACAGAACAAAAGTTTAATAAAATCTTAAAATTTAAAATTGGAACAACGAGCAAACAGGAACAAGCTCTTAAATATAAAAGATTAAGTTACTCTAGAAAAGAGGAAAATAAATTTCCAACAAGACTCACGCAAAATCTATGAACGATGAATAATGGCCAATAAAACAGTCCTATACAACGTCACGCTTTAAGATTTCCCTTTGTAAGCCTCCCCATGAAGGATTCGGTGAGCAAATGCTTTGATGCTAAATTACACTTACTCGCTTCCGTGCTCACCTCTTGTTGACTTGTGGCTCGAGTTGCAACCGAACACCGGCCTATATATTCATTCAGCCGAGTTATGGCTACGAGAGCAATCCAAGCCTAAGTCTAAATTTACCTTGCACAATCCACGCCATCTTTTGGCAAATCTATGGATACGATTTCTGTGTGCCAATGGGCGGAAAAGCTCTTTACTCAGCATAGTTTCAGTCCTGGGAAAGGGTGTGTTAGGCTGACCTTAAAGCAGCATTTTTTCCCCGCAAAAAAACATGCATCCCTTCAGCCATTAATACGATATGACTGGAAAAAACAAAAGGCCCAAAGTACTGAGCGAATTATTGAAGCTAAAATGTCGGAGAGCCTAAAATGCATGGCGCTGGGGTATAAAAACAAACAAAACATGCAATATTGACATTTAATACATTAAATTAACAAAAGGAAACTTGTATAACACAACGGATGTATTATTCACAACCGACAAAAATTACAAAGTTGAGGTAGCAACCATACAACTATAAATGCATTTTTATCTAAAAAAAGAAACACTAACGATAACATCTCTCGCATAAAGTTTGCATAGAGATATCTGTAAAGAAAGTGGTGAAAACGGGGCAAGTGAAAATGTGTGGAAGATACAGAGCTGCCACAGATCAACTGTGCTGGCGTTAGGGAGGGGAGAGCACGTAACTCTCCAGCTGTAAACTGCAGCATAGTTTCAATGGTACTCCTAGCACCATCTTCCGAGAGATGGTGATAACAAATAATGGGAGGGGGGCAGTAGAAAGGGGTAAAGGGTGGGAAGCGGCAAAAATCCCCAACACAGAACGAGGGGGTGAACCAAGCGCCCCAAACCCGGTTTCGACCAAGGAGGCATGAGAGGACCATCGGCCAAGAAAAAATAGGTGAGGAGTTGGGAAGAGAAGTGGTGAAAATGGAGAAAGTGGACTTGTCTCGGAGCCCAGGTTCGTGAGTACCCGAGACAATGGGACTCGGAGGTCGTGCTGCTCTTCCAGGTGCAAGGTGTAACAATTTGCATGCCCACCCTTGTGCGTTTTGTACACTAGAGGGGTTGCACAAAAGCTTATTGTTATTAAGGAAAATAATAAGCCAAAGTAACTGAAGACAACTTTAAAAAACACAAACTAAAAAGCGCAGACACAAGAAACCTAGATAAAGCGCGAAATCCGGATAAATATACCAAAGATAAGAATAGACCAGAGACGAATAAATTCAGTCGAAAATGAGGACACATTCCTGAACTGGACGAAGGCAGGCGAGGAAGAAACGGGACAGCGGGCACCTCATTGGTATTCATTTCCAAAGGACAAATAAAAGCCTCCGAAAATGAAAATGGGAACAACTACGAAGAAACTGCCTTAAGTTATCACAACACTGTTCAAAGTTCATCAATTGGTGGGTATTCTTGTACCTGCTTGTTCTCGGACTTCGTCGACATCGCGGGGTAAGGAGACTCAGTATTTCTTTGCCATTGTTTTTTTGGGGGAGGGGGTATTTCTTCGATGTTGTTTTTTTATAAGTTTTCCAAAGGAGTGCAGCGTACTTTCCAGCCCCCAACCCTCTCGACCACTTGGCCCATCGTCCACACAATTTAACCTTCTTTACCCTATTTTGCAACCCTTTCCTCGCAAACTTTGTGGCGCAGATGCCCTCATAGGTTTTTGCTTACTAGCTTTAATTGAATAAAAGAGTGTCGCATTGGTCTCTTTTGCGTCCTTTCTCCTCCTGGGGAGGGGGGATCTAGATTGTGCCTTTGAGTGTCTGAATGCGGTTATTTTTTGGTTCTCAATAATGAGTGCCGGGGGAGGTCTGTCAACTGAGACGTTTTTTTCTATAGATAGAAAATACTTAATTTTTTATACCATTTTACTTACTTTTTCAAATTATAATAAATAATAAAGTGAAAATCAAATGGCATCAGAGCCAAACTGTTATTGAAAAGAGCTACATTAAGAAAGGTACAAAGTGGGGAGGAAAGAAATGTGTGAAAGGAACATGGAGCAAGTCGCCGATGGACGAGACTAGTGTTAAGGACCAGGTAAGCGCACAACTCTCCGGAGCCTGCTCGTATGTTGCTAGGAAGACGGACCCCTTCCTAGACTTAGAAGGAAACAATCGCGCCGTAAGTATCGGCTCTTCTGGCTAATTTTGCCGAAGGTATTTAGATGGGGCGAAGACAAATATTGTAGCCAATCAGACCATACCAACTATCGATCAAAAGTCTGGCGTCCTGCGAATCTCGATTAAAACCAGACTAAAAACAAAAGTTCTCAAATCCACGTGGTCATCAAGTCTAACTTGAATAAAAGCCCTGGCAAACTGCCGTATATCGAAAGTGAAAACTTTAAGGTAAACTTGTTTTTGCACATTTCTGGGGAACATTCTTTTAAGTCGATAAAAAAATTGCCTGCAAAACTCAAGTTGGAAGCAAATATGAATCAGCGAAATGCCGAGAATAATCGTTTCTCAGCGCTCTCCAAAGGTGCTTCGTAATTCTTCGTGAGAACGAATTCTGTAATTACATCAAAATATGATGTATTACCGAAGTGCAAGAACGACGAGTTGATTTACGCGTTTTGTTGTGAAAGCTCTCTAGTGCTTTATTTTTTTAATTATAGGGAAAAAAAGAAAAGGAAACGCCTTCATAAATGAACGGAGACTAGCAGGGAGGGAATGGGGGTATAGGGGAGAAGTAGAATGATAAGATAGACATGAAAGACAAAATTAATTACGAATAAAAAAAAGATGCTTCGAAAAGTTTAGTCGGCATTTAAATGCTTAAAATTTTGTGAGGACACATTTAACGACTTTCAGGAGTACGTAGAAAATACTAAAAATACCTGAAATTATGCACATCTGGGCACTCTTGCCTCACCAACTAGCCTCTAGGGGTAGTTTCTACATTTGCATCTATGTATAACTATACAACAGAAGAAAATTAAGGTAAAGAGGGAATATCGAGACTTTTTCCGAAATTGGTAGAGTAAGGGAAAATAAATCTTCGGTGGTAGATAGTTCAAGTAGACTAACTGGAACACTAGAAACAGGGAGAGCGCACTACTTTTCTGAACCTTCTCCCGTTGTTCAACAAATGTGCTCTTGCGATGAGAAGAGCAGATAAATAATGATCAGAAATTTAGCAGACGAAAAGACAATGACTGCATTTGCAACTATCATCAACCTCAAATAATGGAGCGGAGAGGGAATAATAACAAAGACTAGTCAAAAATAACCAAGAATATGTACGATACATTGCAACTATGAATCTCAACTCCGTTGAAAGGATTTCAAATCACTTTTGTACACAGCACAAACTCAAAACGAGAGACAAGAAACAGAACCTAAAAATAAAAAGAAACCACGATGAAATAAACCAGACAATAAAAGACGCTCTCTTGAACTTGACAAACAAACACGGGGAAGTAAAGGCGAAAGAGCGAATGGGGAAAGAATGGAAGCGAGAACAGAAAGAAAAAAAAGAAAGAAATGGCATTTTCTTGGAAAAGTCCAGGAAGAACATCCTCAAAAGATCTACATAGGAACAATTTCTAAATTAAATAGAAAAGCTGATTTTATGTAGTCTGCCAGTAAATAGTATGTAAATCAAATATTTGGCATTTTTATTTTATAAGAATTACAAATGTTGGGGTAAATGTGCTAAATTTTAAATTAATAAATAATTGATGGTAACTAGGCATAATTACCGACATGCTTGCTAAATGTGAATGGGTAAATAATCGTAAGCCAATAAGAGAGAGCAATGGGTGCCTTCAGGACACCGATGATGCACTTAGAGTCGATCTATCCCACATGATGAAGATATTAATGGCACATTTTGTGGATGTTTGTACCATGGAAGATGAACCCCCGCAAATGGCAAGGGTTCCAACACCACTATGTACTCAGATGTCACTTTTTTATCAGCGGGGACCTAAATTTTAACATGAAATGCGAACCAGAGGTACATACAATTTACAATGTATGGCAGCCGCCATCGAGGCAATCCTATTCGGGAGTCTATCCGGCGACTGAACAAACCTGATGTGGCATAACTTGGCTATAATCATAAGCGGCATTTCAAGGAGATACAAATAAATATATAACTTACAAGAAAAGACGTTATAAAATTTGATGAAGCCAATATATTTTCAAATATAGACATAACCGAAAATGAAATGGCTTTTAAATTAAGAAACTAAAATTTCCAAAGAATCGGGTCCCGATAAAATCTAGCCGATCCATAAAGTCTTGGAGAACATTGTTAGACAGAGGATCGTGAAGCAGGTAGAGGTAAATAACACTATATACTGAGTATATATATATATATATATATATATATATATATATATATATATATATATATATATATGCAAAAAATCCCACATGAAAATGAAAGGCGAATTCCAAGTAATTTCGAACTTGTTCAGTTCATTCACAAGTAATAACGAATTACTTTACAGAGGTGGTATATATAAGAGACAACAGAGTGGTGTCACGCCCATGTGCAGCGAAATAACAGAGAATAGATAAATATTATCAAAGACGGGATTAAATACCGGATACAAAGGGTAAAGGCATATAGATAAGGTCTATTTCCAGAAGTTCAAACTGTGAGAAAAGAATGTAGACATTTAGGTCACAAAGTTATTAGTACATACACACACATGCAATTATAAATACAGTAAATTAAACAAAAGAAACCTTACTAATTTAGTAAATCAAAGGGCTAAGATTTAAAATGGACAATTTATTTATAAATAAGACTTTTAATAACAGGGGCCAGTTTAAAGAGACCGGGGGATATATTAAAATTAGGCGAGAAATTAATGAATGAAAATTCGACAATATCTCTTTTAACATAGTCATCAGATTAGTAAATAAATTTAGCCGAATTCCAATTGATAGGGTGACTATTTTCATATAAATGGACAAAGAAAGCACTATTACTTTCACCTCTTCTAATATTGTATTTATGTTGGGTCAAGAGTACACTTAATGATTTAGCGGTTTGCCCAAAGTATTGCTTAGGGCAAACGGCACAATCCACCTTTCATTTTCCTAGGTGATTTTTTGCATTTATTACTCTACTCACGCGTTAATTCGTGAATTTCTCATATTATATATATATATATATATATATATATATATATATATATATATATATATATATATAAATATTCATCGTCTATCTAACGACTGCTTACTACGGCATAAGTTGCTGTAATCATTTTATAGCCTAATGCTAGGCTAGATTAAATAACAAACGAGCAAAAGAACCCCCCCAAAAAACAACAAATCCAAAACAAACCAGCAAAACCAAAGCAAGAAGAAAAAGGAAGCACGCTCCGGGGTCGAGGGGAGATCCGCTAATCCCCAAGCGGGAGCATGTGACCAACACCAAGGAGAGTCAAATAAAATGGAGGAGACCAGGCTCCTCCAAGAAGACAAATAGTCAAGTCCGAGTGCACGAACTCCATCCCGCGTACACGGGCCACCGGTAGTGGCATCGCTCGTCCCGGGACGGAGCAAGATAATGTGCGCGAAGATCCCCCCAAACTGGGACATTCAACAAGAATGTGCCGAACAGTGTGTGGGGTAACACTGCGGTCGCTGTAAGGCGCAGGGAAGCGCTCCATCAAATGGCCGTGATTCCCGCCACTGTGCCCAATCCAACGAGGACAAAAAATAACGTGAGACCGTCGCAGCATTGGAGCTAGGTCCATGGGGACACTCGTGGCGCAATGGCACGCAACTTTAAGTTCCCCTCGGCCCGGAGGGAGGCCCTGAATCCTGTCATGTAGTCGGTGTGAGTAAGAACAAAATGCTGGTCTGGTCGCCCAGTACTCAGGGACTCTTCGGCGCGCTCATTGCCCATAATTCCCACATGTCAAGGAACCCGGCGGGAATAGTCTCGTCCTAAGTCCGGCCTGCAGCCGGGGTGTGAAGATTTCAATGCGTGAGAACAGTCAAAGCGCTTGTTGGAATCTCACCCACCATTTAAAAATTTAGATGGCTGTAACACTTCTAGTATTGTTTCTATATAAAATATTGCATTAATGAACTTTAGACAGCTAAACACTCTTTTGGAATGGCATTCTGTTTAACCTTCTACGTAAATTAGGGGCTGAGATGGCTCTATAATTTGGGGAGGGCTGCCAAATCCCCCCTCCCCCCAATTATTTTTTGAAGATGTCCATAACTTTGCTTTTAATAAAAATATTCGAAACGGATTTCAGACTCGGTGGTTTTAACCAAAAAATCTACCCATACACCAATTTTCATCAAAATCCGAGAGGGTGTGGTTCCATAGAGGTACTACGAACCCGTCTACTACCTCAACAGGAGTCGGCCTCATGTCACACTGCACAAAGTTTGTACAAAAAATGCTGTCAAACTACTATCATGGCCAGGAAATTCACCAGATATAAAACACATTAAAAATTTATGGTGCACATTGAAGGACGATTTTCACTAAATGAAAATTACGAGCAAAATGCTAAGCTGCTTATTTGAGGGTTTATTGAAGTTTGGTTCAATTCTGGCAAAATCAAGGAATTATGCAAGATAGTTCAGGCATGCCACGGCGTGTTTAAAGCCTGTCAAACTAGCCATTGGAACAATAGTTCTGCACTAATAATCGAAAATACATCATCTGTCAATTTGTGAATTTTGTTTATTTAAACTTTATATATAAAAAATACCGAAAATTTAATAAATCAATAATTTTTCTAAATCGACCGCGGAGGAAATGAGAATGGGCCTTTAACGAACGAGGGAGACAGACGCTTGACTCTCGAGGACATAGAGGCTGTTTATAGGGGATGTGCAGAAGACACCGGTTTTCCAACGGAAATCGGTGTGGTCGATCAAAGTCAACCTTACGCAATTTACGCTGCTGATGATGCGTACAACTCGCATTCATAGTTTAACTTAGAACGAACAAAGGTACCTAAAAAGTAGGAGAGTAGCTCTAACAGCATCCCGAGCGATTAATGTAGTTCAGGAAACACAATCTACAGGTCTCTGGCAATCTTTTTCAGAGCTACTTCCTTTATGGATTTAAATCGAAAGGGTGTAGGGAGAAGGGGACAAGAGGTGACGATATTCGAACCACTTAAAATCATTTTCTGAGATATACTGGACGGAGGCTTAATCCACTCGGCTATCCCTGAGCCTAAAATTATTCAGCTGTTGCAGAGCTTCTAAGCCGCCTGATTCGCACTCGTCACATATTCTTTTTTACTCTGTATTAGTCCAAAGGTTGGTTGCGTGCACTCTCTCTCTCTCTGCCCCTACACCCTTCTATTTTTACTGCCCAGTGCCACCTTTTCCGATGTCATGGGAACTCGGCCATGAGAGGAGAAAATAGTCGAGGTTATTATTATTATGTATTATTACTTAAAACTAGAAAACTAAAAACAACAACAGAATCTCCGACAGGAAGTTTATAGAGATCTGTAAAGAAAGTAAAGAGGTGAAAATATGTGGAAGATGTATAGCCGCAAATCCCCCTACAGACAGTGGGGGCGACGAGGTGTCACAAACTTCGAGATGGAAACTGAAGTCAATTGCGGATTAATAGAAGTAGGAGCAAGTAAGATAGAAAACCTCACCAAACAAAATTGTTGGGGTCGGAAGGGCGCATATCGCAGAAATAAGTTGGTCAACGAGCAAATAAATTTAAAAGTGAGTTTGAATGTATTAACGATTGTAATTGGAATACAAAGCTGAAATGTTAAAAAGAATAAACAGTAGAAATAGAGACGTGATATACACCCATGGTTAGGAAAACGCACTAAATGGTACCAATCCATTACCATTTCGAAATATGTAGAACTCGAGCCCCTATTTCATTCCAGTCTAACCCTAATTTCATTCTGGTGCAGAAAAGACAAAATGCATCGCCAATGAACTACACCACGAGACTGAGCAACTCGTAAATCACCACTCAAGTTAGTTGTAAAGGAGAATAAGATTCTTCCTTCATTCCAACAGCTTCAAAATTATTACCTCTACCCTCTAAAAGTAAATCCATTGGTATCCATCCACAGCTAGAGCGATGTAGCGATAGTCGGGAAGCGAAATAAAATGCAGGAGTTTATATGAGAGGAATTCTCCGAAATCGAATACAGGAATTGACCGTGAACGAGTGAAGTGACGGAACTCTCGCCTTATTACAAAGGTGTGGTCGATCCCTTGTAATCACATAGATCTTTTTAACCTTTCAGATGCCCCTTCATAAGAGACTGCAGGCACCAACACATATCTCATATTCCATTACATCGACTGTAGATATTCTGGGTCCGTTAAGTAGAGAAACAAAATCTGCTGACCAAAGTCGCGTGCTCTCACTTATTCCGATTTATGACCTTATGACCTTCAAAACTTTCAATAATTCCCGGACTAGCCTTGAGAGGACCTTGGCAATTATATCATTCAAAATATAATGTAAAACAACATAAGGGTTTCAAATTTCGTTAGAATCGGCCGAATAGTTACAATGTTATTACCCCCAAAAAAGCAAAACGGGGACCGACCGACCGACATAGTGAGACAGAGTCGCACGCGACTATATAAAAACCCCGTCTTATAAAAGATTAACATAACCAAGAATACAGCTTATTTTTAGGGTCACTTAATTCTCAAGAATCTTTAGCTTGAACCTAAAGACCCGTTCGCCTTCCTAGTTTATTTAATTTATTTACATACGTATTTATTTTTCATTGCATCCTTTTCGTCGCATTTTTTTCACGCTCTCATTGCACTTTTATTTTATTTCTAACCAATAAGAAAAAACGAAAGTTGTAATAAAACGGGAGCAAAAGAATCATGAAGAGAACAGTGAACCCGTTCTGTCTATTTCAAGAATAGTGAACCATCAAATTCTCCACGAATAACGAACCCAATAATCACAATGTTTGAAACAAAAATCCAACATTTGGATTACTTTTAACTTATTGCTTCTCACAAATACAATTGAACATATTGTTTTCCTTTTTTTAACATTTTTACATATTGTTTCCAATTTGGCATCAATGTAACATAACCTCTAGCGCGTGACCTACCCTAGGTTAGGTTATATTGTTACTTCCAACAATATCCGTCATTGGTAGATGCATCCCAAACAAATAATTTAACAATGCTTTCCATTGGTTTATATACTATATTTTATTGTAATATATGCAGAGTTAGTAAAACGGAACGTAAGGATATTAGTATTTAATTAAGATGCCTAAGCCAAGGGTATTCATATAAAGAATAGTCAACCAGAAAGACGCTTAACTGTTCTTTCTTTACCCGAGTCAAAATGACGGTGAAATACAGGAATAAAAAGGAAAAAGGAGGTAAAAAATAATTAATTAACTAATAAATATATGCTCGAGCCAGAAGTAGCTGTTCGAAACAAATTTGTTCGTAAAGCAGAGGAACATAGGAGCAGGAACTAATTTGAGTAAACAAACATTCATGAGGGCCGTAATCCGTTTTCAATATATTTACCTATTCTTCCCAGTGTTCAATATGTAAGCTGCTTTAATGTCAATTTCAATTTATGATTTATGGCCCTCTAATTTCCGTCAATATTTTCATTTGAAAAATGTTATGAATTCAAAGCGGGAGTTTCGAAAATAAATTCTAGTCAGCACCACAGATTAATGCGTTTTCTGTCATGATGGCGACATTTTATGGTGAACTAAGATATAAATATGCAAGTCCCGTGTGTGTACTTTAAAAAAGAATAGATGTAAGCGACCTTCAATTCGCTCACCTTTGAATAGCCAAAGCTAATAATATTTAATGCAACACAATTACTTGTATAAATCAACAGATACACTTACAAATATGTAATCAACAGTAAATAAAATTCATGTATTCCAGCGTCATATGCTATTTTCCGCCATGATCGACGGAATCAAACCACCTTGCACGTGGACTGAACCAAGGTCGGCCAAAGGCAATAAGGCCAAAATAAGGAGACTTTGAGAAGTCTCTCCCAGGCGGGAACCACCCATAAACTACGCCCTCTTGAAGTTCACCAACAGGCTGCTACTGCACATCAACCCAACAAGCAACCGCGTGCACATTTCTAAATTAAAGGCCATTCTGGCGACTGGCCTACAAGTCGCCATAATAAAATCTCAGCCTATTAGGCAAGATTAAAAGACAAACAAAACAAAACCCAGCAACAAGGAAACCAGACAACCGCAATTAGGAATGGTAAATCCATTCATTCAAAAGAATGAGTAGTTTCACTACAACCCAGAAGCATTAATTTGACCAAATAGCCACGTTGTCGGGTCTTAAGGGTGGAGGGATCGTCAGTTTAGTGGATAAGGGGTCGGAATTCCACGTCTATGTGCCAGATTAGATTCCCGGCTAAGGTGCCAATTCAGCGATGCGCCGTGTCTGACACATGCGCGCAGGCAGCAATGGCTGTGTACATCACCATAGTTATAATATCCAATCAAAACATCGCTGTCCTTTCCTTCCCCTCTCTTCGCGCATATAATACACCACTCTTGTAATGGAAGTACTGACGCTTTTCTTAATCTTAACCAATATGGCCTGGGACGCAAGTCCATGCCGCGATTGTCAGTCTGATTTTGATGTGGATTTGATTAATAGGTCAGAGGACCTCGTTCACCCTTAAAAAGTAACGTGTGGGGGATTTATTTGTGCTCTCTTATACGACTATAAATACCGCGTCGTTTTTTTTTTATTTACTTAAATTTAAACAACGAAAACCAACGAGGACACCTCCCACATAAAGTTTGTAAGCTGAGATCTGTAAAGAAAGTGGAGATGATTGAGAAAGTGAAGATGTGTAGCATAGTAGCATAGAAGGTATCAATAACCCGATGAGTCCAAAGAGCGACATACTACTAAGGGTGTTAATGTAGGATGGGCAAGGTGCTGCAGCTGACATCAGGAAGATTACAGGCCCTTCCCACCCACAACGCTAGAAACTCAATGCCCTCCTGTCCCAAACGCTCGCAAATGTATCTTTGGCTACATATATTCCACACATTTTCACTTCTGCCCCTCTTCACTTTTTTACAGACATCTTACAAACTTTTCGGCAGAGATGTCCTCGTTGGTTTTAACTTCTGTCTTATATAATAAGAAGTATCAATAAATTCAACCTCCATAATTAAAGCAGATCTTCGTTGAGACCGGGACAGGAGGGAACGGGACGCAACTTTCAAATGCCAGTTTCAGGAGTTAGCCACGTCACACCTGACGCCTCCTATCGGCCACTACAACGACAGAACTTACTAATAAAGGCAAGAGTTCTTCATCAATAAATAATCACGAAATTTCCATTATATTGCCCATAAAAGGGCATAGCTGCGATATCTGACTTTTAAATAAATACTCCATGAACTATCATGTATTGTTTGAAGCAGAAAAATATGTTCTTTTTTCTTTTCTTTTTAAACAAATTTAAACGTCTCCATGTTTTGTACAATAATGGATAATATTCTATTGTTCCGCGCAGACAAGCGGGAAATATTTATCCAGAGTTTCATGTCATATTCCCCGTAAGGGGTGCGGCGATTTGCCTTCCTGACCACCGTGCTGACGGGATTCAGCGCCCCGTCCGGCCCCAGCCTAGCCTCTTCTCCTTCTTTCAGACAGCCTGTATTTCTCCCCTATACCCTCACTTTCCCTACAAACTCTTCCCACAACTTTCTCTGGTCGGCCTCTATTTTCACAAGGTAGATGCTGACCTTCTCAGCCAACTATACCGGATCGGGGCTGAAGGAGGGGTGGAGCAATGTTCCCTGAGCTCTGGTTTAGGATAGGGGTTTTTTAACAACCTGCTTCATCCCCACCCATACCTTCCTCACATCACTTTTCCTTCTCTCTTCACACTATTTATCAATTTTAAGCCGAGTCGAAGGTGGAGCCGCCATGCTGAGGGACTATCAGGGCACCAAGCATGAGGGGTGGTCTTGAATGGCGGCACCTGGCTCTGCCAGGCCTGTACGCATCCCTTGAAGGGCGGGATACTGCGAGGGGTGATGAGCGTGTGCATGCCGTGAAAAAATTAGGGTCAACATGCCCAATGATGAAAATTTGAAAAAAAACTTCCCCTTTTCCCCTCACAATATCCGCCTTCGGAAGCTCCGCAGAAAAGAACGGAGGTACTCCCCCACCCCCCACTGAGCTTGCGCAGGGGACCCTCCAAATTTCCCTAAGCGGAGAGGAGGCTTACTCCTCTTCTTCGCTTACAGGTGTAGGGGACTGCCCCTCATGCCCTTTACTTTCCAAGGGGACTGGCAAGAAAGCCAGCAGGCAGCCCATACCCGACCGCTCCCCATTGGACGGCTCGGTAAGGCAAACCCCCTTAGGGAGGGGAGGGAAGCAAGGGCGTTCGGTCGTTTCCCTCAAAACACCTGCTGGCTAGAATACTAAACCTAGCGGAGGTAAAGGCCTGTGCCTCCAAAAAAAAGACTAATGACACTGATGCCAATAAGATCTGTGATGTCCTGGAGGGGGATGGCCAAATGGAGGCCCCACCCGAGAGAGACATGGTCCTTGAAGCAACCCAGCCTCAGACGGTGGGGCCTTCCATGGGAGCGAATCCGGGCTCGGCGCCAAGCACCGAACTCGAGTCCGCTCCTATTCAAGGTCCTCCTAAGACGGCTAGGGTTTCCAAGGCAGTACAAGGAGGGAAGAGATCTCTTCCTCCGAGCGGTGCCCCTACGATAGCCAGGACCTTGCTGAGGCCGGTCAAACTGGCCTGGGGGCTCCTGCCGGGGGGAGGGAAGAGGAGGGTTCATTTCCAGCCATCCTCTAAAAAAATTAAAAAAAAGACTAAAAAGACTCGGGTCTCCTCTCCATATCGGAGAAGGACCTTGCTGAGGCTGGTCAATCTGGCCTAGGGGCTCCTGCCAGGGAGAGGGGAGAAGAGGGTTCATTTCCAGCCATCCTCTCCTAAAAAGAAAAAAAAACAAAAAAGACTAAAAAGACTCGGGTATCCTCTCCATCCGCGGGGACTGCGGGGACGGATGGGTCTACTACCATTTCGGTAAGCGACCAAGCCAAGAACGGCACATCCGGCCCCTCTGCCCCCGACCCTTCGTGTGTGGAGCCCCTGACTATGACTAAAAGTGCTAGAGCGCAGAACAGAACCTCGATTACATCGGGACCCCTCATTCAGAGATTACCCGGGATTTTCGAGCCTGCTGGCTTCAAACGCTTCGTTGTTATTCGCTTCGCTGATGGCACCGTGTTGGCTAAGGGCAACATGATCCATCAGAGGAGAGCTTTAGCTAGTATGATTGGTAGAGAGCCGAAGGTGACCAGCTTCTCGAAAGGAAGCCTTCTGGCGAATGTGGCGGATCCTTCTGAGGCGGCAAAGATAAGTGCTATTCGGACACTCGATGGCACCCCGGTGAGTGTGACGCGCACTCTACCATGAACTTTGTAAAATGATTTTTTTTTTTTAGAGCCCATCTTGCAACTGCCCAGTAGGGCATAAGAAACCGGAAACACGACAGACTAGAACTAGGCTACTTTAAAATAAAAATATGAAAACATAACAATGATAAAAATGTGAAAAACTCAACAATTAGGAAGCAATCTCCGGCATCAGGGGCAGGTCCCCCTCACCCCGGTGCAGGAGCGTGCAACCTACAAAGAAAACAATAACAAAGCAAAAAAAAGAAGCTTCTCAAATAAAGGGGAGAAGCACGGCCTCCCCCCAAAAGTCAACAAGTCGACAAGTCAATGTGCACGAACTCGTCCCGAGTAAAAGGGACAGGCGGTAGCGAACCCGCCCATCCCAGTACCGGGACAGGTATCGTGCGCGAAGATCACCCAGACTGGGACATTCGACAAGAATGTGCCGAACAGTCTGGGGGACGACGCAGTCGTCGCAATAGGGCGATGGCGAGCGCTCCATCAGATAGCGATGCGTCACACGAGTGTGCCCGATTCGGAGACGACAGAAAGCGAACTGAAGCCGTCGCGGAATTGGGGGATAGGTCCATGGGAACAGTCGCGACGCAATGGCACGCAACTTTAAGTTCGCTTCGACCGTCTCCCATCTTCTTTGCCAAGCAGTCCGAAGAGCTGCCCGTATTCCTGCCATACATATAGTCGGTGTGAGGAAGAGCGAAACGCTGGCCCGGTCGCAGAGTCCTTGCGGACTCTTTGGCGCCCTCATTCCACTCAATTCTTACATGTCCAGGAACCCAGCAGAAGATAATCTCGACATCTGCCCGGCTCGCCAAAACCATGGCGTCACAGATATCACGAACCAGAGGATGCGGAGATTCCAATGCCCCGAGAGCACTCAGGGCGCTTTATGAGTCCCTATAGATAACAATCCGGTCTCGGAAACGGGCACGTCGCGTAATCTCCCGTACCGAGTGGTATATTGCGACCAGCTCGGCCGTAAAGACAGACGCAGCGCCTGGTAGAGTCCGGCTGACTTCAAACAGAGGGGATACGGCGTGGAAGCCGACCCCCTCTTGGGACTTGGAGCCATCCGTATACACTGGCACGGTTCCAGCGTGCCTGAGGTGTGCTCCAAAAAGGTCGAACGCAATACTCCTGGCGCAGTACAAGCTTTGGGAGCAGAGGGTGGCGACAAATAGCCAAATGTGGTACCCTCCAGGGTGGCGTCCTGGGCAGAACCAGAAGCGCCACCAGCGCAAAACCTATATCTAGCTCTCGAAGGAGTTTCCTGGCCCTAAACTCAAAGGGCTTAGGGTATGACTGGAGTCTCTCGGCGGCATAGTCACCGTCGAGATCAGCTGCGGATGCAGTGAAAGGTGTTGGCGACTGAGGGAGGCGCCGGAGTCGCGCGTACAGGCGAGTGATGCACTGCACGCGGCGCAGAGCGAGTGGCATCTCCCCAGCATCGACCAACAGGCTCTCAATGGGGGAAGTGCGGAAGGCACCGGTCGCAAGGCGAAGGCCGATGTGGTGGATCGAGTCCACCTTCCGCAATAAACGCTCGGCTGCGGATGCATAAAACTCGCATCCGTAGTCGGGCTTCGAACGAACAAAGGATCGATAAAAAGAGTAGGGCAGTAGCCCTATCAGCGCCCTAAGCGCTGAACATCACGTAGCGGAGAATATCCATGGCGCGGGTACAAGAGACCCTAAGGCTGCAAATATGAGCCTCCCAGGTGGGGCGTCGGTCAAATACAAGACGAAGGAAACGGTGCGATTCAACCACTTCCAGGCGTACCCCATTAAGAAACAAATCTGGGTAGGGGTGGAGCTGTGGATAGCGGCATCATAAGTGAGCCACCTTAGTCTTGGCCAAAGAAAACCGAAACCTGTGAGCTTCGGTATAGCTAGAGACGCGGTTCAATGCTTGTTGGAGTCGACGCTCCAAAGTTGGCATCTGGGCCGCGCCAAAAGAGATCGAAAGGGCGTCCACGTAGAGCGTAGCGAGAACATCTTCTGGCAGCACCCAGCTGATGCCGTTGATGCTCATGGCAAACAGTGTGACACTGAGGACACTTCCCTAAGGGACACCCTCTTCCTGCTCCTTTGGGCCGGAGAGGGCTCCCCCCACCCGTACGCGGAATCGACGATCTCGCAAAAATTCAGATATAAACATTGGGAGGCGTCCCCTCGCCCCCATCGTGTGGAGAGTCTCCATGATACCGTATCGCCATGCGGTATCATAGGTCTTCTCCAGATCGAACAACACCGTGGCGTAGTGCTGTCTACAAAGGAAAGCCTCGCAAACGGCATTTTCAAGTCGGAGCAGAGCATCCGACGTGAAGTGGTACTTGCGGAAGCCGCACTGTGCAGAAGACAGATGGCCTCCGCTGTCCAGGAAAAAGGCTACTCTAACATTTATCAATTTCTCCATCAACTTGCACACGCAAGAGGTTAGAGAGATTGGGCAGAAACCGGTCGGAGTAGCGTGATCTCTCCCGGCTTGCGAAAGGCGAGCACAGTAGCGATTCGCCCGGATAAGGTGGAACAAATCTAACAGAAAGGCCATGCCTCACTCACCCAGGTGTCGAAGCATGGCGTACGGGACATCGTCCGGACCAGGAGCGATGTCCGCGCACGGAGCAAGAGCGGAGCGCAACTCACTCACAGTAAAACTGTCGCTGAAGGGTTCTCCGCCTATTGAGGTAAAGTACAGCCGGCGGCCTTCCGCAACATCACGACGTGCATTGAATGCTGACCGAGCAGCATCCCGACCAGAGAATGCTGAAAAAGCTGTCGCGAAGGATTCCGCCACGGACGCGGGGACCGAGATTGCGGTCCCATTCTCCTAGAGAACGGGAGGGGGGTCCTGCGAGAACATGCCCCGAATCCTTTTGACTCGCTTCCACACATCTGCTAAAGGGGTCTTTCCTGTTAAATGAAGACACGTATGTCCGCCAAGAAGAGCGGCGGGCGTGCTTCGAAATATACCGGAACCTAGCCCTAGCCCGATGAAATTCACTGACAGTCAAATCGTTCCGGCAGCGCTTATAGCGCATGTAGGCATAACGCTTCTGTTTGAGGGCCGTCTCACACTCGGCCGACCACCATGGGAGTAGTCGGCGTGCAAAACAGCCAGACGTCCTAGGAATAGTAGTCAGGCCCACGGCGATGAGGTTGCCGGAGAAGAACTCAACGGCCTCATCACTCGCATGTACGCACGAGCCCGGCGCCTCCCTCAGTCGCCAACAGCTCTCACTGCATCCGCAGCTGATCTCGATGGTGCGTATTCCCCTGAGAGACGCCAGTCATACCCTACGCCCTTTGGGTTTAGGGCCAGGAAACTCCTTCGAGAGGTAGATATAGCTCTCGGGCCGGTGGCGCCTCTGGTTCTGCCCAGGACGCCACCCTGAAGGGTACCACATTTGGCTATTTGTCGCCACGCCTCTGCTCCCAAAGCTTGTACTGCGCCGGGAGTATTGCGTTCGACCTTTTTGGAGCACACATCGTGTCACGCTGGTACCGTGCCAGTGTATACGGATGGCTGTAAGTCCAAAGAGGGGGTCGGCTTCCACGCCGTATCGCCTCTGTTCGAAGTCAGCGGGGCTCTACCAGGCGCTGCGTCTGTCTTCACGGCCGAGCTGGTGGCAATACACCACTCGGTGCGGGAGATTACGCGACGTGCCCGGTTCGGAGACCGGATTGTGATTTATAGCCACTCACAAAGCGCCCTGAGTGCTCTTGGTGCATTGGAATCTCCGCATCACCTAGTTCGTGATATCCGTGACGCCACGGTTTTGGCAAGCCGGGTGGACGTCGAGATTATCTTCTGCTGGGTTTCTGGACATGTAGGAATTGCAGGGAAGGAGCGCACCGATGAGGGCGCCAAAAAGTATGCGAGGACTCTGCGACCGGACCAGCATTTTGCTCTTCCTCACACCGGCTACATGGCAGGAATACGGGCAGCTCTTCGGGCTGCTTGGCAAATAAGATGGTAGACGGTCGAAGCGAACTTAAAGTTGCGTGCCATTGCGTCGCGACTGTTCCCATGGACCTACCTCCCAATGCCGCGAAGGCTTCAGTTTGTTTTCTGTCGTCTCCGAATTGGACACACTCGCGGGACGCACCGCCATTTGATGGAGCGCTCGCCAGCGCCCTACTGTGAAGACTGCGTAGTCCCCCAGACTGTTCGGCACTTTCTTGTTGAATGTCCTAGACTGGGCAATTTCCGCGCATGTTACCTGTCCCGGTACCGAGATGGGCGGGTCGCTACCGACTGTCCCTTGTACTCGGGATGAGTTCGTGCACATTGACTGGTGGACTTATAGACTTTTGGGGGAAGGCCGGTCTTCTCCCCTTTATTTATCTAGGGTTTTTTTATTGCCGTTTTCTTTTTAGGTCGCACGCTCCTGCGCCGGGGGGGGGGCACACGGACCTCCCCCCGACGTCGGAACTTGCTTCCTAATTGTTGCTATTTTCCCTTTTTATTGTTGTTGTTTTTTCATATTCTTATTTTAAAGTAGCCTACTGCTGTCGTGATTGCGGCGACTTATGCCTAAGTGGGTAGTCGCCAGATAGGCTCCAAAATTTTTAAAAAATCATGTCAAATTTGTGAGCTTCTCTTCTAAGGGAAGAGGGTTTTGAAGAATTTACATTAAATCTAATTTTAAGTGCACCCAGGCAATCGTTAGGGGGGAGGGAATGCAATTGGCAGGCACAGACCATTTCTCCCTATTATTCCCAGCACATTCTTTCTTAACATTTCTTCCAAGTTCATGGTGTTTTAGGTCAAACCTATACACGAACTTGTTCCAAGAATTTGGATAAATATATGTCAGAAGTTCTCGCAATTAACGGGTTTGTTTTTTTTATTGATCACTTATCTTCAGCTCTTTTTCACGTTTCATGTCATTTTCTCTTTCTTCAGTATCCTCTCTTCATTCTATTTGCGTTTAATTTACTGTCACCGGTCCGGGTAGCTACACCAATTTCCTCTGTTTTCGAATGAAAAAAAAACCAAAAAAAAACGCGAAAAGCCATTTTTCGAGGACCCGAGTTTATGATTTTCTTGGACGGAAATTTCCATAAGTCAATGGTAATGCAACGGCGGCCTTCATATGCCTTTTTCAGAAGTAAAATTCAACATTTCAGAAATTGGGAGTTTTGAGATTTGCGCACCCGACGTTTAGATGATGGAGTGTTGCTACTTAAAACCAAGAAACGAAACCAAACGAGGGCAACCACCAAGGTTTGGAAGGACAGTTCTGTAAAGAAAGTGGTGAAAATAGAGGAAGTGAAAATGCGGAAGGTAAGTCGGAGATCAGCCTGCGAGCGTTAGGCGGGGAGGGATAGCAATTTTCCAGATGTCAGCTGCAGCACGATTGTCCATGATAAACTTTACACCCTTCCTCGAGATTTAAAAGAATGAAAGGTGGTACCAATCTCCCTTTCCAGAAGTCGTTCTTAACCTGTGTCTATCCTTGCACCCCATGGAAAGCGCCAAGTAATTATCGAACCTCTGCCCTCACTGCTCTGTGTAAGAGAAGAATCTAAATCAATAAAGGGTTTATTGTAGTCTTAATTTTTTTTTTATATTTTTATATATATTCGCACATTCCGAATCTCATTTCTATCGGTGTGTGGCCTTTATAGGCATGACATTACATCATATTTTTTTTTTAAGAGCTCATCTGGCGACTGCCTACTTGGGCATTAGTTGCCGTATTAAAAACTTGCGTAGTACTAGGCTACTTTAAAATCAAATTCAAAAACACACATAAAAAAACTAACACCTAAATTTAAAAAAAAAAGAAAAGTTAACGAGCAGGAAGCAAGCTCCGGCGTCGGGGGGGGGAGGTCCCCCTCTCCCCGGCGCAGGAGGGTGCGACCTACAAAGAAAACAACAATAACAAAAAACAAAAAAACAACAAAACCTAGTTAAATAAAAGGGAGAAGGCCGGCCTCCACCAAAAATTCTACCAGGACATTACATCAATAAAGTCAATAAACAAATATAATTTCTCTCCTCTAGCAAACCCCTTTTGCACATATAGGGATACGACCCCCCCCCCCCCTCCGGTTAAGAACCCCTTTCTGTCCAACACAACCATGTGGATTTCTGTAATTTTTTTCCTCTTCTGTTTCCCTTATTCATAATTTACTTTGAGTTAAAGAGCGAAAATTAAGCAGTGCTATAGTAGCTCCTGCACCTTACACGCCTATTTCTTTAATTTATAATGATAATAACAAGACTATCTTCCGCATAAAGTTTGTCAGGAAATATTTATAGAGAAACTGAAGATACAAGAAGTGGAAATTTGAGTCGAGATATATTAGGTTATCCGATAGGTAATGTGGCATTTGTTTCATATCTATCATTATTGGTTAATCCACTTCCTAAGAAAAAAGAATTATAATGAAGACCCGTTAACAGAGCCTGAATTTGTATTCGTTCAGAGATTTGGGACTTCCGAAACAAAGCGGTATTTCTAGAATCTTCGTCTAAAAGAACGTCTGTTCAAGAATGCTGTTTGTCATTTCAGGAAGCGTCAACTTTTTTTCTTCTTTTTTTTCGTGGATACACCGCCCTGTTTTTTTATTACATTGAGTAATTATTCCACTGATTATGCCAGGAGCATGATCTCTATCAATAGCGCTTGTTTATCGACTCATCTAAAAGCAGTCTGAAAGCAGTAATGATGCAAATTGGAATCAAGAAACTCATTTCTTGTAAGGCATTCGGCGAACATGAGTATTATCAGAACACAAAGGCACTTCTATATATATATATATATATATATATATATATATATATATATATATATATATATATATATATATATATATATATAAAGGGCACGCCTTTATTTTGAGATCACTTTGAATAGCTCTAACTTTCTTATAACTATTTTTTTTTTTTTTCAGATTAATGATGAATGATAAAGTAACGAAGCAAATGAAAACCCACGCTGTCATAAAAGCTCAGCATACAGAGATTGCTCCCTTTCCGAAAGTTGCTCGATCTTTAGTTGCCAAAGTTAGAAAAGACCTGGGAGCTGCTGATAGGGAAGGATCCAACATCAGCAGCAAAACACATGCAAAGAGTTCTAATACAATCAGAAACAAAGAATCTGTGAAGATGGTACAGGAAAAATTCAAAACAATCCCGGAAAGTCTATCAGAAATCTTGCAAAGGACTTTAAAATTTCATAATGCACTATCAGAAGAATTGCGCATGAAGATATCCGTTGCAAGTCGTATCTGATGCGGAGAGGTCAGTTCATATCGGGTAAGACGAAAGAGAATAGTTTGATCCGTACAAATCTCTTGCTTTCCATGCTGAAACTTCAAGAAGCTGGAATGCTTTACGTTTTCTGTGATCGGAAAGACTTACACAAGGCCCAAAAGGTAAACCTAAGGAACGACAGATGGTTATGCAGAGTGTTAAGTGAGGCTCCAACTATAATGCATACCGAAAATCTGTGATTGTTCTGGTGGTCGTTAGCAGTGATTGAGATGTCATATCCCCTCACATTTATTTTTTCACATGGCTTAAGAGTCAATGCTGCTGCCTACCAAGAGGTTTTGGAGAAGGTAGAGAGGCCCTTTGACTGGTTGACGAGAAGTAGCTAGCTATTCGTGTCATGGATGATTCAGTGCCTAATAAAGGAAGAAACCGATCAGACACATAAATCTAGGGCAATTTAAGAAAATATGATGACCGTAAGATTAGCGCAGAAGGACATCAAGTACGTGACAGCGACAAAGAGACATCCACATTCATAAGGATAAAAAACAACAACAAATGTCTAGCACGTTACACGAAATGGAAACAGGATTTTATTCCAAAATCAAAGGTTTAAAGATTTATCTCACAAAAGACCCGTGTCGTGAGTTCTTTTACTGGACACTTAAACAAAAAAGCGACTAGCCACTCCATTAAACAACTCTAGATCGATAAGGAGAAGAATTCAACGCCCTTTACTCTCACTGTACGTTGTTAGTATAACCAACTAATCACTCGACGCTCTCTATGGATGTTTATTTTGTAAGGACGAGTAAAGCTCAAAAATCATTAAACCACAAACGATCATTTGTCACAAATTTAACAGAATATTATGCCTTACTCTGCGTCGAAAACAGCCTTACTATATAAGTATAAAAAATAATATAAATTAAAACAATAAAAATAGGTCAAATTTTAATAATATCAAAAGTATACACACATTGAGGCTCTTAGTGCAAACACTCTTTATCCAATGGCATTGAAGAATCAAATCCTGAATATTAACGGCCTCTGTGTGCAGGTAAGGGATAGACAGCTTGCACGATATGAGTTCGAAATTGAGACAATCGAAAGGCCAGAGAAGTTTCCGATCTCATCGCCGAACACAACTCGAGGTCAAAAATTACAATAAAACCAAACTAAAAGAAATTTACTTCACTTTAGAAAATGAAATCAATTTTAAAATGAAATATTTAGCGCAAGCTTCAAAAATGATATAGACAAGAATGGAAGGACGAAATATTACAGAACGTTTGTTCCAGCAGGGTAACCCGCATGGACGTGTCTTGATATCTAGACTCAAGCAACTTTAATGGGGGCAACATATATGATTCGAAAAGCAATAGCATCCTAAATAGGAACAATAAATTCCTAGATACGAGGGGCGGTCAATAAGTTTTGCGAATCGGTAGAGCAAAACAGAGGAAGGGGGATGGCTGTTTGTAGGCGTATTAGGACAAATTATGACAAGTCAGGACCTGCAGCCGCACGCTCCTGCCTCGTCTATTTAAGAAGCAGTAGCTGATCGCAGATCGTCAGTCACAATTTTTTCAACAATGGAGAAGGTTGAGCAACGCGCAGTGATCAAATTTTTGACCAAGGAAGGCAAGAATGCAAAAGAGATCCATGAACGCATGGTTACAGTGTACACCGACACCGCCCCTTCTTATGCAACCATTGCTCGCTGGAATAGGGAGTTCCGCCATGGTCGTGAGTCCCATGAAGATGACCCCCATCCAGGAAGCCGGTCAGACGTGACCAATAAGGACAATGTGGCCCGTGTGAAGAGGATGCTCCTCGAAAATCGACGGCTGAAGGTCGAAGAAATCGAGCGAGAACTTGGAATATGACATAGAAGTGTTATCAGCATTATTCACGACAATTTGGCCATGACCAAGGTCTCTGCCCGTTGGGTCCCTAGAAACCTCACGCACCATGATCTACTTCAACGTCGCAACGTTCTGAGGAGCTGCTACTCCTGTACAACCAAGACCCGGCGGGATTCGAGTCACGCATAGTGACAGGTGATGAAACGTGGGTCCATCACTGGGATCCCGAGACCAAGCTCGTAAGCATGGCCTAGAAGCACAGGGGCTCTCCGACCCCCATCAAGTTCCGGACCCAACCCTCAGCCGGGAAGATCATGGCCACCATCTTCTGGGATTCTGAGGGAGTGTTGATGGTGGACTATGCGCCTCGTCGAAGGACCATCACAGGCCAATATTACACCGAGGAACTGGCTAGGTTGAAGAAGTGCATCCGTCAGAAGCGGCGCGGCAAGGTGACACGCGGTGTCCTGCTCCTCCACGACAATGCCTCTGTCCACAAGGCCAGAGTTGCACAAGCTGCCCTGCGCGAATACGGATTCTAGGAGCTCAACCATCCCCCCTACAGTCCAGATCTGGCCCCTAGCGACTACTTTTTATTCCGCCAGCTCAAGGCTGCACTGCGTGGACGCCGGTCTGGGGACGATGAAAATGTCCAGCTCGCCGTCCCGGAGTGGATTGAACAGCAGTCGGGAGATTTCTGGTTGTCGGGAATTCGAAGCCTCAGGGACAAGTGGCGCAAGTGCATTGAAGTCGAGGGTAGTTATATTGAAAAATAATAAAACACTTTTCCTCATATCTCGTTTCCTTATATCCGAATTGCAAAACTTATTGACCGCCCCTCGTATGTATCCAATAAATTTTAAATAGTAGCAAGAGATATAAAAATCAATTATAAACTAGTAACAGTAAATATCTAAATAGATTCCTAAATCGTAGCAATCGATATCTTAATAGCTTCATAAATAGAAGTAATAGATATTTAAATAAATTTCTAAATAGTAAGAGTAAATATCTAAATACCTAAATCGTCGAACTAAGTATCTTAAAAGAATGGTCAATAATATATATATATATATATATATATATATATATATATATATATATATATATATATATATATATATATATATATATATATATATATGTATATATATATATATATATGTATATATATATATGTATATATATATATATATATATATATATATATATATATATATATATATATATATATATATATTAAATTTATAAATAGTAGTACTAGATATCGAAATCAATTCCTAACTAGTAACAGTAAATATCTAAATAGATACCTAAATCCTACCACTAAATATCTTAATAGAACCTAAATAGCAGCAATAGATATCTAGATATATCCAATAGAGTCCTAAATAGTGGATGGACAAAAACAGCTGAGTTGGAAAAATGGCTGAATAGTGAAATAGGACCAAAAAGGGGGAAAGAAATACTAAATGAAAGAATTAAAAATGTATCCACAAAAAAGTGAGAAGCCATTTTCCTGAAAGGATTTAACGCCCTCTTTCGCTTTTAGTTAGGTCTAACCATGCGTGGGAGAAAAATGAGAACCGAATGGAGAAAGAAATAAAAAATATGACGAAAGACAAAAAGTAGGGATGAAAAAGATCGATAGAACGAACTTTACGAGTGCTGGGAACTGGAAGACGCATTTGATGCGTCCAGGAACAAATTTTTGCAGAGTACTGGAAATTGTCCCTCGTGTGTGCCAAGCAGAACAAATTTAAACATAGTAAACCATAGCAACAAACACAATGGCGCAAGATAATTTATATATGTATGATCTTGATTCCTCTTACAGCTTCAGTGGAAAAGAACAATGGAAGAACACACACAAAAGAAAACGAATAAATAGAATAGACGAGAAAAATCATAAAGAATCGAGGGAGGCAACATATGCAAGAACAAATTACAAATTAGGTTAAAGTGGTGAAATTGTGTGGTAGGTATATAAAGGTGTGAATATGTTTTCTAGTTTGCCCTGGTGTTAGGGCATCACTAGCATTCTTCATGGTGTGTTTAAAATAAAAATTCCTCCGTCAAAAAGTAGCTGACTGTCATTGACAGTCAGTTTCCTCCGTTATAAATATATATATTTCTCTATATTATATGTGTTTCCACCTTCGAAGCATTCAAGCCTTTCAAGGTTGACTTTACTTGCTGAATGAATCTCAGTGTTGAAAATTCTGTAATCCTATTAATATGGGCATTTAGCCTCTTTTCTTCGTATGGTTTATTTTGACTTTGTTTAGTTTATATGTTAACATATGGGTATTGGGGAATTGGGCACTTCGCCTCTTTTAATTCTTGAATTTCGAATATTAGGTGTGGGCACTTCGCCTCTTTTTTATTTAAATTTTGTTTTAATTTTGTTAATTCTTGCTATGTTTCTATTAGGGGGGGGAGGGGGAGGGGACTTTAATGTGGGCACTTCGCCTCTTTTTCATTTGGTTTCTTAAAATTGTTAACTCTGCTGGACTAATTGTCAACTTTTAAGTTCTAGAGTCGTAGACTTTTTAGAGTAGTGGACTTCTCTCGCGCAGGTTCTACTGCTTGGAAACAGAGCAGTTCTACCTATTGCGCGTTTCCGGTTGGTACGTATATTAATATTCAGGTTCAAGTTTGGGAGTATATTCTGGTCTATCTTGTCCCGTGTCTTTCTCCCTAGCCTTTGGATCTCCGTGTTGATCGGCTTTAGACCGATTCTCTGGTGAAGAGTCGATTGCCGAGTACGGTCGATCCTACGCGTGCCTGTTATCAGCAGCGTGGCTTTATTCTGCACTCTCTGCATCGTTCTGAGAGAGGTACAGCTTGCCATCTGCGTGATCACGGCCGGGTACACCAGGACTGAGCGTACCAAGGCCATGTACAGTTTTTTGATATTAGGCACGCTGAAGCCTCGGAAACGGTAAAGTTTCTTCAGCTCTCGTTTGGCTAGGGAGACTCTGGTATTCATATGTGTCTTATAACCCGTTTTAAAGAGTCGCAATCCCAGGACATTACCCTCGTTGGAGTACGGATAGTTTTCGTTGTTAACGACGACGTCATCAACTTTCCGGCGGTTCATTGGAATGATCGTGAACTTCTGGCGGTTGGTCTTGATCTTCCACTTTCTTTCATATCTGTTGATATTTTCAATCTCGACAGCTGTCACCCTCGCCTGACTTCCAGAGTTCCTGAATGGACTCAGGACGATTTGGGTGATGTCGTCTGCATATTGCAGATACATCGAATCGTACCTCACTGGAGCAGGTAGGTCTATTGTGTACACGAGATACAGCAGAGGGCTGAGACAGCTGCCTTGTGGATCTCCCGCCTCGAGTTCGAATTCGGGTCCTTTGCAGCCCTCGATTGAAATTCGGGCTCTCCTATCGGAGATATAATTGCAAAGAATCCTTTCCAGGAGTGGGTTAAGCTGGAGGTTAAGGATCTTGTACTGTAGTCCTCTCAGCCAAACCTTATCGAAGGCCTTCTTTACATCACGCAGCACCACGTCTACGTACCGCCTCTCAGCTTTACTGCAAGCGAGTTTCTCCGCAAGGAGGGCGAGGGCTGTTTCCGTTCCTCGTCCCTTGCGGAACCCGTGCTGCTGAGGGTTGTGGGGTCCCAGCTCGGCAAGTTGTTCTTGAAGCCTGTTAGCTAGGAGTCTCTCGTAGACTTTTGCAACGAATTCCAGCAGGGCGATTGGCCTGTAGTTTACCAGTTGATCAGGGGGTTTACCTCCCTTGGGTATGAAGATCATCTTCGCAATCTTCAAACCTTCCGGGAAGTAGCCCGTGTTCAGGGAAGCGTTGTAGATATTAACGATACCCTGAATGATCTGCTGTGGGGCGTTAACCAAGTTGTTTCTGGTGATACCCGTCCAGCCTGGTGCCTTTTGGCGAAAGGCTTTTACAGTGGCCATGACGTCCTCTGATGTTATGGGGCGTCCATGACCCGCCATCTCCCTGCCTTCGTTGGCTTGCTGTAGTGGGTGCGTGCGATGTATTTCCTGATTTAGTTGTTCAATCAGTTGACCTTCGAATTCCTGGTCGAACTCAGCGTTTTCCTCGGGGGTAATCCTGAAAACGCTTTTCCAGAAGTTCCTGAACATATCCTCGAGAACCACCGGGTTCTCTATATAGTCACCGTTCTCCTTTATCCGAGCCTTGGGTCTTGGAGTAAGTCCCTTTAAGTTCCTGACTTGGCGCCAGAACTTAGCCGGGCTAAGTTCGCTGTCGACTTTGGCTATCAAGTTGTTCCATATGTCCTCCTGCTGGAGGTTGATAGCCTCTCTAAGCTCTGAGCTTAGGCGTCGAAGCAGCAAGCTCCTTTCCCGGCTGGGACCCTCCCGTCGTACTTCTTCGTACACTTCCCTGTGAACGCGAGCGATATCTCTCATCTCCTCTGTCCATCTGGGCTGAAGAGGTGTTTTATACCCTGTTACGGGTATGCTCTCGCGGTCCGCGTTTAGTATGGACGTTGTTATCCTCTCCAACTCCCTGTCAATCTCCTCTAACGACGCCGTGCTGAGGTCAGCTGGCGCATAGTCGCTGAGTCGCCGCTTGTAGCGATCCCAGTTGGCCATGGCGTAGTTTTTCCGGAGAGGGGCTGGGAGCTGGATTGGTGCGAGAGATATTGTAGTGAGAATCGCTATGTGATCACTAGGGACTGTTGGGTCTGGCTCGCTATGGTAGTTGAAAGGGAAGCCTTCACTTGTCAAGATTATGTCAGGTTTAGTAGCTGACCGGGAAGTGATATAGGTCAGAAAATCCTGGCCCTATCCTTTGAATGTTCTTTCTTCCCATAATCAATTCCAAGTTTCGGCCTCTATCGTTGGTGCTACCATAGCCCGCCGCACGGCATCTGGCATTGAGGTCTCCCCCTAAGAATGCCATTCTGCGGTGCCCGAACCGTGTGTAAAAGTTGCATAACGGGAGATATGCTCGTCGAGAGGGTTGATATGCCGCAGCTATCACGAGGTCTCCGACCAGGGTGTGAACCTCGATTGCCACAAAGGACTCATCGAGTTCTGGCAGTTGTTTGAAGATGTTCCTCTTGACAGCTATTGCAGCACCATCAAACCTTTCCTGGGAATGATTCTTCATGATCACTCTGTAGCCCGGTATTTTTATGCGACCAGCTGTTGTGTCGATACCGTGCTCTGTGATGAGAATGATGTCGGGGTCAAGCACACGGAATGTTACCATATGCCGTGGCCTTCTCCTCCCATCCATTCACATTGAGTGTCAGAATCCTTATTCTGTTGCTTACTCTTTCCATTTTCAGTCACCTAGTGTTTTTGGGTGACGTTCTTCTTCCTCCCATTCTTCTTCTTTCTGAATTCAACGTTAGAGAGTTGCTCGCATGTGTTATGATGTAGGATAACATTCTGTGCGAGCAGGGCCTCTTCCACTGTACCAGGGTCTACTTCAGAGTCATACTCCCATTTATATATCTTCGCTTTAATGCCTTGGAAGATACGACTGGGTTCCATTTCCTCTGGGAAGGGGAATTGATCGCAGGCGTATACTCTCAGGTTGATGTAGTTTGCCCGCAATCTCTTCGTTTTCTTCTTTTTTCCCTTCTTTTCCAGGGGTTTGGTTGCTTCCGCGTCCGAGGAGTCCGAAGACTCCGATGAGCTGCTCGTTTCCGAGCTCGAATGTTTCGCCGTGCTTGTCTTGGTTTGGGTGGGAGCAGGAGTTTTCGCCTCGACTGCTTCATTACTCGATTTTTCAGATTGCTGTTTGCAAGGTTTAGCTTGCTCCGTAGTCTGCTGGGCCTTTGGGGTCATCTGCAAATGCAGTACATCCCCAGAAGGGGGGTTATCCGGGAACCACATTTGTTCCATCCCGTTTTTGGCTAACATCTGGTTCAACACGGTGGCGAATGTGCCCGGGCGAGCCAGATTCATGACGTGCGCATGAAGTATGCACGTCATGATTTTAGTCGATCCCTCATTCTCAATTTTGAGGTACGTTTTTCTGGCATCCACCTCTGAGATGGCTGCCTTTGCTGCCTGGGCGTAGGACGTGTTCGCCCTGCGCGTAACTTCATTCCTTTTTGCCTCCTGCTTTTTCCTCATTACGTCCTTTTTGGCGGGGCAAGACATGGCCATTGTTCGGTGACCCTGCCCGCAACTCACGCATTTCTCCGTGGTGCTGACGCAATTCCGCCAATTGTGGCCAAGCTGGCTGCATTTGGAGCAAGTTTCCTGTGGCTCCTTGCAGTCCTTGGTGGCGTGGGTCTCCATTTTGTAGCATTTGAAGCAGTACTGGACCGGGGTGAACTCACCCTTTTCCACCTGCTCACCGCTAATTTTGGCGTTAAACATCAGTAGACCCTGTTCTTTCGCCTTCTGTGCCATGGTAGTCTCCGAGAAGACCACCTTGAACACGTGCGAGTAATCGCTGCCGTCCCTCCTATTTTTAAATTTAATTATTTCGGCTACCTTAGCCCAGGCCTGCCGTAGCTCTATCTCTTCTTTCATCTCTCCTGCTGTATGCTGCCCAATCCACGGGTCGAACCGGCGGCATACTACGCTTCTGTGCGCCAGGATCTGGGGTGGCACTGCTGGCTGCAGTCCTATGGCTCGAAGGGCTTCGACTGCCTTCTCCTTGGAAATGTCTTCAATGTCTTTTTCTGTTTCGCATATCGCGATGTAGCCCGACGATATATCTAGGAGCCTCACCATGGCAATTCCCAGTTTGCCGTACACAGCCTCGAAGGTGGATTGCCTGCTGGGCTTGGGTTGCCCGTCGACAACCCGCAGAGGAATCCGGGTCGTGTGGTCTTGGGCCATCTCTTCTTGAGAGTGGCCCCTCAGCGCTGTTAATTCGTTGTAGCAGATGCTCTCGTTGTGGGGAATTTGCTGTTGTTCAGTACGGTGCACCTCTTCTTCTTCGTGGTCTTCTGTATTGGGTTATTTGGAGGCTCCCTCTACTTCGTCTCTAAGCTTACGTGAACTTAACTGCCAAATGGGGGGGGATGAATGATGGAGGGTGGACCCGGGCGAGGCCCCTCAGATGGGTAATGAGTGGCGGACTTGATGATGGGTGGTGATAGAATCAACTACCACCACCCGGGGTGCCGCCCCATCTGGGGTTTGGATATCGATGCTGTTTCCAACTTACACAGGGACGGTTGTATGTCCCCCTGTGGTCTTGGCCGGAAGCTACCCTTAGAGATTAGAGCGAACTCTTCCCCAAAGCTTTCAGCATCGCCTCATAACCGGGTGGTCTCTTCCGTAGAGTTCCACAGTGGGCTAATCCTCAAACCTGCTTTCCTTTACGTCCCCAATTATGTCTATCAAAGTGGACCGACATAGTTGTGGCGAGACTAGATGAGTGGCAGATCAGTTCATTTCAGCTTCGCGACTCCGTAGAGGGAGGGGGGGGGGGGTAGCACGACATCAAGTCTTCCTGGTGCCGGTTGAAAATCCTATAGCGAATTCTCCCCGTAGGGTTGATGAGGCAAAAAAATTCGGCGTTTTGAGCCTCCCTTGCCTCTGACTTTTCCTCCTTTATCAAAAATGAGATCTTCTCAGCGTCGACTTTTAAAATGAAATTCTGCTGCCTACTATGCAAGAACGGTCCACCTTGTCACCCTTAAGTGTTGACGGAGCTGAAAAAATGGTACTTGGAATCTGCAGAGAACAAGGACATACAAAGAAATGGTACTTGAAAGCGCCAAAAACAGAGGACATACAAGCCCAGGGACTGAAGGTGTACCCGACTTAAAATTTTAAAAGTCCACAAATACCCCACAGCTCCACCTCATCGGAATTTAGTTTTTTTAATTTTTAGTGCTTGAGTTATTTTTGATGGACTCCTTGCGGAAAATTCGTCTCCCACGCCCATTATTTTGGCATGCTATTTTTATACTTGTTCTTTATATTTTTAATTTT
Organism: Ceratothoa steindachneri; assembly: GCA_963969495.1. Taxonomy (NCBI): domain Eukaryota; kingdom Metazoa; phylum Arthropoda; class Malacostraca; order Isopoda; family Cymothoidae; genus Ceratothoa; species Ceratothoa steindachneri. The sequence continues at coordinate 55,676,030 of OZ018320.1, forward strand.
TCCTCTTCATCTTTCTATCCCCTTTTCATTATTTCTCTAATTATTTTTTAGAATGCCCTGGTCAGTAACGCACTTTATTTTCTAAACAAAATGCATGCAAAGTTTATGTGTGATAGGCGCCCTTCACCTCGCACTAAAGCCTTAGATTCATTTCAATCTTTCTCTTGCTTCAAAATTGGTCAATGAATTTTAGGTAAGATTCAACGAATCACGATTATGCGCTATTCTCCGCTTAAAAAGAATCCCGAATCGAACAGGTAACTTCGATAAGTTTAGAATATTCCGTGAACGTCAAGAAATTCACGTAAAAGGACTGCAAAATTTGCTAAGATAATAACGACGTCATAAAACGAACCCTTCACAATCTTTTCTATACCAAGTCTTTGATATTACACTTCATTTGCATTTACAGCTGCTATATCTATGAGTATCAACCTTTCAATTCGTCCATACCTTTGATTCTCCACCACCTCCGTGCATCTGCGACAGTATGTTGACTGCCTTGGCACAAAATTCATGACGACAGAACATCAAATTTGAGTTTTATGCCTGATTGTTGGTCTTTTTTCATTCTCTTTTCTTCCGTCGTTCTTCCATTCATTCTTGCCACTCCGAATGGAGGTAGTCTGGTTGCATTAAATCAGTTTCCTTTTCATTATTACTAATAAAACAAAAATATGCCCGTAGTCTATCCGGATCCACAAAGCGCATTCTCATTTTTGGATGATCATTTATTTACCCACACTCGCGATGGAGGAAAGAAGGGGGGAGAGGGATTCAAATTAAGTCGAAAATCAATGAGGGAAACTCTGTGGAAATTTTCTAAGGCAAAATGTATAAAGAAAGTAATGAACATAGAGAAAGTAAAAATATGGTGGAGATAAATAGCCGCAGATCAACCTGCAGAAATTGTGGGCCGTGAGGGACACAAATGTGGGTGTTAGGGCATACAGAGCATGCAATCCTCCAGATGTTGGCTACAGCATTCTTGCCCATGCTATTCCTGACACCATCTAGCGGGGAGATAACAAGCATAAAAGTATTAAGAATGCAGCAAAATAATTTGCGCGATGCAAGGAACCAAATAAATAAGCGGAGAAGGGTGCCATCAATGGTTAGAAATGACTGCACATGTTTAACGGGACGAACCTTTGCCATGAGTAAGAGAGAATGTGAGAACAGAAAAAGACAAACCGAAGATCGTAAGGTGAGACTGCGGTGTGGAGGTCGTTAGTGAGGAACACAAGCTTGAGGTGAGGAATTAACTAGTCCTTGTGTACTCCGATCGGAGACAGAACTGACATTCATCGCGAACGGGCGCCGACAGACACCAACAAAGAAGATAAGGTCGGCACGCATCAACTCTACTTAACTTCCCGCCTCCCTCACTACTTTATGACCTATCAAGCTCAAAGTACTCCATCTTAACGATGTGGTGCTCTGTGTTGTAAGAAAGCCCCAAGCATGCCCCCTCACAAAGCCATTCCGTGTACACTGACTAGGCAAAATATCATTCAGAAACATATTCGACCTTGGGTGCATGCGGGTGAGAACAGACGGGACTGTCTCGTTGTGTTCTTAAATCCTAAAACGTCTTTTACTTTGAAGTCGAGAAAAAGCCTTCCAAAATCGCTCTAGCATACCATTCTATTAGTGCTCAAATCTTGGTCATTGGATAAGAAAAAATATCATAACGTAACCACAACAGTGATTCCAAGGAAGGAATATTGTTTCAAGAGCTCGTATGTCCGTATATCTTTTTGATAAAAAAAATTCATCGTAATAAACATTGAAAATACAGAAGTATCATTTAAATTCATTGCAAATCTTATTGTATCGGTGGATTGTATTCCCTGTTTTGTTATAAATTGCCCAAGAAACCATGGTACTAAGTGGAGACCTTTTAGCAGCAAAGCTCAATCAGTTTCCTGAAATGAAAAACGATTTCAACGAACCTAAATTTATCAAATAAAAATAAGCCGTAGCTTGGCAGTAGCAATGATTGCAATCGATTATATGCCGTCTCACCTTGTCTCTTGAATATTGCTAATTAATAATGTTTATATAATAAGACATGATGAAAAATGCTCCTCTTTTTGGTGAAGAGATAAACTCTTGCAAATTTACCTTTCAATGAAGAGGCGGATAAATTCGACTTACCTGGAAAGAGAAAGAAACATTGTTTAGAGCTGAGAATTAAATGATAACACCAGAAATTAAATTGTAACTAAGCAAACCCACGCATTTTTTTTATAGCGTTACTCTAGCGACTTCCTGCAAGGGCACAAGTCGCCGTAATTACCTTACAGCCTAATGCTAGGCGAGATCAAAACCAAAACAAACAAAAAAAACAATCAAAACCAAAGAAAAAAACCGCAAGTAAAAAAACAACAACAACAACAACAACAACAACAACAAGGATGAGGAGGAAGCCCGCTCAGCGCGTCGGAAAGGGACCCGCCTCCACCCGACGTAAGAGTATGCTACCAAAACCAAAAAGTCAAATAAACAAGCATAGCATGGGCAACCATGCTGCAACTAACAAGAGGACTGCGTGCCTTACCCGTCCCAATGCCCGCAAGATGATCAGAGGCTCTATTTTTTGTACACATTTTTATTTCCTCTATCTGCAAATATTATTGTTGGTTTTCGCTTTATTTTTTTAAATGATTAAGAAAGGTAATTCAAATCTGAATTCGATGGGGCAAAGAAAACAGGATTTGTAACTAATGTCGTTAAACTAATAAGCGAAAATCAATGATGGCATCTCTGTCAGAGTTTTGAAGAGACTTATTAATGAATTGGAAAGGTTATATAAAGTCAAAGTGTCAAGATTAGGAACCCTCAAAGGCTGCAGGGGTCGCATATATATATATATATATATATATATATATATATATATATATATATATATATATATATATATATATATATATATATATATATATATATATATATGAAATGAAAAACTCACAAAGTATCACGTGAGGGTAGCAAATGAATGCAATGTCCCGCAGGAAAAAATGAAATGGTGTTTCCAAGTACTTTCGACTTTATTAAGTTCCTTATCAAGGATAACTACAAGAAATAATATTATATTATAGAGGTATATATACGAAAGAAAAGTATAAAAGACCGCCTAAAAAACAAGAAATCACCAATGAGGAAGACAGAAGGGGGAAGGTAAAGATTCACATTAAGAATGACAAGAAGCAGGTAGTAAGGTCAAACTGAGAAGACGGAAAGGGTAACAGATTAAAATAAATGTAGATAGCCTAACGAGGGGAATTATAAGGCACGAGGAGCGAAAAGTGGGGAAAATACAATGTACAGAACAGAGCAGTGACAATTAATAAAAAAAAATGGGGCCACATAACTAAAGATTGTATATAAAGAAAAACTAAGAACAAAAGTCAGAACTAATTTCTTCAGGTATCAGTCTTTTAATTATATCATCTATTTTATATAAGCTAGGGAAAAGGTTAAAATTATCACTTGGCTTATAAAAGCACATTCAATGATATTCCTTTTTATAGGGTCATTGGAACGATAAATAAATTTTGCCGAGTTCCAGTTAATTAGATGGTCCTTATCTGACACGTGGACAAAAAAAGCACTGTTATTTTCCCTTGTTCGGACATTATATTTATGTTGATATATGCGAGCAGAAAGTTGTTTACCTGTTTGTCCATAATATTTACTTAGCCAACCGGAACACTCAACTGAATACCCCCTCCCCCCCTTCCAAACTATTACAATTATTACGTACTAATAAAAGACTAATACTTAAAGAAATTAGTTCTGACTTTTGTTCTTAGTTTTTTTTATATACAATCTTTAGTAATGTGTACCCATTTTTTTTTATTGTCCCTGCGGTGTTATGTTGATTGTATTTTCCCCACTATTCGCCCCTCGTGTTTATAATCTCCCTCGTTAGGCTATCTCCATTTCTTTTAATCTGTTACCCTTTTCGTCTTCTCAGTTTGACCTTACTACCTGCTTCTTGTAATTCTTAATGTGTTTCTTTACCTCCCCCCTTTCGTCTTCCTCATTGGTGCTTTCTTGTTTTGAGGCGGTCTTTCATACTTTTCTTTCGTATATATACCTCTAATAGAATATTATTTCTTGTAGTTATCCTTGATAAGGAACTTAATAAAGTTCGAAAGTATTTGGAAACACCATTTCATTTTTTTCCTGCGAGACTGAACCCATTTGTATTAGTTTTTACGAGAAACTGCGTCTCATTTTCTCATAAATAAAATTCCCTCTGGGTTGGATCGTCTCCAGACTAATGAACGTCCAATTTTGGTAACAGAGGAAATCTCTGCACCGGAAAAGCACGTAAAAGGCAGAGTCGTGCTCTCCGTCTCGTTAATTTAATTATTCAACGTCTTTATATTAATTGTAGTTACAAGAGACTTGTATTTAGTGGTACAAGTGTGGTAACCAAGCCGACGAATATATAGATTACTGTTATAGAAGCGCTACACGCAAGAATAAGAAACAAAAGTGTAAGTGACGTTTTGTTTCAATTCTAAAATAGGAGGAGCACTTTGTTTTATAGTGATGGGGGAGTAAGGAAGGAACCAAAAGGATGGGGGGGGGGGGACAAGGTTAAACAGGAGTTCCTGAAGTCATAAAACCAGATGTATAGCTCTTAACATAATTTGGCCCCTGAAGATCAAGGCATAAATTTTTATTCTTGCCTACATGTAACTTACGCACATACTCAGGTACATAAAAATATATATTTTCAAATAGAGGCACGTTACACACGTTTATAATCGAATTCTATTCTTATGTGGGGCTGATGCATGCTGTTTTAACATGGTAAAATATAATATATACTGTACATAGTCATAACTACCCAATGACATACATATGTGCCGACGTATAATAGATAGAAGCATACGCATTCACATACGCATACCTGTTTTGGGTGTGTCCTGATTGCGAAAAAGATGTTTGGCAATTTTCGACTTACTCGTAAGTATTATTTGAACTAAGTTGGAATTTATGGTGGGCCGTGTTCCTATTGTGTAATAATATTGCATTGGACGGTCTAATATCCTGTTTGTGATCCCAGAATTCCCTTACTTAAGTTTTTTTTTCATTTAAAGAGAACACTGCTATACAAATCTTCGAGATTCGATTTATGTTTGGCCACAATACTTCGGGCACAGGGTGGGTGGAGGTCCATTTAAAAAAACTGGGAAACAACGCTCGTTTTAAATCCAATCATTGGCGTTTCCTTAGTATTTCTATTTGATGGCGGTTGTTTTCAGAGCACCTCATTTATTAATCAATATAACTGAATGTAATATAATCGCCCGCATGCAATGAATATGTAATGTGCAAATAAAAATATGCAATTCGCATTTGCATTTAACAGGACGACATTCGCGTTCCGAACTCAATAGAAGGTGGTTTGACTACCCAAACTAATTCGTTCAATACATTTAAAGGTTTCTAAATTGTAATAGTGCCAAAAAGATAAAAAAAAAGGTAGGTAACCCGTCGTAGCCTTGAAACTTCAACCAGTTGAACAACTAAGGGCGGGATTTCATCGCTAAGAAAAATCGACACCGCAATATATTACAATGCAAAGGATGACCAACACGCAAAAAATCTCCCACCAACAAAGGGATAAAAAAAGAGATGCAGAAGATCTTTATCCGACATAAAGATCAGAAAGATGCGTATAGATAAAAAAAAATAGCAAACATATAAACAAGTAAATATTTATAGCATCTAAAGATCTCGCATTATAGTTTGGAAACAATCTGTGTTGAACCTGACTACTTATAACACAAGCCCAGCGAATTGACCCCTTCCTTATTGGGGTAAAAAAAACAACGAGCATATTCATCGACGAACGAGGCACGGCCGATGACCTCCAAAATAACGATTCCAAATGAGTCAGAAGATGGTTGATGGGTCGGATGGGCTTGTTTATCGAGGAGATTCCCATGGGTCGAAAAGGCTTGTTTACAGGCGGTCTAGGCCCTATTTCACATCCCACCAATTTTTAAGTAAGAAGGAATGTGAATAAAGATGGTATTTTCACTGTGGAAGAGAAAAATGAGGGGAGTAAGAGAGAGGGGGATCCCAATAGCGGTAAAAAGGATGATAAATTGCCATAGTAAATGTTGGGGGTGTTATAAGCCTTCAGGAAATGGACAAAGAGGACGGCACTTAACATTCAAATCGGGCCATTAAAGAGAATTGTTTGTTTATGTAGAGGGACAAAATCACTCAATCCCAGAAGATTTCTGCAGGATTTTTTTAAAGATTTCATATTTAAAAAGCTCATCTCAGCTTATGTACGTTTCTAAGGGATCTGAAATGTCCTTAATCCGTACCTAAAACATTTAGTATTTTAAAGATAATCCTAAGTACTGGGGAGGGCCACCCCACATTTGACAATCTGTTTTCACAAGCAACCATGATTTTTCCACTCTTTGCTTCATTATTTTATGGAAGCAACCCTTGATAACTCAAGCTAGCACAAATCGTCAGCATAATGTAATGAGCCACCTACACAATCGAACAAGGAGTTAACTTCACTCATTGAGAAGAAAAGGAGAGCAATGCACATGAAATGGGCCGTACTTAAGTGTTTATTAGTGAAAGAGAAAGAATACAGGTACAAGATAAAATGAACAAAGATGAAAGATAATCGTAGTCGGAAAAACAAGACTGATAGAAAAAAAAAAACAACCTCTAAACTTAAAAATTTAATCAAATTATTTAGGTGCACGAAAAAGTTCGTGCGTTTTTCAAATACTTTAATAATTAGTATTGGCAGATGCACTAAATCCTTCTTCGAAGGGCAACTGCCAGCAATCCTTTTCTGCAACATGAAACCTAGGCAAATATGGATACAGGAAGTCGTTCACGGAAACAACGCGTAAAGAGAAGATGGGCCACAGGAAATCCCGTTGTGAGAGCGTCTCCTCCAAGAATTTAAATTCTGAACCAAAGCAGTACAAGCAGTCGCTAAGTTACAAGGAACATCTGGCGAAGAGGAAGTTAATCTTCACAACATTCGAAGGGGGTAAATGGTTTTCAACCTGAAATAAGTCATTTAAAGAAGCACGTCCTGCAGAGTTTCAGATGAATATCGAGACGAAATTAAGTTTTGCATTAGATTAAATCCCCTCGAAAAGTACCAGATGATTACCAAATAATAAGGGAGAAGAGAAAACTGCATTTGCAACACATCAAAGGATATTCGTGTAAGAATTAATTCCCATTGGCCCTCCAAACAACATGAACACTTTAGGAGACTTGTTGAACCCTAGCCCAAATAACCAAGGATGTCATCTTCAATTTTATAGTTTATTTTTAATACTTTGCGCGATGGGTAGGTTTACAATCAAGTAGTCTTAAGATAAAATAGATATTTAGAAAACAAAACGGATACTGGGTTGAGACTACAATGAAATGCTATCCATGGTTCGTTCATCGCGGTTGCGAACGTGGTTGCTGGCTTGCGGGTGAAGACGGTTGGCGAGATTTTGATTCACTTAGGGCCGTGAATAGTAACCCGAGTGGGAGTTGTTGGAAAACAAACGCCCTTCGGCTGAAATGCGTAAAATTCAATGCAAGCGAAATTCAATCCGAACGATGTGAGCTTCGAATGGCCCTTGCGTGAGCGGCAGCGCGCCGTTCGGTTCTTGAGCCATTGAGTGTTGAAAACCGGTTATTACAGTGCTCGTATAAAAGCGAAAACCGAAAGAAGACACGTTGAATAAATCTAAAATGTGGCATTAACAAACGGTTATTCATACAAAATCATCATATTTTAGTTAAATATTCACTTTTCTCTTTTTTAGGCCCTCTTCAACTTAATATTCAAAAAACTACATTTTATTTAAACCAATCTAATACTAATCTAATCAAGGAGTGGAAATGAATCCCATGTTTGAGATAAATATTGATACAAATGAGTCACCACAAATTAATGCAAATTATTTCAGATTAAGAAAATGATGAAATCTGCTGATTATTTCTCAAATCTCTTCTGGCGGGCGAATGGCACAGGCTTCAAAGGCGGAATTAAATAATGAAATGAGCGTATCGAAACAAATGAAACTCACCCTAATAATTTAGTTTTTATCACTGAGTCCATGGGCATATTTACGAGTATAAGTAAAAAATAATTTAAATTAATTTTTATTTATAAATATTGAAATATGCATCATTTATTTTCTTTCTCCGTCTGCAATTTACCCTCCTAGCTAATTTTCTAAAAAAAAAAAACCCTTTGCGCTTCGATGAAGAAATCGGGCAATATTTTGAAAGGGTTGTAGCACACTGTAAGCAGACCTGGGTCTTTGAATCTTTCAAACGCCCTAAAGAGTAAGATTTTTTTTTTAGAATTAAAGAACTGCATTCATGAGGATCTAAGCTTCAACATAAAAAAATAATGGCTGTCTCGTGTATTTACGAGCGCGTAGGATTCCGTGTGCGTATGTAGGCAAACGTCAATTTTCGTTATATAAAAAACGAACTCATTTTTGTTTGTTTTTATTCACTCATTTGAAAAAGGCAGGCAAAAATAACTAAGGCTCCAAAAGGTGTTTACTAAAAGATTTGTATATACAATGGTGAAGTTACAGGCAGTAAAAATGTGTGGAGTGCATAACACTGAGCACTCAAAAGAGGAGAAGGTAGGCAACTCGCCTGAACATGTCCCTTTTCGCCAATGAGGGCAGGTCCCTTTATAGGCTTTTGTTTCGAAGCAAAGCCTTGGGTCAGAAAATGATCGGCTGCGAGTTAATAATCTTTGCCTGAGATCACGGCACTGATTAAAGGATAAAGATGGCAACCCTCGTGCTCCCACATCAGGGTTTTTTTTTATTTAATGGTTTTGACGCACCTTCATTATTTAGGCTCAATGTGCTGAAAGAAAGAAGGAGAAGAGGCTAAGCTGGGGCCGGACGGGGCGCTGAGTCCCGTCAGCACGGCGGCCAGGAAGGCAAATCGCCGCGCCCTTTACGGGGTCCCACCCACATCAGGTGCAAGAGTGAAAGCCTTGAGATAGAGGTCTTTTTGCCTATTTTTTTTTAGCGCTGTAATAATGAAGCCTGTTCAAATATTTTAGAAATTGGATGCTTCGAATACTTACAAGAATCATTCATAACTCTAGAAATAACAGCTGCTACACCTTCACCACCAACATTAATCTTAGAATTACATTACATTTTCTCATTTCTTTCTTGAGTTTGATAAAACTTTGTTCCGTTCAATTCTCAACGGTGGCTAATTCCTTGCCGCCAACCTTATTTTCGCACATGTGCGACATACTTCCCTATGTGGGAGGTATGTGTAGTTTCGGTTACCACTAATGCCGCACTCGTCAATTCAAGTTATGAAATGAACTCCAAAGTTTGTTCGAATTTTCATTTTCTTTTTCTACCACGGTTTTTCTTTATCTTATTATTTTATCAAATTTCGATCACGTTTCCATCTTTCGCACTTGAATGAAATAATTGCGTGAGTGAGAAGCAGCAGGGGTGGGGGGTGGGTGGGTCTTCCAAATTAGCAATTTCTTCCTCATTGGGATGTTTTTTTTTTATCATCTCCCATAAAATTGTAATAGAGATGGAGCGGGTGCGCTTTTTTTATTTGTTTAAACCATCCCCTTGGACCCTTCGGTCAGTCACTGAAAATAATTACGTGTCATGACCCTTCCTCGTTCTTTCCTTTGTATTACCGCGTAATCTGTCGCCCACCGGTCACAAATCTCCGGGTCGGCAACAAGCGATCTTTCCATTAAAGGTAACAAACTGAGTCTCGCCATCATCGACCTATTTCGCAATTTCGTAACTCGGCTTTTATAATAGCGATTTGGCACTTTTCCGTTGCGAATTAGATGAATGCAGAAACATTGACTTTCACAATTACGGTGATACATCCCATATATTACAAAAATGTATAAAAAATAGATGAGCAACATTATCCAGAATGAATACGTGATAAAGTCAAAAATAGGAAATAGCATCGAGCAACATAAGATTTCACAAGCAGCATCATGAGAAGGAGACAGGTAAAAAAATATATAAAGGCTAGAAGAGAAATTAAGTTATGAAAGAGATTGATGGCCATAAGTGGTAGTGTAGGAGACCATATGAACCAGAATATGCATCAAGACACGGTTGGGTGCATTTTAAATTGTCGAACAAATAACTACACGTGAGTACAGGAATTTCAGAGTACAAACTTGGAGCAGCTCCCTTGGCGTGTGGCTGACGATCAACAAAATTGTGGGAAATCGAGGCCAAATCCCTGAGTTGAAACGCATGTGGTTATCTAATCCTTACTGTTACCTCTACACGTTTTTTCTTAACGATAACATCAACAATTATTTTCTATCTCATTCCTGCATGGTTCCTCCTCATTCCTAAACGACAAAACCAGTTATCATGTATTTTTTTCCAATGATGTTGAGTTAGCAAAAATAAAATCAACAGCAGAAATTTGCTGAATTACAGACGGTACATAAAGCTGTATTCCCACAAAACGAAAACGCTCCGGAAAGTTAGAGGGGACCGAAATGAGTGGGCGCCATCAACAACAGCAAAGTACAGATTCTTCATTTTTCTTCAAAATCGAACCACTAACGGAGTTGTCTTGAATTTGAAAGTCCCCTAAAACAAGGAGTGTTTACATTTGATGAGAAATGAGAATAGAGAAAAAAGTAGTAAGTTTATCTGTTGAAAGAAACGTTTGTGACATACACGTCATTAAGCACAAAGATGTGCATAAATACATAGGGGTTGGGCAAAGCGAATAGGGCATATATAAGAGTAAGGTTGATCTGCTGCTGATAGAAATGAATATGTTGATACAAAATCTTGATATGAAAACTATGAGAGGTATGGCAATCATATATTACCGGGTAAAGTTAAATTGGTTGATAGGTGAATGCGAAGACGTGAAGGAGGCAGCTTGGAGAGAAGAATCAGAGTACAACAGCATGTGAGGATGCTTGAAAGCAGGAGAAAGGAAGCAAGTGTGAATATGTAGAGAGCAAAAGTGAGAGTGTACAGTGCATCAGCTGTATGTGGGTATACTAGAAATGGAAATAGAAAAGCCACGAAGAATAGTGTCGTTATGATGTGAAAAAAAAGCAAATGAGAGGAAGCGTACTTGCAGACCCTTCGTAGTACCGATGGTCGCAACCAGATATGGATGAATGCAGATTTATTTTTTTTTTTGATTAAGGGGCTATCTGGCGACTGCCGACTTAGGCATAAGTTGCCGTAAACAAACAGCCTAGTTCTAGGCTACTTCAAAATAATTCCACAGGAAACAACAATAAAAAGAAATAACAATAACAAAGCAATAACAAAAACGATAACAAAAACAACAACAATAAAACGGGGTTAAATGAAAGGGAGAAGGCCTGCCTCCCCCCCAAAAGTCAATAAGTCCACCAGTCATGGTGCACGCACTCGTCCCGAGTACAAGGGACAGGCGGTAGCGACCCCGCCTATCCCGGTACCGAGACAGGTATCGTGCGCGAAGATCACCCAGACTGGGACATTCGACAAGAATATGCCGAAAAGTCTGGGGGACGACGCAGTCGTTGCAATAGGGCGCATGCGAGCGCTCCATCAAGTAGCGATGCGTCACACGAGTGTGTCCGATTCGAAGACGACAGAAAGCAACCTGAAGCCGCCGCGGCATTGGGGGATAGGTCCATGGGAACAGTCGCGGCGCAATGGCACGCAACTTTAAGTTCCCTTCGACCGTCTCCCATCTTCTTTGCAAAGCAGTCCGAAGAGCTGCCCGTATTCCTGCCATATAGTCGGTGTGAGGAAGAGCGAAACGCTGGTCCGGTCGCAGAGTCCTCGCGGACTCTTTGGCGCCCTCATCGGCGCGCTCATTCCCCGCAATTCCTACATGTCCAGGAACCCAGCAGAAGATAATCTCGACATCTGCCCGGCTCGCCAAAACCGTGGCGTCACGGATATCGCGAACCAGGGGATGCGGAGATTCCAATGCCCCGAGAGCACTCAGGGCGCTTTGTGAGTCGCTATAGATCACAATCCGGTCTCCGAACCGGGCACGTCGCGTAATCTCCCGTACCGAGTGGTGTATTGCCACCAGCTCGGCCGTGAAGACAGACGCAGCGCCTGGTAGAGCCCCGCTGACTTCAAACAGAGGGGATACGGCGTGGAAGCCGACCCCCTCTTGGGACTTGGAGCCATCCGTATACCTTGGCACGGTTCCAGCGTGACACGATGTGTGCTCCAAAAAGGTCGAACGCAATACTCCCGGCGCAGTACAAGCTTTGGGAGCAGAGGCGTGGCGACAAATAGCCAAATGTGGTACCCTCCAGGGTGGCGTCCTGGGCAAAACCAGGGGCGCCACCGGCCCGAGAGCGATATCTACCTCTCGAAGGAGTTTCCTGGCCCTAAACCCAAAAGGCTTAGGGTATGACTGGCGTCTCTCGACGGCATAGGCACCATCGAGATCAGCTGCGGATGCAGTGAGAGCTGTTGGCGACTGAGGGAGGCGCCGGGCTCGCGCGTACAGTCGAGTGATGCACTGCACGCGGCGCAGAGCGAGTGGCATCTCCCCAGCATCGACCAACAGGCTCTCAATGGGGGGAGTGCGGAAGGCACCGGTCGCCAGGCCAAGGCCGGTGTGGTGGATCGAATCCACCTTCCGCAATAAACGCTCGGCTGCGGATGCATAAAACTCGCATCCATAGTCGAGCTTCGAACGAACAAAGGATCGATAAAAAAGTAAGGCAGTAGCCCTATCAGCGCCCCAAGCGCTGAACGTCACGGAACGGAGAATGTCCATGGCGCGGGTACAAGAGACCCTAAGGCTGCGAATATGAGCCTCCCAGGTGAGGCGTCGGTCGAATACAAGACCAAGGAAACGGTGCGACTCAACCACATCCAGGCGCACCCCATTAAGAAACAAATCTGGGTCGGGGTGAAGCCGTGGATGGCGGCAGAAGTGCACCACCTTAGTCTTGGCCAAAGAAAACCGAAACCTGTGCGCTTCGGCATAGCGAGAGACGCGGTTCAATGCCTGTTGGAGTCGACGCTCCGGAGGATGAATGCAGAGAAAAAAAAAGCAGTGATACGAGTCTTTAGTCAAAGTAAGAAATCAGCAAATAAAACATTGGTACTTATTTAAAAGGGGATTATGATGGAAACTGGAACTTGTGAAAAGTATATGTCGACAATACTTTGAGTTTTATAATTTAAGTACACAATAGAAAGCGAATGTGAATACGATTGGCTCCACACGTTGTTCTATCAGATTATGGTACAGATAACGAAGCATGAGGTTGTTAGCAGCGTGGAAGATTTGATAAATGGGAAAGCCGCTGGAGTACTTAATATAAAAGCCAAGATGCTAAAAAAATTGGTAATGAATGTGTTGCAAGGCCTAAAGTGGAGGATGGAAGAACCGTGTTGCTGAGGCAAACAGACGAGACGCTTTATAACTAAGCACTGTTTATCCAGACTCAAGTTTCGGGTCAAAATGGTGGGCGAAGCAAGTCTTTTGTTGATGAAGGATAAATCGTCAGACTGTTCAGTGACCACATGCGACTAAGGAATCCAGCCTAGAGACGGTAACATTTATGATCCTCCCCACGTAAACACGGACGGGCACCTCGAAGTACTCACGCCTAAGGACGCAAATCTTATTACGACCACCATCTATATGGGAGAACAGTTACCCTACCCCCTAACTCGCACAGTAATTTTTGTAATGAGGCGAAAACCAACGGGAGAATCTCTTTTTAAAAAGCTATTAAAAAGAGATGTAAAGAAGGTTAAGTTAGGTTATTTAAAAAAACAAAACGCACCTCTAGTAGTAACCTTTTAAAGAGGTTCGTACATAGAGTGGAGAAGTTAGGGGATGTGGAAATATGGGGACGGTACAATCAGGAGTCGACAACTCGGGGCCATAACTACCGGGAAAAGTCGCAAACACCCTATCTGAGGAAAATGCAAAAAAAAAAAACGATTAACAAATAGAGGAGACTACTAGGATGAATCCGTATGCAAGCAATCTTTCCATTCATTTATCGAGTCATTCTGATCTTTGTGTGTATTTCATTACCCGTTTGAGGGACGACGGACGAAATTGAAAGGTTCGGAGTTCTTCAAACACGTATGGAAAGCACTTAAAGATCAGAGTGACTGGAACCCCTTCCCCCAAGGTCAATAGGGGCCGTACTCTTTGAGAGAGTGGGAAATTAGGGGTAGGGGGTCACCAACATACGAGCATAGGAACCCTTGGAACCCTTTATGGCCCAAAGAAAATGCATCCGTTCCATCCACAGCAGGAGAGTGTAGACTGACACCCTCTCCGGCGGGTGGTTTCGTCGACCCCAAAAGTGATGTGTTGTGTGTGTGAAGGAAGGAGGTTAAAGAGACGGCAGTGCTGCGATTGGCTGCCTGCGTGAATGGCGTAGGTAAATGGAACCGCCTGCGCGCGACTCGGCCTCCCGGGCCCATTGGCGAGATCTCCCTACCTCCACCGAAACCTCTTGCGTCCGATGTCCCCGGGAATCGAACCCGAGTGGCCGTGTATGGGAACCGAGCGCCTCATCCACCGGCCCACGAAAGCACTAGGATCGAGTCTTCTCGCCCTTTTGGCGGGTCTTCTGGAAACCTCTGTGGCCTTCGTACAAATGTGCGTGTTCGTATCTTTGGGTGTCTTTGTTGTTCGTACGAACTCGATTCCGGTATTTTATAACACCCATATCAGGTCTCAGTATTTAAGGTTTGTTATTGGAGTGTTTATCATACTGGTCATTTCAGTAGGGGGATCGACCTCCTGGGAGTAAAATGGGCAGGTTTATGCGTGGACTCATAGTACCCCCCCCCCACCCCACTAACACCCAATATTGTTCAGTTTAAAATATTCGGGGACAATTTTACATATTTTCACTTCCCCTAACTCACCGCTTAAAAACTATGTGGCGAAAGATGCTCACGTTGGTTTTTCCCTTCTTGGTTCCAGGAATAAATCCAATATCCCAGTTCTTAGTAATCCATCCTTTTGTTTCTGCCTTTATCTTTTTTTTCTAGAGCGAATCGCATTTCAATATCCGCCCAGGACAATGGTATTTCAATTTCGTCTTGCAATTTAAGTTCAGAAAGTCAAGGTTTTTACTCTCTCTCTCTCACCCTCCCGCTTAACTTTCGCTTCCAGTGATCCACTTCTACGCTTCCTGTCACGTCGTGTCCTCGTATACGCTCCTCTCGATTAACAATCCCTACGAAACCCGATTTCAGATCAGCATCAAAACCTAAACCCTAAAATTTCTACTCTTTGCACTACATTGTCGAAGTATCCCCCAAAATGGCGTGGGTTTCGCCCTTGACCTTTCGCGTTAGTGTGCGCGGTATAAACAAAACTACAATCCATTTAAGCCGACACTGAATGACGGCGATTTGTCGACCATGAAATAGGCTGGGTGGACAGTGGTGAAGTAGGGCAGCGGGATAGCAAGGCAAGGTTGGGGCATTGCCGAAGTTTTAAAAACAGCCGAATTTGGATCACTTTTTGTTCTCGTTAAAGTCCTTGAGTAGAGGTCGGAAGGATATGAGGGTGAAGTGGACTTTCGAAAGAGGAACATCCCACAAAAAGTCTCTTAAACGAATGAATTAAGATCGATCACACGCGGAAGTGAAACCAGGGCACCACCGAAACAAGCGTTCTGGAAGCTTTAGCGATGATATCAAAATAGGGGTGAATTTTAGAGTACCATATGTATACATACATATGGTATACATTAATGGGACCAGGAGTAATTAGCACGGGATTAAGTGTTAGTGGTCAAGTATTTTTTTTCTCGAATTTAAATGGCAATAGCAACGAAACCGTATGAGGCAGAGTGTGTAAAGAGAAATCTGTTAAGCTAGGCAGAGTGACAATGTGTTGAAGATGTTCTAGCCCCAGATACCCCTAAGGGTATTGTGGCTGAGGAGGGGGCAAACTGCTGGTCTCGGGGCCAGGGGAACACACAATCCTCTTCCAGGTGTGTAAAAGAATAAATATAGGAAATAAAGGAGGCAGTAGAAGAAAAGGGGGGGGGTAGAATGCAAACGTGTTAAACCCCACCAGCGGTGAACCAGACGCTCCGCCCCCAACCGAGGATGGATGGACGAAAGCTGGTCGCGAAATCAGTCACCGCCGACCAAGAAAAATAGGTGACAAGGGGCTTCTAAAAAGGTGCCCCCCCCCCAAATAGAAATGTATCGATGAAATAAAGCCAAAGATAGACTTAATTTAGCTTAAAACATCTGGAGCAATGGGGCCGGAGTGGGTGAAGGCCGCTGCTCAAACATAATATTAATATTATTTACCCCTTGCGGGGGAATTTCCAAACAAATATTAAAAAACGCTCAAAGAAATGAAAAGATACTGAAAATGGCCACCTAAAAAAACAGCTTCCAAAATGCAGTCATGTTAGAATGGTGAGAAACCTGACAGTCACAGAGGAGGAGTCGAATTAACTAGAGTGTAGTTGCAGAATTAATGGTAGCCCCGCCGCCACTGGGGCGCGGGACACGAATAAGAAGAGCTGCGTTACCAAGGTAACGATAGGGTTGATAAGCCTTTTACCTGACGGGACGGGTGAAAAAAGACTATAGAATGAAGACCGACAAAGACCCGACGATACACTCAAGGCTAGCTCAAAATTTATATTATTAGTGTTATAATAGCAGCAAAGTATTATTAGTAAGAGTAGTCGTATAACTAGTAGTATCAGAGGCAGCTGTAGTACTTGTAGCAGTGGCATAATGAGCAATAGTAGTAGTAACGGCAGTAATAGTAGTAGGAGAAACATCAGTGGTGATAATAGAAGTAGGAACGGTACTACTAGCAGAAGTATAAGTATTAGTAGCAGTAACAGCAATAAATGGCAATGCCGAGCACGGTGGTGTCATGCAAAATATAGAGTTATTCCCAAACATGAACTCATTTGCCACCCGAAGTTATGAATGTTCATCTTGAACGGACTCGAATGCGAATAATGTCCAAGGAATCCGTCAAAAAGATCTACATGAAAGAAGGAACATAATATTCTGAGCGATTTTGAACTTGATTACCAAGGAGAGCTCACAAAGGACCGAGATCACCAGCAGGAAAAAGAAAACGATACCGAGGCCTTGATAAATCAAGGCGAACGGAAATAAATTCGAAAGTGTCCGGAAATTGATCTTTTAGTAGCTGTGTATTTTAATATATATATATATATATATATATATATATATATATATATATATATATATATATATATATATATATATATCCAAATAAGTACAGTAACGTACATGTAAATGCAGGAAAGAAACCACAGCGTTAGAATCAATTTATTCGCGAAACCTGGTTTCTCGAATAAATTAATCTTAACACTGTAGTTTCTTTCCTGCATATATATATATATATATATATATATATATATATATATATATATATATATATATATATATATATCCAAATAAGTACAGTAACGTACATGTAAATGCAGGAAAGAAACCACAGCGTTAGAATCAATTTATTCACGAAACCTGGTTTCTCGAATAAATTAATCTTAACACTGTAGTTTCTTTCCTGCATATATATATATATATATATATATATATATATATATATATATATATATATATATATATATATATATATATTTATTTATGCGTACAGTGGCGTACCTAGGATTTTAAGCCGGGGGAGGGGCAAAACCTAGAATTTTGACTTTGATTAGAGAAATAGAATTCTTCACTCAAATTAAATCTTCACTTCAATTACTCGATTTCATCTAGCTGGCATCGTGGGTTTTATGGTCCAGATTCATGCTATCAGCGGTTGAGTTTAAAAGTGAATAAAGGCACAGAACAGAATGAAACAGAAAATTATTTTTGAATTGTTACATGAACAAGAGATACAAAACACGCGCTTGAACGTAGTCTTTATTGTATTAATAATAATCGGCACAAATATCAAATTATAAAATTAGTGAATTAACCACCATTAGGCAGTTAACAAACATTTCACCAAATGACTGCCTCAGTACCTTCATGAATCATTTTGACGACTGCGGAACAAAAGTTCAAAGCAGGAGCCTTCGATTGCCCTTATCACGGAACCAGAGCTGGGCAAGTGCGTTCTTGCGTACGTACGCACCGCCTTTTTAGGAACGCAAGTAAGAGGAACGCACCGCCCGAAATTTAAAATCGTTCCTGCGTTCCGAAATTATTTTTTCCCCAAAACGTTTTTAATGGAAACAACAAAGACGACATTCACAACGCAGGAACATTATGTCGTTTACGTTGAGGCGGGAAGCTCTCCCAAAAGAATAAGGAGGACGTCCTCATGGCCACTGTCCTGCACTCCCACTATACCATGTCCCTGATGAACCACTTCAGACCGGACGAGGCTATGGACATCAAGCAGCGCATCGTGGAGGAGGTGACAGAGTCAGACGCTGAGGAGAGGCAGGAGGAGGTGGACCAGTTCCACCTGTTCCTCTCCACTGCCGCAGTGCCGGAGGTGAGGCGGTGGGAGAAGGTGGAGGAGACGGTCACCAGTGGAAGAGAGCGATGGTGGGCGTCCCCCTCAACCACGACCTCTTCCCCACCCACTACATGGACGCATGGCTGGACCTCTTTAAAAAATACAATACTCCTCTTCCCAGTTCAGCTGCTGTGGGGAGGCTGTTTAGCTCAGCGGGAGAAATTTTGCGGGGAAAGAGGTCCAGCTTGAGCAACATTAACTTTGAACATCTGGTGTTTGTGAGGGGCAACATGCACCTCCTTGGGTACAAGGAGGTGCAGGAGCAGAACAAGGAAGAGAGGAAGGAATTGGAGGAGGAGGAGCAGTAATATTAATTCTTTCAAAACTTTAAAAAGTGTTGTAACTTGTCTAGATGTCTTTAATCTTTATGTACAATAACGAAAATTGAATCGTTGTGTCAGATTTAAAGTAAAATAAACTTAATAAATTAGTGTAATATTGTAATACAAAATAATGAAAATGGTTAGAAACTATTGTCTACTTGTCAAATACAGTGCAGTACAGTAAAATACAGTGGAATGCAGTAAAATACAGTTTAAATACTAAATAAGTCTAATACTTAAGTGATATTTTTGATTTAGTGAATTTTTGTGTGATATAGTCAGAGAAACTGGTAAAAAGTCTGAAATATACATATATTTTAATGTATGAAGCTCTGATGTACTCTGTTTTATTTTTGAGTTGCGGAATAGTTCTTTTGATGCGTACAGTAGTTTTTGAGGAACGCAGTAGTTTTTTACTTTTTCAAGTTTTTTTGAGGAACGCACATCTTTTTTTAGAGGGAAGCTTTAATAGTTTGGGAGCGCTAACGCAGGAACGCACCGAGCGAAAAAAATTGAAGATCGCTATTCCAGGAATGCCCTAACCGCGGCCGGAGGTACGCAGTAACGCTAACGCCCTACCCAAAATCGAGGAACGCGCACCGGCTCTGCACGGAACACATCAATAACTTTGGCTGGGTCTACCTCAATGTTGTGTGTCATTAGCGCCAAAGCATCGAGACGCTCTTGAGTTATTGTCGACCTCAGTCAGATAAGTTTTGAGTCTTCCGGTAGCGTGCGGCTAACCACGTGCTGTGGGTTCCCGAACATTCCAAATCACCCGAGGCGACAGTAGCAGCCACTCACAGTGCCCTCAACCCATTTTACCTCAATTTGTGTTATTTTAAAACTTAACCTATCTTATCGGAAAAATAAATGTTGCTAAATATCTAATTACTTTTACAAATTGCTAAAAGTAAAAAAATTATTGACACATTTTCGCAGGGGGGGGGGGTCGCCCTCCCCTCTTCCATAGAGCAAATTTTCAAGGAGGGCGGCTGCCAAGCTCACCCCCCCTTAGGTACGCCACTATCGGCGTACATAATTATAGGCAACACCTATATGATTTCATATTTTTAAAATTATTTTCCGGTTTAGACTTCATTTGCATAATGTATAGGTATTGCATAAGATTCCTACTCCATTGCGACTACATATCAATACAAAATAATAAAGGGTATGATTATAACTGGCCTCTTTATGGACATTCTTCCAAAGGGGCCCCCTTTTAGGAGGGACACGTCCATGAAATCCTTCTCGATGTAAATAACATTGTACTGTTGAAGCGTTTAAATTTACCCTGAGGGCTACACGATTTGGGTGTAACTCATTTGATGATGTCTTAGAAATGTTTCTGACCGATCATCTCTAGGGCTGTTTCTTTGGTCGACCTTCACGCGGGGACGATTTATTGTGATGCAATTAGATTTATAGTTTAGAATAATGTTCCTTGCACAAGAAATTAGAATATTCACAATTTTTCGAAAATTTCCTATATCCATGACAGGCATTGGTGCAGTTTAACAATATGGTTTCGAGCAGATTCTGAATGCTAGCGGTCTTCGCCATTGTGTTCTTTGCATATGTTTACTCGGCGAAGTACTGACAAACAATGACAAATCTAGCACGTAAATTAGAAGCTTACCGTACTATTATTCCCGAAAGGTCCAGTTTTCTATAGAATCGTTTCGAAAACGTTTTAAAAAGTTCGGACTGTCGGTTTATATGAAAAAAATGCCTACGCAATCATTAAAACACAAAAGCTATCCATTTTGTCTGAACTTTGGCACTCGGATAAAATTACGATGATTACTAAAAAATGGTAAAACAAAAGTTAATGCAATTAGGTAAAAGAAATTATACCATAACTTTTTTTACGATATTAACGATAGAATTATAATAGATATAAATTTTAGCGATTATTTTTACATAAATTAAATAACAGCTCATGAAATTAATTAAATATTCTGAAGAATGAAAAAAAAGGTGAAGATAAAAGTTGACACCTTCGTTTTTGTCTGCTAAATTCCAACTGTATTCTTAAAAAAATGATTTATAATGGATTAATTGTCACAATTTTTATAAGAATAGTGTTAATTCGAGTTTTATTGAAAGATTTATAAGGTACTCGTGATTTGGAGGCCGGTAGAGATTTTATATATATATATATATATATATATATATATATATATATATATATATATATATATATATATATATATATATATATATATATATATATATATATATATATATATAAAATTAACGACTTTTGTTCAATTCTGAAATAAGTTTACCAAAATTCATTTAAACAAAGATTTTTTTAGGAACAAATTAGCTTAACAGTTTAAACTAAGACTAAATATAAACTATAAACTTACGCGTTTCGATATAACTTGTATCATCTTTGGAGACAAACTAAGATACTACCATTACTGATTCAAGGGATGAACAAAAGTCGATTTAATATAGTTTGCACATATTCATCTATACATGTATCCACCACCGTCCTACTGAAAACCAGCATTTCACGGTAAGATACAGACGTGAAATCATTCGCTGCCTAAACCTAAAAAATCCTGCACTTTATTTACCCACTTATTTTTTTTTTTTTAGGAGCCCATTTTGCGACTGTCTACTTGGGCATAAGTCGCCGTACTCGCCAGAGCATATTAATAGGATATATTAAAAACCAAATAATAAAATGTAAGTAACAAATAACAATATGCAAATAACGAGAAAATTACAAAGGCTAAATAAAATAACAAACCCCAAAAAAGGCAAAAATGCAAAGAGGCACGCTCCGGCGTCGGGAGTAGGCCCGTCCCCACCCGGCGCAGGAACATGCGACCAACAACATTCAAATAAAGTGGAGAAGGCGAGCCTCATCCCAAAAGTCATAAAGTCCACGATTCAGTGTGCAGGTACCCGTCCCGAGTACATGAGACAAGCGGTAGCGACCCCACTCATCCCAGTACCGGGGCAGGTAAAGTGTGCGAAAATCGCCCAGACTGGGACATTCAACAAGATTGTGCCGAACAGTCTGGGGGACAACGAAGTCTTCACAGCAAGTCGCAGGCGAGAGCTCCATTAAATGGCGGTGCGTCCCGCGAGTGTGTCCAATTCGAAGACGAAAGAAAGCAACATGAAGCCGTTGCGGCATTGGGGAGTAGGTCCATGGGTAGAGTCGCGGCACAATGGCACATAATTTTAGGTTCCCCTCAATCATAGCTACTATTCGTTGAAAAGCCTCCGGGGGACAGCCCGTATTCCTGCCATGTAGTCAGTGTGAGGAAGAGCGAATCGCTGGTCTGGTCGACCAGTCCTCGCGGGCTGTTTGGCGACCTCATCGGCGTGCTCATTCCCTGGAATTCCTACATGTCCAGGAACCAGGCAGAAGATAATCTCGACATCCACCTGGCTCGCCAAAAAATTGGGGTCACGGATATCGCGAACAAAGGGGTGCGGATATTCCAGTGCCTCGAGACCGTCGGGGCGCCTTGTGAGTTACTATAAATCACAATCCGGTCTCCGAACCGGGCACGTCGCGTTATATCAGGTACGGAGCGGTGTATTGCAACAAGCTCGGGCGTGAAGACAGACGCAGCGCATGGCCGAGCCATGCTGACTTCAAACAGAGGGAAAACGGGGCGAAAACTAAACCTCTCTTTGGATTTGGAGCCAACCGTATACACTAGCATGGTTCCAGCATGACAAGAAATGTGCTCGTAAAAGACAGAACGCAATACTCCCGGCGCTGTATAAGCTTTGGGAGCAGAGCTGTGGCGACAAATAGTAAAAGGTGATAGCATCCAGCGGGACATCCCTGGCAGAAGCAGGGTCTCAACCGGCCTGAGAGCTATAGCTAACTCTCAAAGGAGCATGCTAGCCCTTTAAGGTATGATTGACGTCTCTCGGCGGCATAGGCAGCGTCGAGCTCAGCTGCGGATGTATTGTGAGCTGTTGGTGACTGAGGGAGCGCCGGGCTCGCGCGTGCGTGCGAATAATGCAATGTGCACGGCGCAGAGCGAGTGACATACATCAGCCCAGCATCGACAAGTAGGCTCTCAATGAAGGAAGTGCGGAAGGCACCGGTCGCCAGGCCAAGGCCGGTGTGGTGGATCGAGTCCACCTTCAGCAATACACACTCGGCTGCGGATGCATAAAACTCGCATCCGTAGTCGAGATTTAAAAGAACAAAGGATCGATACAAAATTAAGGCAGTAGCCCTATCAACGCCCCAAGCGCTGAACGTCACGGAACGGAGAATATCAATGGCGCAGGTACAAGAGAGCCTAAGGCTGCAAATATGAGCCTCCCAGGTGAGGTGTCGGTCAAATACAAGACCGAGGAAACTGTGCGAGTCCACCGCTTCCGGGCACACCCTATTTAGAAACAAGTTTTGGTCCGGGTAGAGCCGTAGATGGCGGGAGAAGTGCACCACCTTAGTCTTGGGCCAAGGAAAACCGAAACCTGTGCGCTTCGGCATAGCGAGAGACGCGGTTCAATGCCTGTTGGAGTCGAAGGTCCAGAGTTGGCATCTGGACCGCGCCAAAAGAGATCAAATGGTCATCCAGTAGGGGAGCGAGAACATCTTTCGGCAACACCGAGGTGATGCCGTTAATGCTCAGGGCAGAGTTCGACACTGAGGAGACTTTGCTGGGGTACACGCTCTTCTTGTTCAAATGGCTGAGAGGCCTTCCCCTACCCGTACGCGGAATTGACGACCTCGCAGTTATAAAGGTTGGGAGGCGTCCCTTCGCCCCCATCGTGTGGAGAGTCTCCATGATACCGTATCGCCCTGCGGTATCATAGGCCTTCTTCAGATCAAAAAACACCGTGACGTAGTGCTGTCTACGAAGGAAAGCCTCGCAGACGGCATTTTCCTGTCGGAGCAGAGCATCCGACGTGGAGTGGAACTTACGGAAGCCGCACTGTGCAGAAGACAGATGGCCTCCGCTGTCCAGGAAATAGGCTAATCTAACATTTACCAATTTCTCCACCAACTTGCACACGCAAGAGGTTAGAGGGATTGGGCGGAAACCAGTCGGAGTAGAGTGATCTCTCCCCGGCTTGCGAAAGGCGAGCACAGTAGCGATTCGCCAGGAGTCTGGGAGAAGACCTTCCACCCAGATCCTATTGAACAAATCTAACAGAAAGGCCATGCCTCGCTCACCCAGGTGTCGAAGCATGGCGTACGGGACATCGTCCGGACCATAGGCGGTGTCCGCGCACGAAGCGAGAGCGGAACGCAACTCACTCACAGTAAACTTGTCGTTGAAGGGTTCTCCGCCTCTGGAGGTAAAGTCCAGCCGGCGGCCTTCCGCGACATCACGACGTGCATTGAATGCTGGCGGAGCAGCATCACGGCTAGAGAATGCGGAAAAAGCGGTCGCGAAGGATTCCGCCACGGACGCGGGGTCCGAGATTGCGGTCCCATTCTCCTGGAGAACGGGAGGGGGGTCCTGCAAGAACTTGCCCCGAATCCTTTTGACTCGCTTCCACACCTCAGCTAAAGGGGTCTTCCCGTTAAGTGAAGACACGTATGCCCGCCAAGAAGGGCGGCGGGCGTGCTTCGAAATATACCGGAACCTAGCCCTAGCCCGACGAAATTCAGCGACAGTGAAATCGTTCGGGCGGCGCTTATAGCGCATGTAGGCATAACGCTTCTGTTTGAGGGCCGTCTCACACTCGGCCGACCACCATGGGAGTGGTCGGCGTGCAAAACGGCCAGACGTCCTAGGAATAGTAGTGAGGCCCACGGCGATGAGGTTGCCGGAGAAGAACTCAACGGCCTCATCTACCGACCTAAACTCCTCGACTGAGATAGAGAATCCAGTCATTTCCTGAAATGCATGCCACCGCGCCCGCGCCAAGCACCACCGAGGTGGTCTTTCAGGCGGCAGTTGCCCTGAAAATGATATTTGAATGGGAAAGTAATCACTACCATGGAGGTCATCGACCACCCCCCAATCAAAATCAGGCTGTGCATCCGAAGAGCACAAAGATAGGTCAAGGCAAGAAAATGAAGCGGTTCTCGGACAGTGATGCGTAAACTCATCCACGTTTAGAACACCCATCTCAAGCTCTTCGATCAGAGGGGCAAGGACTTGTCCCCTGGGATTTATGGAGTAATCTCCCCAGAGAGGATGCCTGCCGTTCAGATCTCCAAGCAAGAGATAGGGCCTCGGCAACCGTGCCACGACGCGGCGGAAGTCCCCCGCGTCGAAGTCAGCTGACGGTGGAATGTACGCAGAAATGATAGTATACCTCCTATCCAGGTGCAGCTGCACAGCCATTGCCTGAAAGGAGGTATCTAAAGAGAAAGGAAGAACGGAGACATCATGCCGGGTGTAAACCGCGCATCCCCCAGCCCGGCCATCCCGCGGTGGTGGGGTCGCAAGACCCTTATACCCCGGGAGGGCAGGCAGAGGGCACGCGCCTAGCATGGTCTCCTGCAAAAAAATAGCTAACGGGGAACGGGACGAGGCGAGCCTCCGCAGCTCCTCCCAGTCGGCCCGGAGTCCACGGCAATTCCATTGAAGGAATATGCCCTCCAGGCCTAGCTCGGAGGAGACGCGGGGACCTTCCTCGAATTGAAGACCCTCACGGGAATGGCCGTACGCTTCCCGGGGGCAGAACCCCGGGGGCTGTTGGCCGGACAAAGCGCTGGAGGCGCTGTCGCCTTCGAGGACTTATTGGGGGAGGTTGGGCTCGCCATGCGAGTCTTTTCCTCCCTCCGCCTCGAAACCTTAGGCGGGCACTGCGGCTTCGGAGGCGGGGGGGCCTCTTTTCGAGGAACCACCGTCTCCGAGCCACTCGCTCCACCTCGGGGCGTGGGCGAAGGAGCCGAAGCTCCTTTGTTGCTGTCCTCCTTTCGGGGGACAGCTTTAGGAACCCCTGAAGATGGCCTAGCGACCATCTTCAGGGGTGTTGCCTCCTGTGAGTCTAACGACTCGGTGGAGGCGCGTGGCCGTTTCGCCTTGCGGGAAACGGTCACGCTGGGGGAAGAGGGGGGAGCCCTGGTTTTAGCCGGGGCTGGGTATGAACCCTTTTTGCCGCCAGCTTTACCAGGGGAGCGCCCGGGTTGGGTAGAGCCCGCAGAAGGGCTCCGAATGGGCGCGGAAACAACCGTGCTCGTTGGCCTGGATGGGCCAGGAGCAGAGGGTGCCTTTCGAACTACTGAGGCATATGACGTCCCAGGCAGAGCTGGGCGCGCCAGGACCAAGTCCTTAGCCTCGCGGAATGAGAGTCTATCCTGGGCCTGAACGGCCAGGATTTCTTTCTCCAGGAGATATGCACCACATTGCTTCGAAGAAGCAGGGTGCGGCTCTCCGCAATTGACACACTTGGCCACACACGATTTGGACTTATCGTATGCGACCTTGGAGCAATTTACACAGACTTCGGGTGACCCCGACTTTGCACGTCTACATGAGCGATTCGTATGGCCGAAGCGGTGACAGTAATAGCACCGCCGCGGCAGTGGCACGAATGCCTTCACGCGGTAGCGGTACCAACCAGCGCGCACCGACTCAGGGAGCTTGTCACTGTCGAACGTGAAGAA
The DNA here is from genome assembly GCA_963969495.1 of Ceratothoa steindachneri. Taxonomy (NCBI): domain Eukaryota; kingdom Metazoa; phylum Arthropoda; class Malacostraca; order Isopoda; family Cymothoidae; genus Ceratothoa; species Ceratothoa steindachneri. Next base: position 55,702,484 of record OZ018320.1, read on the forward strand.
GAGTGTAGGGGTGGGTCTCGAAGCCCCTCCCTGTTTTCTCATCACACGTTCGACCTTGACCGCCCCATGGTCGGCCAGCTCTAGGGTGATGTCCTCAATGGAGTAGTCAACGAGTTCCCTCGCATAAACTACTCCTTTCACAAAGTTCATGGTAGAGTGCGGCGTCACACTCACCGGGGTGCCATGAAGTGTCCGAAGAGCACTTATCCTGGCCGCCTCGGCGGGATTCGCCGCATTCGCCAGAAGGCTGCCGTCCGAGAAACGGGTCACCTTCGGCTCTCTACCAATTGCACTAGCTAATCCTCTCCTCTGATGGATCATGTTGCCCTTGGACAACATGGTGCCATCAGTGGAGCGAATAACGAGGAAGCGTTTGAAGCCAGCGGGCTCGAAAACGCCAGGTAACCTCTGAATGAGGGGCCCCGATGTCATCGAGGCTCCGCTTTGTGCACTCTTGGTGTTAGTCTTGGTCAGGGGCTTCGCACACGAGGGGGTAGAGGGGCCGGATGTGCCGATCTTGGCTTGGTCGCCTACCAAAGTGGTAGCAGACCCATCCGTCCCCGCAGCCCCCGTGGATGGAGAGGAGCCCCGAGTCTTTTTCGTCTTTTTAGTCTTCTTTGTCTTTTCTTTTTTTTGGAGAGGAGGGCGGGGAATGAACCCGCTTTTCACCTCCGCCGGCAGAAGCCCCCAGGCCAGATGGACCGGCCTCAGCCAGGTCCCTCTCCGAAATGGAGAAGGTCCTGGTTGTCGTAGGGGCACCTGTCGGAGGAGATCCCTCCCCTCCTTTTACTGCCTCGGAGCCCTCAGCCATTTGAGGAGGACCTTGCATAGGGGCGGATTCGGGTTCGGTGCTTGGCGCCGAGCCCGAATTCCCCCCCATGGAAGGCCCTACCGTCTGAGGCTGGGTCTCCTCAAGGACCATGTTTATCACAGGAGGAGCCTCCAGTTGGCCATCCCCTCCCAGGACATCGCAGGTCCCCTTGGCAGTGTCGCCAGTCTTGTTTGGGGAGGCACAGGCCTTGACCCCAGCAAGGTTTAAAATTCTTGCCAGCAGGTCTTTTGAGGGAAGCGACAGAAGGGGCCTGGCTTCCCTCTCCCCCCTAAGGGGGTTTGCCCTACCGAGCCGCTTTGATGGGGAGCGGCTGGCTAAGGGCTGCCTGCTGGCTTTCTTGGCAGTCCCCTTGGAAAGAAAAGAGGGGACTGCCGCTGAGAAAAGGGAGGTGCCCGAAAGCACCTCCAGAGAAGGGGGTGAGGGGGAGTCCCCTGCACCCGTAGGCGAAGGAGAGGAGTAAGCCTCCTCTCCGGTTAGAGAAATATGGAGGGTCCCCTGTGCAAGCACAGGGGGGGGGGACCTCCATTTTTTTGCTGGAGCTGCCCGAGGGCGGCTCCGTCGATGAGCAAGGGGGAGTTAAAGGGGTTTTAGGTTTTATTGATTCATCCATGGGCATGGTGACCCTATTTTTGCCACGGGACGCAATAGCTCATCACCTCTTGCAGTTGCCCGCACTGCAAGAGGTGCTTACAAGCCCGGCAGAGCCAGGCGCCGCCATTTGGGACCACCCCTCCCGCCTGATGGCCTGGCAGTCCATCGGCATGGCGGCTCCACCTTAGACACGGCGTATAAATGATAGATTGTGAAGAGGAGAGGAAAAGGGATGTGAGGAAGGTATGGGTGGAGATGAAGCAGGTAGTTAAAAACCAGCCACCCCAGACCGGAGCTCAGGGGTTAGGGAACATTGTCCCCCACCCCCTCAGCCCCGATGCGGGACGGTTGGCTGAAAGGAAGGTCAGCATCTACCCTGTGAAATTAGAGGCTGACCAGAGAAAGTTGTGGGAGAGGTTGTGTGAAAAGAGAGGAAACAAGTGTTTTGAAGGAAGGAAGAGAGGCTAAGCTGGGGCCGGACGGAGTGCTGAGTCCCGTCAGCACGGCGGCCAGGATGGCAAATCGCCGCGCCCCTTACGGGGAGCCCGAACGATAACAATGTAATATATAGTATAACTTGTTTGGATAGTAATTTATTCTATGTAGGGCAAACTTCTAAAAATATCTCTATAAGAGTTAAGCAACATCAAAATACAGTAAGATAGGCTTAAGATAGGTCACCAGATTAACTGGTCAAAAGCAAATACCATAATGCATATGAGTTTATTAGCAGAAATATCTTTGAATCGTTCCTAATCTCCAGCACAAAGGAGAGAAAATCAAATATGAGCCCTGGTTTGTTATCCTTTGATCCAGTCCTATCTTTCTTCCTCAAATCAGACTTATCAGAGACCATAAAAAAATCTGACCTTACAGGGAAAACATTGCTTTGTATAAATCCGGTGTGTCTCTATTTTGTAAACCAGTGTGAGTTTCAAAATGTTAAGACCACGAAAGTACTAACTCCAATCAATCTTTCCTTTTCCTTACGTGGTATACACAAATATTTATACTTATTCACCTGCTCCCTCTCGTGATTTTTACATATATATATATATATATATATATATATATATATATATATATATATATGGAAAAATATCCAAGACGGATGAGCTTTCCTATAAATGTAGCCTTTCAGTACGAGGAGGATAGGATCTCCCACTGGACCTGAAGCAGAGCAGTTGTCTAATAATGCCATTACCTTAACCGCCCCCCTCCCCCCACACATTAATATATATATATATATATATATATATATATATATATATATATATATATATATATATATATCATCACGAACTCTATAATTTAAGAAGGGGATATTTTTGAGTATTTGAATAATAATTTGATCTTAGTTTGGTTATAACATTTGATTTTTTATCAAAGTTATTTCTAATAATTCTTTTATAATATCAAAAAACAAAATGGTGAAGTTCAGAAATAAAATTATTATAATTGGCGAAGTTCAGAAAATTTATAAAAATTTAACCATGGCTGCTTTTCTTAGATTTTAAATTTTAATCTTAGTAGCGAAACGCAAGCTCCCCCCTACGGCGACGCGTCAGCGAGGGCGTATTATAAGCACAGGAACAAGTTGGCACAAATTTTAGCCCCTTGGGAGATGAATCCAACAAAGCATCGCGGGCACTAACGGCGCAAAAGACTTCTAACCAAGTTATCTGTGCAGCTCTTCGAACCCAGGAATATCTTCAACTCTATCCGCGGATCATGACTTCTGACCCACTTTTTGTTGTTGATTGCATTTTAGCACGGGGGAATTACATCCTAGTTAATAAATGCCGTGGTTCATTTAAGTAAACTGGTAAACATCTGTGTTACTGTCTACAATCAGGATAACACCTCGCTACAAGATCAAGCAAGTCACACCTACATATATAACCTTATTAAGTCGCATTCATTCGAGGGAATTCTCGCCTGTGTACAAACCGTACCAATCGATAAGATGCGTCGACAAGATCCTTAAGTGACCAACTGTCGAATTGCGTAACGTTCACACTGGGAATTCTCGAGTTATTATCTCCTATCCCTTGACCAATCGAGCCTTCCCAGGAGATTTGCCAATGCGAGTGTTACTCAAAATATTTTCCTCTTATTCGAGACTCGAGTCAAATAAGTTATATTCTGAAACAAGGCGACATCGTTCGTATAGTCACAAGAAAAGCGATCGGAAAGGATGACCTTGATTTTAACGCGAGGCTTACAAAGGTTCACCTTTACGTCTGTAAAAATTACGAGCTCTCGAAGAGGGAATTATTTCAGTCCACTTTTACAACACCATTATTTGCACAACATTCATTGACACACCGTATGTAGAAGGTAGCGAAGACTTAAGCAAACACCACAAGCTTGTGAGTTTAAACGAAAATGTAATCAGGTATAGAAGGCGATTTCCGTTTAAATTAAAATATTAAGTGATAAATATTTAAAATCAATGCTAAATTATAATTACCCAAAATAAAATAGAATTGTCGTTAGTTTTTATCAATTAATTTCGAAAAGGTATAATAACATTTTACCATCTAAAGTGAGGCCAGTACGCGGGATTGACCTCAGGAACAATTCATGTACATTGCTCTAACTACAAGAAAGGCGCTTACCATAGTTCGATTTCTTACCGCACAACCGCATTCCTCAGGATTCCTCCCAAGGAACCTCGCAGTTACTGCGACGCAGTAGAAGGAAATGCCCGGAGGCTACTGAGCGGTACCATAACCGATCGAATTAGGCGATGAGAACACTAACTCCAATGGAAGTCCCACAACCATTTACGGATGAATTAAAGAGTTAAGTTACGCATTTCGGCTGACTCAAAAGTAAGGCAAACAAGAACATGTTAAATTCAGCGACCTCTAGCAAGGGTACTCAAATCGTTTGATGGCAGCATTTGTAGCTTTAGAGCAGATGGGTTTTCCGCAGTAAATGTGCGCTCGTATTAAGGGGTCATCTCCATGACAACAAACCTCCTAAATGCAAAATGTGACACGATTATTCCTTTTAACTAAATGACTACTTGATAAATACGAAATAAAATAAATAATTAATGTTTTAAGGAAGACAATGTGTTAAGGTCAGTGATACTCGTGGTAAAAAAAGTACTTGCATACCCACATCAGAAAGCTGCTTTAAAAGGAACGAGAAACTCGGTTAATGTTAAAGGTTTGCCGTTTATCATCATCCTCACTAACTCTATATTTTAAGAAGGCAATTTTTTTGAGTATTTGAATAATAATTGTATTTTTTTATCAAAGTTATTTCTAATAATTCTTTTATAATATCAAAAAACAAAATGGTGAAGTTCAGAAATAAATATAAGTATCGAAATTTTGTGAATTTTTTAAAACCCAAAGAATTACAAATGGTGACGTTCAGAAAATTTATTTTTATATATCTTCTTCTATAACTATATTTAAGCAAAGTGATATTTTGAAAGGGGGGAAATTTAGTTTAGAGTTCCTTTTTAAAATGATTATAATTGGCGAAGTTCAGAAAATTTATAAAAATTTAACCATGGCTGCTTTTTTTTCATTTTAAATTTTAATCTTAGTAGAGAAGCGCAAGCCATCCCCCCGTAGGGCAGAGTGGCGAAGCCATTGCCTGGTAACTATATAAAACATTAAAAAAAAAAGACAAGTGGAGGCACTTATTGTTATATTTAGTTTAGGTTCATTGTGATGCAGAGACCGAACTTGACTATAAATACATATGTAGAATTTACACTATACAGGGTGTTCGGGCTAAATTTTACGATCTTTAATGTCTCCTTTTTTTTCAGGAACATGATGTATCGGTGAACAGTAAATGGCATTGGATATACAGAATAAAGTTTTAGAAGCGAAAAAGTTAGCTGATATGCAAGATTGGAAGTCAGCTGAATATTGGAAAAGAGTTACATGCATCATGGCGATTCGCGGTTGGTATCAAAATGCTCTTAACACTTAGAAGGCTGTAAGATGTGAATAGGGCAGCTGCAACGGAGACTAGAAAGCCATGGCCAACAGAAAGGTACAGCAGGCGTTCTCACCGCGCCCTTACAGCGGAATTCATCCAACAACTGTAGGACAAGGTGATGGAAGACCCGTCAAGGAAATCTGAGATTTGGTGAGAGAGATGGGTGGAGTCATCACCATGAAGCTGGCTCTGAATGAAGACCTTTGTAACCACTCCTATAAGAGGGGCAAGGGACAAATTCTAATAGCCCAGGCCGAGGAGAACGCTTGGCAAAGGCAAAAAAGCTCATGAACAAGCTGAACATGCAGTTGAGCCGCGGACAATCTGGTTCTTCTCTATTATTTTTCTTTAATTTTATATTATCGCCCACATGGTGACTGGCTACTTATTCTTCTCAGTTGAAAAGAACTACCAGTACCAGTTGCACAGTACCCAGAACAAAAAGAGGCTTGCCTATAATCCATGCGACGTTCCAGGTATCATGAAGACCAAATTTCCCTAAACTGTGATGGTATGTGGGTGTGTCTCCAGTGAGGGTGGCGCGATGCCACATCAGATGTTTGAACAGGGCCTTAAGTTAAAATCAGAATTTATTTTTTTAAGAGCGCATCTGGCGACTGCCTTCTTTGGAAGTAGTCGCCGTATTAAAAACAGCCTAGTACTAGGCTACTTTAAAATAAGATAAAAAACAACCCCAAAACCAACACTAAGAATAAAAAAAGGGAAAAATGCAACGAGCAGAAAGCAAGCTCCGGCGTCGGGAGGAGAAAAGCCTCCCCCCATCGTAGGAACGTGCAAAGTACTAAAATAACAAAACCAGAACTAGTTAAATAAAGGAGAGAAGGTCGGCTTCCTCCAAAAGTCGAAAGGTTCACAGGACGGTGTCACGAACCCGTCCCGAATACAAGGGACAGGCGGCAGCGACCCCACCCATCCCGGTACCGGGACAGGTAACGTGCGCGAAGATCACCCAGACTGGGATATTCGACAAGAATGTGCCGAACAGTCTAGGGGACAACGCAGTCGTCACAATAGGGCGTACGCGAGCGCTCCATCAAATGGCAATGCGTCACACGAGTGTGCCCGATTCGGAGACGACAGAAAGCGACCTGAAGCCGTCGTGGCATTGGTGGATAGATCCATGGGAACGGTCGAGGCGCAATGGCACGCAACTTTAAGTTTCCCTCGACCGTCTCCCATCTTCTTTGCCAAGCAGTCCAAAGAGCTGCCCGTATTCCTGACATGTGGTCTGTGTGTGGAAGAGCGAAACGCTGGTCCGGTCGCCCGGTCCTCGCCGGCGCGCCCATTCCCCACAATTCCAACATGCCCATCTCCCGTACCGAGTGGTATATTGCCACGAATTCAGACGTGAAGAAAGACGTAGCGCCTGGAAGAGCCTCGCTGACTTCAAACGGAGGGGATACGGCGTGGAAACCGACCCCCCTCTTCGGACTTGGATCAATCTGTATACACTCGCACGGTTCCAGCGTGACACGAGATGTGCTCCAAAAATGCGGAACGCAATACTCCCGGCGCTGTACAAGCTTTGGGAGCTATATCTAGCTCTCGAAGGAGTTTCCTAGCCCTAAACTCAAAAGGCTTAGAGCATGACTTACGTCTCTCGGCGGCATAGGCACCGTAGAGATCAGTTGCGGATGCTTTGAACGCCGTTGGCGATAGAGGGAGAAGCTGCGCTCGTGTGTACAGTCGAGTAATGCAGTGCATGACGCATAGATAATGGTATCTCTCCAGGATCGACAAGTAGGTGCTCAATAGGAGAAGGGCGGAAGGCACCGGTCGCCAAGCGAAAGCAGGTATGTTGGATTCGAGTCCACATTCCGCAATTGACGATCAGCTGCGGATGCATAAAACTCACATCCGTAGTCGAGCTTCGAACGAACAAAGGATCGATTAAAAAGTAAGGAGGTAAACCTATCAGAGACAAGAGCACTGAACGTCACGGAACGAAGAATATCCATGGCGCGGGTACAAGAGACCCTAAGGCTGCGAATATGAGCTTCTCAGGTGAGGCCTCAGTCAAATACAAGACCAAGGAAACGGTGCGACTCAACCACATCCAGGCGCACCCCATTAAGAAACAAATCTGGGTCGGGGTGAAGCCGTGGATGGCGGCAGAAGTGCACCACCTTAGTCTTGGCCAAAGAAAACCGAAACCTGTGCGCTTCGGCATAGCGAGAGACGCGGTTCAATGCCTGTTGGAGTCGACACTCCAGAGTTGGCATCTGGGCCGAGCCAAAAGAGATCGAAAGGTTGTCCACGTAGAACGCAGCGAGAACATCCTCCGGCAGAACACGCAAGAGGTTAGAGAGATTGGGCGAAAACCGGCCCAAGTAGAGTGATCTCTCCCCGGTTTGCAAAAGGCGAGCACAGTAGTGATTCGCCAGGAATCTGAGAGGAGACCCTCCACCCAGATCCTGTTGAACAAATCTAAAAGAAAGGCCATGGCTCGCTCACCCAGGTGTCGAACCATGGCGTAGGGGACATCATTCGGACTATAGGCAGTGTCCGCGCACGAAGCAAGAGCGGAGCGCGACTCACTCACAGTAGACCTGTTGTTGAAGGGTTCTCCGCTTCTGAAGGTAAAGTCCAGCCGGCGACCTTCCGCGACATCACGACGTGCATTGAATACTGGCGGAGCAGCATCCTAGGCTAGAGAATTCGGAGAAAGGGGTCGCGAAGGATTCCGCCACGGACGCGGGGTCCGAGATTGCGGTCCCATTCTTTTGGAGAACGGGAGGGGGGTCCTGAGAGAACTTGCCCTGAATCCTTTTGACTCGCTTCCAAACCTCTGCCAGAGGGGTCTTCCCGTTAAGTGAAGACAGGTATGCCCGCCAAGAAGAGCGGCGGGCGTGCTTCGAAATATACCGGAACCTAGCCCTAGTCCGACGAAATTCAGCGACAGTGAAGTCGTTCGGGCGGCGCTTATAGCGAATGTAGGCATAACGCTTCTGTTTAAGGGCCGTTTCACACTTAGCCGACGACCATGGGAGTGGTCAGCGTGCAAAACGGCCAGACGTTCTGGGAATAGTAATCAGACCCACGGCGATGAGGTTGCTGGAGAAGAACTCAACGGCCTCATCTACGGACCTAAACTCCTCGACTGAGATAGAGAATCCAGTCATTTCCTGAAATGCAAGGCCACCGCGCCCGCGCCCGCGCCAAGCACCACCGAGGTGGGCACTAAGGGGGCAGTTGCCCTGAAAATGATATTTGAATGGGAAAGTAATCACTACCATAGAGGTCATCGACCACCCCCTAATCAAAATCAGGCTGTGCATCCGAAGAGCACAAAGATAGATCAAGGCAAGAAAATGAAGCGGTTCTCGGGCAGTGAAATGTGGAATGTACGCAGAAATGATAGTATACCTCCTATCCCGGTGAAGCTGCACAGCCACTGCCAAAGGAACTTATTTTCTAGGTTATCACATACACGATTATACATACTACAAAAAAATTAATAATAATAAAATAAATAATATTAATAATGGCATCATGTTAAGTTTTTATTCGAAACCAGCGTCCCCTTTCGACAGACAATGTTTTTTTTTTAAGAGCTAATCTGGAGACTGCCTACTTGGGCATTAGTCGCCGTATTAAAAACTAGCTTATAACTAGGCTACTTTAAGATAAAATTAGGATAAAAAACAACCCCTCCCCCCAAAAAGGAAGAGGGAAGTGAGCAGTAAGCACGCTCCTACGTCGGGGAGAGGTCTCCCCAGCGCAAGAGCGTGCGACCTATAAGAGGGGGGGGAAAAAAACAAACAAAAAAACCCTGCTTAAAAAATAGGGAGAAGGACGGCCTCCCCCGAAAAGTCAACAAGTCCACCAGCCAATGTGCACGCACTCGTCTCGAGTACAAAGGACAGGCGGTAGCAACCCCACCCATCCCGGAACCGAGAGGGGTAACATGCGCGGAAATTGACCAGACTGGGACATTCAACAAGAAAGTGCCGAACAGTCTGGGGGACTACGCAGTCTTCAGAGTAGGGCGCTGGCGAGCGCTCCATCAAATGACGGTGCGTCCCGCGAGTGTGTCCAATTCGGAGAAGACAGAAAGCGACCTGAAGCCGTCGCGGCATTGGGGGATAGGTCCATGGGAACAGTCGCGGTGCAATGGCACGCAACTTTAAGTTCCCTTCGACCGTCTCCCATCTTCTTTGCCAAGCAGTCCGAAGAGCTGTCCGTAATCCTGCAATGTAGTCGGTCTGAGGAAGAGCGAAACGCTGGTCCGGTCGCAGAGTCCCCGCGGACTCTTTGGCGCCCTCATTCCCCGCAATTCCTACATGTCCGGGAACCCAGCAGAAGATAATCTCGACATCCGCCCGGCTCGCCAAAACCGTTGCGTCACGGATATCGCGAACCAGGGGATGCGGAGATTCCAATGCCCCGAGAACACTCATAGCGCTTTGTGAGTCGCTATGGATCACAATCCGGTCTCCGAACCGGGCACGTCGCGTAATCTCCCGTACCGAGTGGTGTATTGCCACCGGCTCGGCCGTGAAGACAGACGCAGCGCCTGGCAGAGCCTCGCTGACTTCAAACAGAGGGGATACGGCGTGGAAGCCGACCACCTCTTTGGACTTGGAGCCATGCGTATACACTATCACGGTTCCAGCGTGACACGAAGTGTGCTCCAAAAAGGTCGAGCGCAATACTCCAAGCGCTGTACAAGCTTTGGGAGCAGAGGCGTGGCGACAAATAGCCAAGTGTTGTGCCCTCCAGGGTGGCGTCCTGGGCAAAACCAGGGGCGCCAACGGCCCGAGAGCTATACCTAGCTCTCGAAGGAGTTTCCTAGCTTTAAAGCCAAAGGGCTTAGGGTATGACTGGCGTCGGTCGGAGGCATAGACACCCTCGAGATCAGCTGCAGATGCAGTGAGAGCTGTTGGCGACGGAGGGAGGCGCCGGGCTCGCGCGTACAGGCGAGTGATGAACAGCACGCGGCGTAGAGCGAGTGGCATCTCCCCAGCATCGACCAACAGGCTCTCAATGGGGGAAGTGAGGAAGTCACCGGTCGCAAGGCGAAGGCCGGTGTGGTGGATAGAATCTACCTTCAGCAATAAACGCTCAGCTGCGGATACATAAAACTCACATCCGTAGTCGAGCTTCGAACGAACAAAGGATCGATAAAAAAGAAAGGTAAGGCAGTAGCCCTATCAGCGCCCCAAGCGCTGAACGTCACGGAACGGAGAATATCCATGGCGCGGGTACAAGAGACCCTAAGGCTGCGAATATGAGCCTTCCAGGTGAGGCGTCGGTCAAATCCAAGACCAAGGAAACGATGCGATTCCACCACATCCAGGCGCACCCCATTAAGAAACAAATCTGGGTCGGGGTGGAGCCGTGGATGGCGGCAAAAGTGCACCCCCTTAGTCTTGGCCAAAGAAAACCGAAACCTGTGCGCTTCGGCATAGCGAGAGACGCGGTTCAATGCCTGTTGGAGTCGACGCTCCAGAGTTAGCAGCTGGGCCGCGACAAAAGAGATCAAAAGGTCGTCCACGTAGAGCGTAGCAAGAAAATCTTCTGGCAGCACCGAGGTGATGCGGTTGATTCTCAGGGCAAAGAGTATGACACTAAGGACACTTCCCTGCAGGACACCCTCTTCCTGCTCCTTTGGGCCGGAGAGGGCTCCCCACCCGCACGCGGAATCGAGGATCTCGCAAAAATTCAGATATAAAGATAAGGAGGCGTCCCCTCACCCCCATCGTGTAAAAAGTCTCCATGATACCGTATCGCCATGCGGTATCATAGGCCTTCTCCATATCGAAAAACACCGTGGCGTAGTGCTGTCTACGAAGAAAAGCCTCACAGACGGCATTTTTCAGTCGGAGCAGAGCATCCGACGTGGAGTGGAACTTGCGGAAGCCGCACTGTGCAGAAAACAGATAGACCTCCGCTGTCCAGGAAAAATGCTAATCTAACATTTACCAACTTCTCCATCAACTTGCACACGCAAGAGGTTAAAGAGATTAGGAAGAAACCGGTCGGAGTAGAGTGATTTCTCCCCGGCTTGCGAAAGGCGAGCACAGTAGCGATTCGCCAGGAATCTGGGAGAAGACCCTCCACCCAAATCCTGTTGAACAAATCTAACGAAATGCCATGCCTCGCTCGCCCAGGTGTCGAAGCATGGCGTACGAGACATCGTGCGGACCATGGGCGGTGTCCGCGCACGAAGCGAGAGCGGAGCGGAGCGCAACTTACTCACAGTAAACCTGTCGTTGAAGGGTTCTCCGTCTCTGGAGGTAAAATCCAGCCGGCGGCCTTCCGCGACATCACGACGTACATTGAATGCTGGCGGAGCAGCATCCCGGCTAGAGAATGCGGAAAAAGCGGTCGCGAAGGATTCCGCCACGGACGCGGGGTCCGAGATTGTGGTCCCATTCTCCTGGAGAACGGGAGGGGGGTCCTGCGAGAACTTGCCCCGAATGCATTTGACTCGCTTACAAACCTCAGCTAAAGGGGTCTTCCCGTTAAGTGAAGACACGTATGCCCGCCAAGAAGAGCGGCGGGAGTGCTTCGAAATATACCGGAACCTAGCCCTAGCCCAAAAGAAATTCAGCGACAGTGAAATCGTTCGGGCGGCGCTCATAGCGCATGTAGGCATAACGGTTCTGTTTGCGGGCCGTCTCACACTCCCCGACCACCATGGGAGTGGTCGGCGTGCAAAACGGCCAGAAGTCCTAGGAATAGTAGTCAAGCTCACGGCGATGAGGTTGCCGGAGAAGAACTCAACGGCCTCATCTACCGACCTAAACTCCTCGACTGAGATAGAGAATTCAGTCATTTCCTGAAATGCAGGCCAACGCGCCCGCGCCCGCGCCAAGCACCACCGAGGTGGGCTCTCAGCCGGCAGTTGCCTTGAAAATGATATTTGAATGGGAAAGTGATCACTACCATGGAGGTCATCGAGCACCCCCCAATCAAATTCAGGCTGTGCATCCGAAGAGCACAAAGATAGGTCAAGGCAAGAAAATGAAGCGGTTCTCGGACAGTGATGCGTAAACTGATCCACGTTTAGGACACCCATCTCAAGATCTACGATCAGATCGGCCAGAACTTGTCCCCTGGGATTTATGGAGTAATCTCCCCAGAGAGGATGCCTGCCGTTCAGATCTCCAAGCACGAGATAGGACCTCGGCAACCGTACCAAGAGGCGGCGGAAGTCCCCCGCGTCGAAGTCAGCTGACGGTGGGATGTACGCAGAAATGATAGTATACCTCCTATCCAGGTGCAGCTGCACAGCCACTGCCTGAAAGGAGGTATCTAAAGAGAAAGGAAGAACGGAGACGTCATGCCGGGTGTAAATCGCGCATCCCCAAGCCCGGCCATCCCGCGGTGGTGGGGTCGCAAGACCCTTATTCCCCGGGATGGCGGGCAGGGGGCACGCGCCTAGAATGGTCTCCTGCAAAAAGATTACTAATGGGGAACGGGACGAGACGAGCCTCCGCAGCTCCTCCCAGTTGGCCCGGAGTCCACGGCAATTCCATTGAAGGAATATGCCCTCCAGGCCTAGCTCGGAGGAGACGCGGGGGCCCTCCTCGAACTGAAGACCCTCACGGAAATGGCCCTACGCTTTCACGAGGCAGAACCCCGGGCGCTGTTGGCCGGACAAAGCGCTGAAGGCGGTGTCGCCTTCGAGGACTTATTGGGGGAGGTTGGGCTCGCCATGCGAGTCTTTTCTTCCCTCCACCTCGAAACCTTAGGCGGGCGTTGCGGCTTCGGAGGCGGGGGGGGCCCTCTTTTCGAGGAACCACCGTCTCCGAGCCACTCGCTCCACCTCGGGGCGTGGGCGAAGGAGCCGAAGCTCCTTTGTTGCTGTCATCCTTTCGGGGGACAGCTTTAGGAACCCCTGAAGTTGGCCTAGCGACCATCTTCAGGGGTGTTGCCTCATGTGAGTCTAACGACTCGGTGGAGGCGCGTGGCCGTTTCGCCTTACGGGAAACGGTCACGCTGGGGGAAGAGGGGGGGCCCTCGTTTTAGCCGGGGATGAGTGTGAACCCTTTTTGCCGCCAGCTTTACCAGGGGAGCGCCAAGGATGAGTAGAGCCCGCTGAAGGGCTCCGAATAGGCGCGAAAACAACCGTGCTCGTTGGCCTGGATGGGCCAGGAGCATAGGGTGCCTTTCTAACTTTTGAGGCTTTTCACGTCCCAGGCGGAGCCGGGCGCGCCAGGACCAAGTCCTTAGCCTCGCAAAATGAGAGTCGATCCTGGGCCTGAACAGCCAGGATTTCTTTCTCAAGGAGATATGCACCACATTGCTTCGAAGAAGCAGGGGGCAGCTCTTCGCAATTGACACACTTGGCCACACACGATTTGGACTTATCGTGTGCGGTCTTGGAGCAATTTACACAAACTTCGGGTGACCCCGACTTTGCACGTCTACAAGAACGATTCGTATGGCCGAAGCGGTGACAGTAATAGCACCGCCGCGGCAGTGGCACGAATGCCTTCACGCGGTAGCGGTACCAACCAGCACGCACCGACTCAGGAAGCTTGTCACAGTCGAACGTGACGAAGAGTGTAGGGGTGGGTCTCGAGGCCCCTCCCTGTTTTCTCACTACACGTTCGACCTTGACCGCCCCATGGTCGGCCAGCTCTAGGGTGATGTCCTCAATGGAGTAGTCAACGAGTTTCCTCGCATAAACTACTCCTTTCATAAAGTTCATGGTAGAGTGCGGCGTCACACTCACCGGGGTGCCATCAAGTGTCCGAAGAGCACTTATCTTTGCCGCCCTGGGCGGGATTCACCGCATTCGCCAGAAGGCTCCCGTCCGAGAAACGGGTCAACTTCGTCTCTCTACCAATTGCACTAGCTAATCCTCTCCTCTGATGGATCATGTTGCCCTTGGACAACATGGTGCCATCAGTGGAGCGAATAACGAGGAAGCGTTTGAAGCCAGCGAGCTCGAAAACGCCAGGTAACCTCTGAATCAGGGGCCCTGATGTCATCGAGGCTCCGCCCTGTGCACTCTTGGTCTTAGTCTTAGTCAGAGGGTCCGCACACGGGAGGGGGGTAGAGGGGCCGGATGTGCTGATCTTGGCTTGGTTGCTTGCCAAAGTGGCAGCAGACCCATCCGTCCCCGCAGCACCCGCGTATGGAGAGGAGTCCCGAGTCTTTTTTGTCTCTCTTGTCTTTTTATTCTTCTTTTTAGGAGAGGAGGGCGGGGAATGAACCCGTTTCTCACCTCCACCGGCAGAAGCCCTCAGGCCAGATGGACCCGTCTCAGCTAGGTCCCTCTCCGAAATGGAGAAGGTCCTAGTAGTCGTAGGGGCACCTGTCGAAGGAGATCTCTCCCCTCCTTGTACTGCCTCGGAGCCCTCAGCCGTTTGAGGAGGACCTTGCATAGGGGCGGATTCGGGTTCGGTGTTTGGCGCCGAGCCCGGATTCCCCCCCACCCATGGAAGGTCCTACCGTCTGAGGCTAGGTCTCCTCAAGGACCATGTCTATCACAGGAAGGGCCTCCAGTTGGCCATCCCCTCTCAGGACATCGCAGGTCTCCTTGGCAGTGTCGCCAGTCTTGTGTGGGGAGGCACAGGCCTTGACCCCGGCAAGGTTTAATATTCTTGCCAGCAGGTCTTTTGAGGGAAGCGACCGAAGGGGCCTGGCTTCCCTCTCCCCCATAAGGGGGTTTGCCCTACCGAGCCGCTTACACTTGGGGCGGTCGGCAATGGGCTGCCTGCTGGCTTTCTTAACAGTCCCCTTAGAAGGAAAAGGAGGGACTGCCGCTGGAAATAGGGAGGTGCCCGAAAGCACCTCCAGAGAAGGGGGTGAGGGGGAGTCCCCTTCACCCGTAGACCTAGGAGAGGAGTAAGCCTCCTCTCCGGTTAAAGAAATATAGAGGGTCCCCTGCGCAAGCACAGGGGGGGGGGAGACCTCCATTTTTTCAGGGGAGCTGCCGGAGGGCGGCTCCGTTGATAATATAGGGTAAGTTGAGGGTTGTTTTTTTTTGGTTGTGCATCATTAGGCATGGTGACCCTAAATTTTCTGCGGGACGCAATAGCTCATCACCTCTTACAGTTGCCCGCACGGCAAGAGGTGCTTACAGGCCTGGCAGAGCCAGGCGCCGCCATTTGGGACCACCCCTCCCGCCTGGTGGCCTGGCAGTCCATCGGCATGGCGGCTCCACCTTGAACACGGCGTAAAAAGATAGATTGTGAAGAGGAGAGGAAAAGGCCTGTGAGGAAGGTATGGGTGGGGATGAAGCAGGTTGTTAAAAAAACTTCATCCCAAACCGAAGCTCAGAGGTTAGGGAACGCTGTCCCCTCCCCTCAGCCCCGATTAGGGACGGTTGGCTTGAGAAGAAGGTCAGCATCTACCCTGTGAAATTAGAGGCTGACCAGATAAAGTTGTGGGAGAGGTTGTATGAAAAGCGACGAAGTAGGGGAGAATTACAGGCTATCTGAAGGAAGGAAGAGAGGCTAAGCTGGGGCCGGACGGAGCTCTGGATCCCATCAGCACGGCGGCCAGGGTGGCAAATCGCCGCGCCCCTTACGGGGTTTCGAAAGACAAGTTTGATTGCTTGATCACTTAGATAAATCGTGTCCAATCCATCACCAACATGACAGCTATGAACCTCGGGTTTGCTTTCTTGCCATACTCAGAAGAACCGTGCAAGGAGACGGGGCTGGGGTGGGTGCGTGGAGACAGTTATACGCCGGACCTGAAGTGGTAACACGCCCTCTAGGCCTCACTGGGTCCGGTAGTCTTAAACTACATTGAGAAACCCTGTGCTTTATTTCTTCGCACCTATTTTCCTTGTCCAGAATACTTGTGCAGGCTAGTCGCCGACTAGCTTTCCTTCCGACATCCTTTGTCGTGTGAGACGGGTTAACATGACAGCTTTTGTCTTATCCTTCCCCCTTCTACTGCCCCTTATCCTTCTCCCATTACTATTCTCCGCCAGGGGGTGTTGTGTACCATGATACCATACTGCAGCTGACATTTTGATGATAGCGTGCCCCCTCAGGCCCAGCACCTGTAGGTCAACCATATAACTTCCATGTTTTTATTTCGTCTTTCTAACCAGCGAGGGTATTTCATTCAATGAGGGGGGGGGGGGGAATTGCTAGAAAATGTAAAGAAAATGAAAAAGCTGAAGGAAGGACCGAGCTAGCGAGGCTATGACCCACACACACTGGGGATGATGTACATATTAGAAACCTCCTGAAACAGGTTCACATAAAAAGCACACACATAGACACACACTCAGAAGCAAGAACGAGAAGGCATTTCCGAACCGTCCGAGGGCCATCACTCTCATATGGGTGATGAACAAAAAAACAAGAATCCAACAAATTCAATTATAAAACCGTTCATGGCTGATATTTATGTTGATTTAATTATCCGGTCAGGGCAAAGGGGGCTGGCCAAGAGACGGGTGGTGTTTCCTATCCTCTCTTTTTTTTCATGACTACTCGTAAACTTGGACATTAATCTGATTAACTCGCCAATTTTCCTTAGTGGGAAGTTCATAATAAAATAGTTCATTATGGTTAAGTAGTTTTAGAGCAACTTTTAACCTTACGCTGCGGTTACCCCCCCCCCCCCCCCCTCCTCCCTTTCCCAAAGGGTTTGTTCAGTTTCAATAAAAAAATACCATAATATACTTTGACCTTTTAATTGTAGGCTTTGGCGCGAGATGTCAGCAATTAAGGTCAAGGAAATATCGAAAAAATTCACATAAACGTCATTTGCGTGCATATATCAAATTTATGTGCTATCCGCGTAGATATAACAAATTGACGGTGTAAGTCGATGAGGTAGTAAAAGCAAATAGGCTTTATTATGCCAATTTTTACTGCACGAAAAAGAACGTTGGTAAGATAATATGAGGAATTACTGTGGCCAAACTCATTCCACCACCTCGGCATTTACATATTGATGTAGCAGGAATGTGGCGAAATTGAGCGAATAACACTTAGTGGCGATATTGAATTATGTACGTAAAAGTCTGGAGTGAAGGGAAGTGAATGGAGACGCACATGGATTTATTGAGAAAAAAAAAATCTGCAGTCAGCAATCAGGAAACAGGCGTAAAAAAAAAAAAATGGTAAAGGTTTTAACACGGATCTGCACTCGTTTGGAGGCCTTTCATTTTTTTCTCAGTTGTGACTTACAATTTAGCGTGGATTTCGAACCACGGTCATTCTCCAGAGTATAAGAGCCGCCGAAAAGTCGACCAGAAACGGGAACTCATCCAGTAACGTACCACAAATGATGCGACTTAACTTCGTGGTAATCAGTTTCCACTTGCCTTGGCCGTGTGTGGCTGGCCCAGAAATTTAGATACAAAATCTTGAGCTTGACAATTTTCAAGTCTTCTTTCGATCTTAGAACGCAGCCGTGTTAGTTGAGGGCTCTTGGGCTCGGCTGCTCTTACGATCGCTACCGCTGTCGACTCTTTTGCTAGGAGCAGCGGCTTTCGCTTCTTCATTTGTAAAAAGAAGAAATTTTCAACCGGAACAAAATGAAAATGAAAGTAAAAACCGAAGTTTCATTCTAGCCGCACTTTTCTCTGTTTTGCCTTTCCCACTCATGTGGGCGAGGTGCCCACGTGGCAACTGGAGGAGCGGCGAGAGCCCCCGGGCTTTATTCATTCTAGTTATTTCCAATTTAGCATTTGTGTCGCCATTTTCTTTATAAGCTTCATCACCTATTTTCCTGTGGCATGCGGGCAATTTTGTAGGCTCATTCATTCTTCTTCTTTTAGAGGGCGTTAAAATATCTGCATCTCACTTTCTCCCCTTTTATTACCCCCCCCCCGTCTTTACTTTTCTTATCTGTGGTTTTACGCATCTGCAAATTGATGTCATGTGTAGCAGCAGCATGGCCAACCTTGTTACAGTTTACATTTGGAGGATTGTGTGCCTTCCGGGCTCCAATACCCGCAGATGCGATCCCTACGGGCACCAATCCCTGCTTGAGAATCTGCGGTTATATATCTTCGTGGGGTGGGGGGATTCTTCGGATTCCTCCACCGGTCGTAACCAAACAGGTTCTTTGGTGAAGCAGAGCGACCTAACCGCCCAACCTTAAAATTTTCGTCTGCGTTCGAACCTATCATAGTTACCATCAGGTGGTAGTCATGCAAGGGCCCATAGAACCTCCCCCATTTAAAGACACGATCCCTTTTATCCAAGGAAAGCACCCCAGGTTCTTAATTCATACCATCCTGATCGCAATGACCCAATTCAAGGGATGGATTACCAACCCAACAACTCCGCCCCAGGAGTCCATATTACCATTACCTAATCAACGAACGGGTAATCGTCCCCCCTTGCCGGATTGGTGAACCTAAAACGAAAGCGCAGGGCATCTCCTGCAATGGCAATTTTAAGCTAACAAACAAATGATCGGTCTCTTCCAAACCCGGACGCAAAACACCGCCTCTGGGACAACAACACATACAGGAAATCAGAATATATTGCGATAACTGAACGAATTTCAAGTCGTTTCTTTGTCTACGCACGGGTCAAGATATGAACGTGTCGGTATGTGTATACTTCTTCAAATACATACATACACACAAAATATCTGTATCCCTGATATCTCCTTGATATGGATCGCAAGGTTTCCAGATATTACTGTTTCTCGCTACCACTTAAACAGAGGTAAGGCTCCCTCATTTAAATTCATTTCCGACATTAATTGGATTAAGCAACGCGAAATAAGGCGCCAAAAGTATTTGCACATAAAAATAGTCGGTAGAAAACAAACGTTGAAATGGAAAGAAAAATGGTTTCCAGAGAAATTCCTCGTTTCACACCTGGTTTCCTGAGTCGGAAAATGATGCCCAAAGCCAAAATGGGTGCCCGTGTTTGGGGTATCATTTTCTAACACTCAGATTGGCGCCCCATGCCAAAGGAAGGATAAAATTGGTTAATCACAAAAGCGAAGTTTCCCGAGTGCGTTCGAAGCCAGTCACTAAGCGACATCAGCTCGGGGCAAGACAAGTGACGAGCAACGAACATTTACGTACATAATTGCGGAAAATTGCGATGCTCGCGGTGAAATTACATGAAACTACATTTGCTCAGTAATTTTTTAAATGTTTTAATGGCGAATAAAACCAGTTCCCGGTAGATGTGTATTGGAAGTGCACTTGAATTATAAGTGACCACCATTTATGCCGAGTAATTGGGTGGTACGATACATCCAGCTAGAAGAACCGTTTGTCATCATAATTAAAGTTAAGCTACATTGGCTATAGTTACTAATGAGATTGAAGCCAGACTTTAATCAACTTCGAGGCGGAGCTGCCGTATATTGTAACACCCATATGGACCAGACGGTGAAAATGGTTAGTAGAAACCGTACAAAAACGGATCCATAATGGTTGAAGCCCGAAAACACTCAAAATATCATCCATAAATACTACCCAACTTCTTACGGGTGAATGGCCGCATCCGATCGCCAAGACACGAAGGGAGCAACTGCAGTTTATTTGTGAAAAATAAAATGTTCCCAATTTGTGAATTTAATGCGAAAATAAATTTTAGGTTAAATAAAATGGGAGATAAATTATTTTTTCTAATAAGTTTTCATACCCGTGATGAAATTGCTGTTTTTGTGATAAAAGAAACCAGTTACCACAGCCCCCCCACCTCCCACTTTAAGACAATACATAAAAAAAACTATAAAACAAAAATGTATCAGTTAAAACAAAAGCAATTCAGGGGCTTGAGAAATAACCCTGTTTTGAGTAGCTTTAACACCACCTTTCTTCCAGATTGGCGATGCTCACCAATCAACTTCGACCAGGTGTACAGAGACCACCGTACTAGGATAGCCTCGGTTTCCAAACCGAAGCAATCAGTAATTAATAACAGGACAAACCACCTGGGACACCAGGTGAAATGTTCATTACGAAAATGAAGTTCGTGGAAATGAAAATGTGCGAGGTGTACAGAGTGAAACTAATAATAATTATCCACTACCTCCCTGAAAACATTTTTCCTACCCTCACACACCTACTCAACGCCTAAAGCCAATTCTCACAACCATTGCAAATGTCACACAGCATACCTCTATAACAAGAAAACAAAGACCCAAAACACCCAAACAACTACAGGCCTATTGCTCTCTTAGAACCATAGGTAAAATACTCGAATGTATGGTGAACATCTGTATCCGGAATTTCGTGGAAGAGAGGAACTGGTTTTCCCCCTGCCAATATGGGTTCAGGAAGAGCCGGTCCACTCAAGCGGTTGTGACCATCGTTCATGACATACAAAAAGAACTACAAGTAAAACAAAATACACTGTCCATCAGTAAGGACGTGGAAAAAGCATTCGACAGGTGTGGCAAGCGGGACTCCTTGGGAACTAGGCAACACGGAGCTCCCTCTCTGCACCAGAAGGCTTCTCTCTCACTACCTCACATACCGGAAGTGTCATAAAATACAACACCACATCACACTGATTCAAACCACGTTCAGGCGTACCCCCAGGGTAGCGTACTAGCACCCAAATTATACATAATGTACACAAATGACATTCTGCGCCCACCAGAAAACTGCAGACACATATAGCGTCCTATACTGATGGCGAGACAATTCCTGTCAGCTGTCGTGGACCAGATAGGATCGCATGTCATGCAGAAATAATACTAGATGAAAGGACAAATTACGAGGACAAGTGGCTCATTGCTACGAATCCTCGGAAGAAACAGGTTGTCGACACTATGGCTCAAGCGATCATTCTATGCACAACCTACAGATTTACTCACATACAGCCGACCGTAACCATCCAGACCCAACAAGACTCGCATATACACCTCATACAAAAATCCTACGGGCAAAATTCGATAAATCCCTAATATTCCACCTACACCAAAACATAATATAAGCTAAGGCAAAAAACACAAACAAGAAGCTGCGGAGGTTCTACCCTGCGGGCTGGAAACTACAAATACATATATATATATATATATATATATATATATATATATATATATATATATATATATATATATATATATATATATATATATATATATATATATATATATATATATATAACACTAGTCAGACAACTCCTTACATACCATCCAATAACACTCGTAGCTGCGAATAATACTTGTCAGAGGAAAGCACAGCGCATTCAGAACTCCACTCTGAGAAGCTCATGTAGCCTCATATGTACATATGAATGGCTACACCACGAAAATAATAAACTAACACCCCTAAACACATACGCCCACACCTGCCTAACGAGACAGCTGGTGAAACTCGATAAAGACCCCACATACACAACACTACCACACGAAAGACAATACGCCATGATGGCATTGAGACACCCCGCAACCCACGACCACACACAACCAATACCAATTCATACATAAGTTAACAGTATCATGAATGGCGTACTTCCATGTACGCACGCACGCTTCTCTTTCAATCCCCAGTTCAATCAATACCACAAACCACACACACAGATACCACACATCGGTGTCTAGCCACCAACCTGTTAACTCTCCCTATCCCCTCTTAAGTTTATTTCCGAACCTTTCCTCTACGACTACTTGTTCTACTGGTGTTTACAGTAGTTATCCCTCTCTGTCCTTTCTAATCACATCGTATCGTAAGTAGGGGCGGGAAACCTTTTATCCGAGGGCGAAATTTCGCCCCCAGTGGAATTTTTAATCGCTCACGAACGAAATCGGAATTAGAGTCAAGACAATTTCTGAGACATCTGCTTATTACACATTTCAGACTTCAACCGACCAGTTCCCCACTAGGGTCGGCGCGCTTCAACGCCACTAACAAAATTTCAGCCCCTCCCCTACCTTTATGCCCTATTAAGCACAAGGTCGCCGACGACAAATTGGCCCTTCCGAGCGATGGGGTGATATTTGTATTGACATTTCACAGTATTATCAGTTATACGATTAATCAATTTCTAGAGTTAAAAAGTCTGCTAAATTTGAACATGTGCAAACCTAAACTGTTTTGGGTTTTTTTTAATTGGGAGCTTCATTAGTTTGTGCCTACACAACTTCCTATGGCCCTACAATTCGGCCATGGTAGTGAAAATGTTTCCCACCTCTGAACGAAAGGTTATCAGATTGAGAAGACTGATTGATTAATGAGACAACGGTGATATTCTATCTCTAATTAACTGCTATGTAAATGAAATCAAAGACGGAAATTTTGATTCTCATTGTTTGAAAAATATATATGCTTAATTTCCTAGAAAAACAGCGATATCTTAGATTCTCGAAACAAAAAAAAATAGATTTATGGCAAAACTAAGTGAATTTTCGCTTTCTCCGTTGATAGAAAAAAACAATTGCGATCGAATCGGATAAATAAATCAGTACTTCCGGGAATGGAGTAACTACGCTAGTCAATCTGTGTGTGATACTCTTCAAGAATACATGATAAGAAGATCATTTTTAAAAAATTTCAACTCAAATGATTGTGTCTTGATGTCCCGATTAGCAGAAGTATATATATAAAAAATCGATACACAAGGGCAAACCGCTAGAGAAAAAATAGAACTCAAAACGTAAGTATTAAAAGCCATTTCGAAAACCGCATAGATTTTATAAGTCAGGTCCGGAGGGATCTTGGTCGTAACAAAGAACGTGGTAGAAGTATCGTCCGTTGGGAAAATGCTTATGTTGTATGTATAACTTGGGATGTTCCTGCTTCTCCCGAGAACTGACGACGGCCTTGGATCAAAGAATATCACCTCCTAAAAGCCTGGTTCCTTTTTGCCTCCACAATGCTTATATTCAGCTAAGCGACCAGTGTATCCTAGTTCATCTACCCCATAGATATAATACCAATTTAATTAACATATATTGCGCCAGAATCAGGGAATTCGAAATTCACTTCCTTATTTTCCCTGGGCGTTCTTTATTCCATTCCAAAGTGCCATTGGCCTGGGAAGGAGTCTTGCAGGGGCACGCTCTTTCCCATTTTACTAACAGAGTGGAAGGTAGCATTCAAGGGCACCGAGTATAGCAGGCGCCACGGCCGACCAAGGTTCGGGTTTTTTTTTCTTTTTTCTTTTTTTTACTCCGGGGAAGAGGTAATCCTAAAAAGAAGGGAGTTCAAAGCCTTTTACGAAGTGATCCCTGCCCAATAACCTGTTCTCGCCTAATCTTGCCAGAAGGAAGGATGTCTGTTGAACTTGATTCAGAGTCGTCGCTTTACGTTTTGAGAATCGTTTTCTCCATTGTAGATGGACGTTGAAGGGGCAAAAGGAATGTATTTAGAGATTTAATGATTACTTTGCTAATAATGTTTAGAAATTTAATGAATACTTCGCTAATAATGTTTATCGAAATCAAGATGGGCTTACCTTCCGCTATAAAACCATCACTTTCATTATTATTTATAGTACCCATCGATTTCTAGTCATCCAGAAAGTTCCTGCCGCTTTAGAAAAATTAAAAAAAATATTTTAATGTAAATTTAATCAATTAGTTCCCATTTTGTTATACAACCTCCCCCCCCCATTTTATTGGGTGTGAAATAAATAAAACAAAATTCCTTGAAAAAATAAGAACTGCTATGCAACACAATTTTAGCTACCAACGCATCCGGTACCTCATGAGCGTCAAATGAGGACTAAGATAAACCAATCTAAGCCACCACTCACTCCTTTGTTTTAGTTCTAATATGTTAGATCCTGACAAAAATCGATTATTTTTTTTCAAAAACGCTACAAAGTACTTTTCGCATGACTTTTAGCACTTCAGTGTATATCTAGGTGGTATCCGGGTGATGTGTTCAGTGTTAATGTTACCAAGCTTCTAATGCTCACTGCCACCTAGTGTGTTGTTCTTTTCTTCACGATGATGAATTTAATTTGTCTTACAAATAGGGTTGGAATCAGTCAATAATTGATAAGCAACGCTTCAATTCCATCGGGGGCGTTTCACGAAATTCATCAGGGAATTAAATTGAATGGAAAGATTACCAGCGCCCCTTTTCGACAGACACTACGTGGAGAAGAGACAAGTTTGAGTGCTTGATCACTCAAAGGCCTTCACGTCTTGCAAGTTTGCAAGACGTACTCTCACGCTCCACCAGGACACCTTGTAGAGATATGAATAAAGAGTCACGTTTGATTGATGATTGAATTCAACGACCTCCATCCTCACCCTTCGCATGACTCTTCATCCCAGCCAGGGTTGCAAATCTTCGGTTGCAGTTGCCATAAAAGAAATCTGAAACTAGTTTGAGACTGCATGTGCTTTATTTCGTTTCATCTCCATTTTACCTTTTTTTAGCCACGTTCTTTACAAGATCCTGATCACCTACTTACATAGGTACTCGCCGTTGCCCGGAATAAAAAAAAAGTCGTGTTGCAAATAAATACAGATGCATATCGTTTAGGAATAAGTTTGGTTCGGGATATCTGTGAAGACAGCTTAAGTGCAAGGCCTGGAGCATGCGGGTAGAACCCGCAGAAGGCTTCCGAATGGGCGCGGAAACGATCGTACTGGTAGGCCTAGAGGGGTCAGGAGCAGAGAATGTCTTTCTCAACATTGAAGCATAGGACGTCCCGGGCAGCGCCGGGCGCGGCAGAACCACATTGCTTCGAAGAAGAAATGACACACTTGAGGACACACGATTTGGACTTATCGTGTGCGGCCTTGGAGAAACTTATACAGATCTCGGGTAACCCCGACTTTGCACGTCGAGAGGAGCGATTAGTATGGCCAAAACGGTAGCAGTAATAGCACCCCCGCGGCAGCGGGCACGAATACCTTCACGTGGTAGCGATAACAACCGGCACGCAACGACTTAAGAAGCTTGTCACAGTTAAACGTGAACAAGAGTATAGGGGTGGGTCTCGAGGCTTTTCCCTGTTTTCTCATCACACGTTCGACCTTGATGGTAGCCAGCACGAAGGTGATGTCATCTATGGAATAGAAGCTCGTGGTAGAGTGCGGAGTCACACTCAGAGGCGTACCATCAAGTGTCCGAAGGGCACTAATCATGGCTGCCTCGGAGGGATTCGATGCATTCGCCAAAAGGCACCCATCCGAGAAACGGGTCACCTTCGGCTCTCTACCAATCATATAGCTAAAGCTCTCCTCTGAAGGATCATGTGGCCCTTAGCCAAAATGCTGCCATCAGTGGAGCGAATAACCAGGAAGCGTTTGAAGCCAGCGGGCTCGAAAATGCCGGATAGCCTCTGAATGAATGGCCCCGACGTAATCGAGGCTCCGGTCTGCGCACTTGTCGTTGTACGTGTACTTTTGGTCTTTGTCAGGGACTCCACACTCGAGGGGGGTGGGGCAGCGGGGCAGGACGTGCCGATATTGGCTTGGTCGCTTACCGAAGTACAAGGCCCATCCGTCTTTTCTTTTTTGGACAGGAGGGCGGGGAATGAACCAGCTTCTCCCCTTCGCTGGCAGGAACCACCAGACTGGAACGACCCCTCGGCAAGGTCCTTCTCCAAGATGGAGAAGGTCCTGGCGGTCGCGGGGGCACCGGCCGGAGGAGGAGATTCCTCTCCTCCTTGTACTGCCTTGGGGATCCGAGCCGTTTGAGGAGGACCTTGCATAAGGGCGGACTCAGTCGGGTTCGGTGCTTGGCGCCGAGCCCGGATTCGCCCCATGGAAAGCCCTACCGTCTGAGGCTGGGTTGCTTCAAGGACGATGTCTATCTCAGCGGGGCCTCCCCCCCCCAGGACATCACAGGTCCCATCGGCAGCGGTGTTATGAGTCGAGTATGGGAAGGCGCAGACCTTGACCCCCGCTAAGGTTAGTATAGGAGCTAGCAGGTCTCTGGAGGGAACCGGCTGATGGGCCCTGTCTTCCCTCTCCCCCCCATAAGGGGGGTTTACCCTACCGAGCCGCTTCAATGGGTAGCGGTCGGGTAATTCTTGGCAATTCCCTTGGAAAGTAAAGGGAGGGACTGCCGCTGGAAAGAGGGAGGCAAGAAGGTGTCCTGGTGCAGCCTGAGAGTACGCCTCGTCGTCGTGTTCCACGGACTCCAGACAAGGGGGTGATGGGGAGTCTCCTAAACCCGTAGGCAAAGAGATTTGGAGTGGTTTTTTATTTTAAGAGCTCATCTGGCGAGTGCCTACTTAGGCATTACTCTCCGTATTTAGCATTGCCTAATATTAGGCATCTTTAAAATAAGATGCAAAAAAAAAAAAAAATAAAAATAAAATACAGAAAAAAAGGCAATAAGCAGGAAGCAAGCTCTGGCGTCGGGGGAAGGTCCGCCTCCCCTGGCGCAGGAACGTGCGACCTACTAAGATAACAAAAAAGAACAAAAAAAAAAACAACTAGTTAAATAAAGGCCGGTCTCCCCCCAAAAGTCTATAAGTTCACCAGTCTATGTGCACGAATTAGTCCCGAGTACAAGGGACAGGCGGTAGCGACCCCACCCATCCCGGAGATTTGGAGAGTCCCCTGCGAGAGCACAGGGGGACGAGACCTCCCATTTTTTTTAGTGGAGCTGCCCGAAGGCGGCTCCGTCGATGGTGAGGGGGAAAGGGGAAGAGTTTTTTTGGGGGGGGGGTTTACATCATCGGGCATGGGGACCCTATTCTTTCTGCGGGAAGGAAACGCTAATCACCCTTCGCAGTAGCCCGCTCTGAATGGGGTGCGTATGGGTCTGGCAGAGGCAGGTGCCGCCCTTTTAGGACACCCCTCCCTCCTGGTGAACTGACAGCCCTTCGGCATGGCGGCTCGACCTTGGCACGGCGTAAAAAAAAAATAGATAGTGAAGTGAGAAGGAAAAAGGGTGTAAGTAAGGCGTGGGTGGGGATGAAGCAGGTTGTTAAAAACCCACTATCCCAAACGGGAGCTTAGGTGTTAGGGAACATTGTATCCCTCCCCCCTTTCCCCTCAGCTCCGATCCGGGATTGTTCGCTGAGAAGGTCAGCATCTACCCTGTGAAAATAGAGGCCGAGCAGAGAAAGTTGTGGGTGAGGTTGTAGGAGGAGTGAGGAAGTAGGGAAGAAACACAAGTGGTCTGAAAGGAGAAGAGGGGCCGGACGGGGCGCTGAGTCTCATCAGTACGGCACCCAGGAAGGCAAATCACCCGCACCCCTTACGGGGGGTAATGATAAGAACATTAGGAGTGATACATTGAAAATATACTACACAAATAGTCGGAGCATAAAAAATATGATGGATTTGTTAAGAGGGTTAACGAGCGTAGATAATTTTGATGTTATTGCGAAACAGAGTTATGGCTCGATTGTCGAAGAACTATAAAATAGATACTAACACCGAGTCAATATGGCTAGACGTTAAGGAGGAGAAAGATAAACTTGTTATAAGATTATGGTATAGACTGCTTCATCTTAGTAATGAAGTTTCGCGTCCTCTGTGGCAAGAAATAGAACGCGCATGTATAAGTTATCATGGCTGAGGAATTTTCGAATATGGTACAGGATAATTTCCTTAAACAGGTAGTTCGCGAAACTAATACGGGTGATAATGTATTAGATTTTGTTCTAACGAATAAGGGAGGAGGGTATCTGGCGCTATGGCGATTGGGAGAATTTGGGGAAACAGAGACAATTGCGTAATTAGATTAGTAAAAATGGAACGAGGTTCTCAGTAATATAAATAAGGTTAAAATCCCAGAATTTAGAAAAATGGATCATAGTGGTCTGAGAAAACACCCGGAGACTGTTGACTGGGGAATAACAGTGAAGTTGGGTCAAGGAATGTGGTCAATGTGAACCGTTGAGGTGGAAACTAACCGACGGGTATATAAGATTAGTGTAGAGCAGGAATGAGTCAGTTGTTAAGCAGTTAATCACCGAACAGAATTGAATATTCCGTTAGGGAACTTATAGCAAAGGTTGTCGACCCAAAGTGGGTGTCAAATAAAATTAAACATTATATCGGCATTAAAATGGGCGGAAATAGAAAAATATAAAATGATGACGGTCAATTGAGGCAGAGATAAATTAGCTAACTCGGGACATTAAAAAGTTAATTAGGATAGCAAAGAGAAATTAAAGTGGCAAATAAGGCTGAGAAAGATATCATGGATTTTTTTTTAATTGTACAGGACTAAAACGAGATAAACTAGGATAACTTAAAACTGCAGACTGAGTTAGTGAATGATGGTGATGTATTGGCTAAGATGTTAAATAAGTATTTTCTGTCCGTATTTAGAGTGCCCACGAAAAGTATCCAATCATCCTAAAAATTTTCATTATTTTCAATGATATTCACAGACGCAAAATTCACTTTCTATTTGTTCTATCGACATCTGGTAGCTTTCATATAACGCTCTGATATGACAGCTTCCCAATGCAATCTTAGGTTAGTATTGTAGTAGCGTTCGTTGCGTGTGGGCGTGCGTCAAATTTAGTTATTATGTTGACAAATATGGACTAAAACCCATGTAATTCCCAGAAAAAGCAAAGGAAAGAGAGAGGGCCAAGAATAATACCGAGGGATAAAATCTAAAAATTTACTACCATCAATCACCAATCAAAAAGAGATAGTCGAAGGACTTCCAAAGGTAAAATTAAAATGGGACTATGATGAAACAGATAGACAATGCCTTTAAACAATGACGACTCATTAAAAACTCAGCGATTTTACCCATTAAACAATTCAGGAAAAAAAGGTCAAGTAATATAAGTCACCTGCCGAATCTGACAAGAAGTATTCAGAAAAGTAAACAATACAGTAGGATGGTTGAAATAGTACGTTACCTAAACAATCACAATATCCTAACCCTAAACGTTGACGGATGCAGAACCAAGAAACTCATATTCAGCAATATCATAAGCAAAATAGACCCAGATGTAGTAATAATAACCAAAGACGGAATTAATCTTTACGAAGGCATAAAATCCCAAACTCCGCAATAATAGCAACAAACCCTTCCCAAACACGTTATTATTTTGTGATTTTTTACAGAAAGTGGTATAAATAAATAAAAATTTCTAATGTAGACTAAGAAACAACTCCAGAGTGATTGTCGGGGTGATATTGTTGCTCTTCATAAATGTGGGAAGTCTCAGAGACAGATAGCTAATGAATTAAACATAGCCCAAAGTAGTACAAAAAGAACTCGGATTACCATCTCGCCATGATTCAAAGAAACCATTCATTAATGAAAAAATGCGTAACAAACGTATGGCATTTTGCAAAAAATACATTCATTGGACTGTTGAGGAGTGGTAAAAGTTTTATTCAGCGATGAGTCAACATTTTTAACATTCAGAAGTTGTCCTAAAAAAGTTCGTCGGCCCATTGGCTTAAATAGAATGGACCCTAAATACACAGAAAAGACAATGAAACACTATCCAAGTGTGATGATTTGGTGTTGCTTCAGTTTCCAAGAGAGAGGAAGCATATATTTCCTTCCTAAGAAAAACAGCCATGAATAACGCGCGGTATTTAGCAATGCTACTGGAGAAACCTCCAGTGGTAATGAGAATCCATGAGACAGAAACATTCATGCATGATGAGGCACCTTGTCACACGGCTAAAATTGTGACAAAATGGCTCACTGACAATAAATCTAATATTTTAGATGACCTAGTAATAGCCCAGATCTCAATCCCATAGAAATTTTTTTGGGGGCTTCGTCGAAAAATTAGAAGAAGCCATCATAAAGGTATGGTGCAGCGAAATATCATTGGAAGTTTGTCAAAACTTGATCAAATCCATGCCGAAGCGTCTACAAGTCATTAAATCCAAAGGAAATATGACAAAATACTAATATAAGGTTAGTCAATATAAAAAAATGTTTTTTTATGTTAAAAATATACATTTCGATGGTGATCGGATACTTTTCGCGGGCACTGTACACACAAAAATATTTAATAGTACCCAAGGGACCTTGATCTTTAGGGGCAATGAGGATAAGAACTAGATAATATTTTCATTACCAAGACGTTGACGAAAGAAATACTATTAAATCTAGTAAAGCAAAAGTCTGACGAGATATTCCCCATGATTTTGAAGGAATGTAATGATGTCCTAAGTGAGCCTTTAACCTACATATAAGAAAATCCGTAGAGACGCATTGTACTTGTACCATCTTTAAGAATGGGGTAAAACGATTTAATTACAGGCCAGTAAGTTTGACATCAGTGGTGAGGAAAATACTGGAACCTGTAATAGCGAAATCTATTAAGTATCAATTAGATAAATATAAGTTGATTAAGGAATCTTAATATTATTTTACTACAAGCAAATCGTGTTTGAACGTCTTTTATAGAAAGGAGTACAATGATGCCGATGGATGAATTTTTTTAGCGTCCATCTGGCGACTCTGAGAAGATGAAAATGCGATATTGTGTACTTAGATTTTGTGAAAGGCTTTTTGGCAGGTGGCCACACCTCCTACTTTTAATCAAAGTTAAATCGCATGAGATTGATGGAAGGCTATTTAGGTCGATTCAGGGGTGGTTAGTGACGAGCGCCCCCCCCCCCCAAAAAAAAAGTTAGTATAGATTGTATAGACCTTGACCGCCCCATTGTCGGCCAGCTCTAAGGTGATGTCCTCAATGGAGTAGTCAACGAGTTCCCTCACATAAACTACTCCTTTCACAAAGTTCATGGTAGAGTGCGGCGTCACACTCACCGGGGTGCCATCAAGTTTCCGAACAGCACTTATCTTGGCCGCCTCAGCGGGATTCACCGCATTCGCCAGAAGGCTCCCGTCCGAGAAACGGGTCACATTCGGCTCTCTACCAATTGCACTAGCTAATCCTCTCCTCTGATGGATCATGTTGCCCTTGGACAACATGGTGCCATCAGTGGATCGAATAACGAGGAAGCGTTTGAAGCCAGCGGGTTTGAAAACGCCAGGTAACCTCTGAATGAGGGGCCCCGATGTCATCGAGGCTCCGCCCTGTGCACTTTTGGTCTTAGTCAGGGGCTCCGCAACCAGGGGGGGCAGAGGAGCCGGATGTGCCGATCTTGGCTTGGTCGCTTGCCAAAGTGGCAGCAGACCCTTTCGTCCCCACAGCCCCCGCGAAAGGAGAGGAGCCCCGAGTCTTTTTAGTCTTAGTCTTTTTTCTTTTTTGGAGAGGAGGGCGGGGAATGAACCCGCTTCTCATCTCCGCCGGCAGAAGCCCCTAGGCCAGATGGACCGGCCTCAGCCAGGTCCTTCTCCGAAATGGAGAAGGTCCTGGTGGTCGCAGGGGCACCATCCAGATAAGATTCCTCCCCTCCTTGAACTGCCTTAGAAACCATAGCCGTTTGAGGAGGACCTTGCATAGGGGCGGATTCGGGTTCGGTGCTTGGCGCCGAGCCCGGATTCGGGCTCAGACGGTAGGGCCTTCCATGGGGGGCATGGAAGGCCCTACCGTCTGAGGCTGGGTTTCCTCAAGGACCATGTCTATCACAGGAGGGGCCTCCAGTTGGCCATCCCCTCCCAGGACATCGCAGGTCCCCTTGGCAGTGTCGCCAGTCTTGTTTGGGGAGGCACAGGCTTTGACTCCGGCAAGGTTTAAAATTCTGGCCAGCAGGTCTTTTGAGGGAAGCGACCGAAGGGGCCTAGGTTCCCTCTCTTCCCTAAGGGGGTTTGCCCTACCGAGCCGCTTACACGAGGGGCGGTCGGCAATGGGCTGGCTTTCTTGGCAGTCCCCTTAGAAAGAAAAGGAGGGACTTCCGCAGGAAATAGGGAGGTGACCGAAAGCACCTCCAGAGAAAGGGGTGAGGGGGAGTCACCTGCACCCGTAGGCGAAGGAGAGGAGTAAGCATCCTCTCCGATTAAAGAAATATGGAGGGTCCCCTGCGCAAGCACAGGGCGAGGGCTCACTTTTTTCAGTGGAGCTTTCCGAGGGCGGCTCCGTTGATAATACAGGGGAAGTTGAGGGTTGTTTTTTTTTTTGGGGGGGGGGTTGTGCATCATTGGGCATGGTGACCCTAAATTTACTGCGAAACGCAATAGTTCATTAAATCTCACAGTTGCCCGAACTGCAAGAGGTGCTTACAGGCCTGCCAGAGCCAGGCGCCGCCATTTGGGACCACCCTTCCCGCCTGGTGGCCTGGCAGTCCATCGGCATGGCGGCTCCACCTTGAACACGGCGTAAAAAGATAGATTGTGAAGAGGAGAGGAAAAGTGGATGTGAGGAAGGTATGGGTGGGGATGAAGCAGGTTGTTAAAAAAAAAACATCCCGAACCGGAGTTCAGGGGTTAGGGAACGTTGTCCCCTTCCACCTCAGCCCCGATCTGGGACGTTGGCTTGAGAAGAAGGTCAGCATCTACCCTGTGAAATTAGAGGCTGACCAGAGAAAGTTGTGGGAGAGGTTGTATGAAAATCGACGAGGTAGGGGAGAAATACAGGCTATCTGAAGGAAGGAAGAGAGGCTAAGCTGGGGCCGAACGGAGCGCTGGATCCCGTCAGCACGGCGGCCAGGATGGCCAAATCGCCGCGCCTTTTACGGGGTTGTGACTAAGAAGAAATTTAGCCCGAAAGAATTGATCAAGGAGTGTAATAACACGCATACATCCTTAAAGAACAAGTAAATAAGGAACATACTCAAGGAACAAGTAAACAAGGAATAGAATTCAAACGGAACAGTGACGTCCGTGTAGGAGACGAAGCGTGAAGACCATTTTGACATTCCGAACATTTGTTATTAGGTTGTCAAAAAAAGTAATGTTTTTTTTAAGGAATGCAAAATCATTTGTAATATTTAAAATAATACATTCAGCAAAGTAGTTTCCATCATCATCGAAAATATCGTCTAGCGATGCAGTGGAATAAGAATTGATTCGGTTTTGATCAAATATATGATTGGGCAATGGACATTCTTTCCCACCTCTTTCATTGAGTAAACTTTGAATTTAGGTGATATTTTAATGATGTAAATAAATGGCAACCAGAGGGTGCAAGGTACGGTGAATATGGACGATGAAGACGAAATTCTCAACTTAAAACATTATTTTTTTCTTTCTTGAGTCAAACATGCTATGGACGGTTGACAAGGTGGACGTTTTTGCTTTTCACGGTTCACTCATTTAAGCGTTGCAATTGTTAAACATATAGTGGTTTCAGTAACTTTTGCTTATTATTGAGGAGCGCATAGTGAATAAATCAGTTCACATCCCACCAAATGCAAATAATAGCCGTTTGGGTATGTCGAACCAACGACTAGGATTAGTAAGGGATTTTTGTTGGCGATCAAGCCATTTTGGGGACGGTTAATATTGCAGTGAAGAACCCACTTTTCATTTGGAGTCAAGAGCAAAGAATCATTATTTCCATTGTGTATACGTTGTCCCTCAGACAAGTAATGCGACACCCAAGCACTTTCTGTAGCTTAATAAAGACGGAGGAATTACTAGCTTAAAAAAGCCTAGGTATCCCTAGTGTTTAAAAAGGCCTAGGCATTCCTACAGCTTAAAATGTCCTAGGTATCCCTACAGCAAAAAAAATCCTAGGTATTCCTTCAACTTAAAAAGTCCTGGGTATTTATACAGCTTAAAAAGTCCTACGTATTCCTCCAGCTTAAAAATTCCTAGGTATTCTTACTACTTAAAAGCGGCCTTGGTTTATTACTACAGTTATCATTAAACAGCTTACAGCTACCCGGAGACAATTTAATCAAGTTTTAGAAGGGTTTTTATAACTTCTAAAAACGACAAGAATTTCTTAACAATCTTACTTTTCTTTTGCAGCAAACTTATCTTTATTTGCTGATAATAAGCGACAATCCTCTCGTTTCATAATACGTCACCTTTGCTCATGTCGGAGGGAAGTACTTTTTACGCAACTACTTTCCCAATCTTTGATAGAATAAAGGCAGGATCATAAAACAACAACAGCAGTAGAAGTAGTAGTGAAATAAAGAATATGAGCAGAGGCAGCTGTTAAAATCTCCCATAAAGGTGTCACGATTCACTCAACGAGATTTCGGGAAGAACACGTATCAGTTCATCCTAGCCCTGCACAACTAAAACAACCTTGAGGGTAGTCTATCGCTAGTACACGCTGGAAGTCTGCTTCCGCTCGCGGATGTATCGTGTGACCGAATATACGACGAATTCTCAGACCATGAGGACGACCGGCAACAACAGAAGTCCACCACGTCAAAGGCGAGCCATTGTTTAAAACTGTTGGTCGTATCATCAACAATTCCACTCTTTCAATCGCAGTTTAGAACCTTTCTCATAATGAAGAATGAGGATTATCACCCACTTTATCATCGTCGACGATAGCGCTTCCAAGTGCGATCACTCGTGATACATTACTCTTCACTTGTTTATTTATTCTGTTCCATGCAACAAACGAATTTTTTTCTTGTTGGAATATTGAATTAAACCTGCAATTGTTTGAGATAGCGCTTACAGCATTTCATGAATATAGATGAAGCATACGCGAGCTTAGAACTCATGAGCCAACCAAGTCAAAGCCAGAGGATCTATAAGAATTTATTTTGTCAACTAACTTAGATCTTCACTTGTGTCTTTGTACTTATTGATTAATATTCAATTATAAAGGAAAGTAAAGCTGTATTTGAACTTTTTTGCGTAAAGTTTGAGGTTTAGTATAGCAGAGCTATTCTATTTTTTATCGTAACACAGCAATTAAGAAATGAAAATTTAAATTAAAATGGGAAAATTTATGTTAAGAAAGTGCTGAAGTTCAGGAAAGTAAAAAGGAATACAATTTGGCGGCCCTCGGGGTCGGGAGGGTAAGCAAGTCTTTCCCAACTGGTCATGATCCTTAAGAAAACCAGGTGACGCGCAAATGAAGGCGGGGGGGGTAAGAGAATAGACAGCCTTAGACAGAGATAAACATTATTACGAATAGAGTTATAAAAGGGAGGCTCCCGGGATAAGCGCAACCGGTCGGAGAAGTTTCATCCAAGGAGTGACGAATCCTAAACGCTGTTAATAGGAGGGCAAATCCGTGTGACCGATACCTAGAGAAAAGTAGGCAGCCAAAGGATTTTAGGGATGATCCCCGAAAGTTTAATGGACAGGGTGGAGAAGGAATTAGAGAAATTGCGATAGTTTGAAAGATGTCTCAAAAAGGAAGAATAAATACGCCCAGTCGGGACTGTGGACTACCTATCCCCCAATGAGGAGAAGGAGTAAAAGCGTTACGAAGTGTATGCATAGGAATGGTTCGTTATCGACGCTGTTTTCTTTTCAACACTCCAACGACGGCACCCATAGACATGGGTAATTCGGCAGTATATAATTACTACCTTTTAAAAATATATATATTGTTGCCTAAAAAAATACAATGGTTATGAAGCAACAATAAATTCAATTATGAAATTCTTCCCTTTCAACGTGTTTTTTATTTAAAGCTCATCTGGCGACTGTCTACTTGGGCATTAGTAACCATATTAAAAACCTGCCTAGTACTAGGCTACTTTAAAATTAGATACAAAAACACAAATAACAAAACAAACCCAACACTAAAAATTTAAAAAAAGGGGGAAAGGCAACGAGCAGGAAGCAAGCTCCTGCGTCGGGAGCAGGTTTCCCCCGGCGCAGGAACTTGCGACCTATAAGGGAAAAAAACAAAAACAAAAAACAAACAAGACAAAAAAAGACTGGTTAAATAAAAGGGAGAAAGCCGGCCTCCCTCTAAAAGTCTACAAGTCCACCAGACAATGTGCGCGCATTCGTCCCGAGTACAAGGGACAGGCGGTAGCGACCACACCCATCCCAGTACCGGGACAGGTAACGTACGCGAATATCGCCCAGACTGGAACATTCAACTAGAATGTGCCGAACGGTCTGGGGGACAACGCAGTCTTCACAGTAGGGCGCTGGCTAGCGCTGCATCAAATGGCAGTGCGTCCCGCGAGGGTGCCCAATTCGGAGACGGCAGAAAGCAACCTGAAGCATTCGCGGCATTGAGGGGGTAGGTCCATGGGAACAGTCGCGGCGCAATGGCACGCAACTTTAAGTTCCCTTCGACTGTCTCCCATCTTCTTCGCCAAGCAGTCCGAAGAGCTGCCCGTATTCCTGCTATGTAGTCGGTGTGAGGAAGAGCGAAACACTGGTCCGGTCGCAGAGTCCTTGCGGACTCTTTGGCGCCCTCATCGGCGCGCTCATTCCCCGCGATTCCTACATGTCCAGGAACCCAGCAGAAGATAATCTCAAAATCCGCACGGCTCGCCAAAACCGTGACGTCACGGATATCGCGAACCAGAGGGTGCGGAGATTCCAATGCCCCGAGAGCACTCAGGGCGCTTTATGAGTCGCTATAAATAACGATCCGGTCTCTGAACCGGGCACGTCGCGTAATCTCCCGTACCGAGTGGTGCATTGCCACCAACTCAGCCGTGACTATCGCAGCGCTCGGTAGAGCCCCGCTGACTTCAAACAGAGGGGATACGGCGTGGAAACCGACCCCCTCTCTGACTTTGATTACTCACGGGTGTAGACGGGAACCCGAATAGGGTGATGCTACGTTCTCTAAACTCTGATTTAGTGAGATGCGAGTCTCCTGTCCTCAAGAGGTCACCTGACGAACTTCGGAGTGGAGGGGGGGGGGGGGACTTCTACAAACTCGGATTGAGCGAGCTAACATAACATAACATAATTTCACGGATGACAAAAGCCACAAGGGCCTATCAAAGGTCATCCGTATCCATCAAATCCCACCCACATAATGCATCCATAGGATTTTGTCAGATCATGCATCTACAATATACAATTTAACAATCCATAGGAATGTCCAACCATGCATCTACGATATATAATTTAAAGCCTCCATAGGAGTCTGTCAAAAACAAAATCAAAGTCCCCCAAAATATACAATAAAAAGAAATTGCAACCACAGGAATGAGTCAAGAAACATATCCACATACCAAAAAGTAAGAAATTAACCCTCCATCCCCATATAATCATCCAATCTGCGCTTGAAAACATTCAAGTTTGGGCTGTCTACAGTCTCAGGTGGCAAACTATTCCAATAATCCACCACTCTGTTAGTGAAAAAATATTTTCTAACATTTAGTCTGCACCTCAGTTTTTTAATCTTTAAGTGGTGGCCTCTAGTTCTATAATCCTCAAAAGGTCACCAGAAGAACTTCGGTGGACGGCTTTTCCAATCCTTGATCCGAAGGCGGTTGAGAAAGGCTGACGTTGCCTCAAGAGACTTTTCTCCCTGACCCGAGGATATACGAGTGTGATGTCCAGCTGTTTTGTGGCCTGCGACCGTCACTAAGCACTTCTCGGGCGAGAGCGTGGTTCAAGAGAACCTCCGTTGGGGAAAGCGTCGTCTAACCGAATCTGCGTGTGGACATTGGACATAATAAGTGAGAAATATAGTAGTAGAGGGTTTTAGTAGGAGAAATAGTGGGGAAAATAGGGAAAACTATAATAGGAAAGTGAAAACGAAAGGTAGAATGAAAGACAGATCCCTGGTGAAAGGGTATCACTGGCTTTCTTTGCGTTTTGGTTTTGTTTTTTTGATAGCATATTACTATACTATCTGATGAATGCGGTGGGCATTCGAGCCTTTGTATTAATACATTGTATCTTTACGTGGCTTTTGGAAGATTTTCATCTTCAATTCTGGGTGTTTTACACCTAGATTTGGATTTTTGATGTTGTTTTGTGTGTTTTTGGCGATATTTTCGCGCAAAAAATTGGGGAAGTGTTATTTAAAACCAAATTAAACAAGTGTTAATTCGGTGGCTAAACTCGTTTGGCTTTGTTCATGTTTTTGTGTTATGACTGGGGGTTATTTAGTATTTAAGTGAACTTAGGGTCGACGTTAAAGTCATTCGGTAGTCTACTGCTTTTGAAGCTAATTGGTCGTCTTAAGTTAGGTAAAATGTCGAAGTCGATGTGCTCCAGTACAAACTCGGGGGGGAGGTGCCGGTGCACCTTGTCCCAGATTTTGTTTGCTCTTAGGTGAAGCTCCACGTTTATGGGGGTCATCCCCAGTTCACCATGGAGTTCACTCTGCCTTCTCCCTTCTCTCCTTCGGGCTCCCGTGATGACATATACTGCCTTATTCTGGACTCTTTGCAGTTTAAGGACTTGGGTCTTGGAAACTACGTTTATAGGGATCGGGGGGTACAGGAGTTTTGAGCGAATGCACGCATTGTAGATCTTAAGTTTGTTGGAGGTACTCAGGTTTACGAATTTGAAAAATTCGCCCAAGTCCCTCCGTGCATTCTGTGTAGTTCTTGCTACATGGCTCCTATACCCACCGGTCGTAATTTGTAGTCCCAGAACCGTGCCCTCCGTGCGGTATGGGATGCGTGCACCCCCCACACGGATGTCTGCCAGAGTCCTTCGGAATAATGGAATTACACGGAACTTTTGGGCATTGGTGGATATCTTCCATCTTCTCTCGAAGGAGTTGATGTTTTCGATTTCCACTGCCGTACTTCGTGCCATGAAATTCGCATTCCGATAAGGCCCCGTACATATCATCGTTATATCATCCGCAAATTGGACGTATAAGGAACCCTCAGTCAAGGGTTGGGGAAGGTCTATAGTGTAGATGTTATAGAGCAGGGGAGAGATGCACCCGCCTTGGGGCACCCCCGCCTCGAGTTCGAACTCAGGGCCGCTGTAGTCTTTAATACTTAAAAACGCTCTCCTCTCCATCACATAGTCACAAAGAATCCTGAATCTGCGTGTAATCCTTGAGAGGGCGCATATATACCCAAAGGATTTCTCCAGAATAGGGAGAGAGAGAGGGACCTTCTCAAACCTTCATTAACGGCCGGGGCAACAGAGCGTGTCCTTATGGGAATGTGTAAGAGGCCGATATCAGCGGGTCTGAAGGAACGACCAGTGGCTGGAGCTATAAAAGTTTGTCTCGAGGCAAACCTACAAATAGACGAATAATCTCCCGGCTCGAAGGAAGGGAAGATTAAGACGGCAGGGAGATAGCCTTCAATCACAGCGTCATGCCTTGGTGTGAATTTATCAGTGACCGGGCGGTCAGTCCAAAAAGGGTGAAGTCGGAGAGGGGGGAGTAACGGCTCGGTTTCTCTCCCGAAGTAAATATATATATATATATATATATATATATATATATATATATATATATATATATATATATATATATATATATATATATATATATATATATATATCATTTATCAATTCACTTGTGCGACCTGCCAAAGTCGCTATGTAGGTCAAACAAGTCTACAATTAAGATGTAGGATCGCTAAGCATATCGGAGTATCATACAGAACCAACATTCCCATCTCCAAACACGTACACTCCTCTATACGAGAACATTCACTAAAACTTAACCACCCGCTTGACCCTGATTCCTTTAGTATACTCTCTTCTGCCTCCTCTTTTCCGGATTTAAAAATTCTTGAATCACTTTACATTAAACAAATAAACCCGGAACTCAATGATTATTCATCATCCCTTAAATTATTCACTATATCAGTTGTTACTCCAAGCTTCACCGTTATAAGGTTAGAACTCGTGCAGAGAAATTTTTATTTCTATTTTAGTTTGTCCCATTAATATCTAAACGATCTGGTTTATTATTGACTTTTCATAAATTTAATGTTTTAGTCGTCGTTTTGACCCCTCCATTATTGATTATTTACTATTTAAACTTTCGTGCCTTAGTCTACTCGTATTATTTAATGTTCAACCACTTAAAATTTAACTTAATTGAATTACTTGCTTCGCTCCATTTATTAATATCCGCTTCGATTTATATACCCCCTGATCTAACTTATTTTCGATTGTTCGCCCTGCCCTTATAATTCTCTCTTGCTGTGGTTTATAGTGAATTTTTTGTATTCCGCTTGATGCTTGATTCATGTTTATTATAATTTTTTTTTCTCAGTCTTATTAATCGATTTTTTCATGCCTTGCTTTCGACTTTATTGTTATAGTTTACAATTTTTGTATTTCGATAGGAATTTAATTCATGTTTATTATGCATATTTTAAACTCATGGGATTATTATTTAAATGTTATTTTTTACGATATTACATAAATTTCTTATTAATAGATTTTCACCAATTTGCTTTCAACGGTTTAGGATTATATATTTCATTTTAACTTCTTGCTTTCGGTTATCATTTTTGCCTCCTGCAATGTTATTATTGCTGTGTTTAGTTATTCTTATAAAAATGATTCTTTGTATTTAGAATTCGCTAATGATGGTCATCGTTAGTGACCGAAACGTCCGGAAAATTAAATGTTCAAAACCATCGCATATGTCTTCATATTCCTGCTATATATATATATATATATATATATATATATATATATATATATATATATATATATATATATATATATATATATATATATATATATATATATATATATATATATATATAATGAAAATTAATGCAATATCGCAAGAAAAGATGAGGAATTAAACCACATTCTCCGAAGACAATTTAATTCAGAACAGTTTCGGTGTATCTCACACCCTTTTTCAACTGACACTGGATAGAAAATATAAGAAAAGTGCTTACAAACATAACACAGAGTCAGGTGGTGAAAGATCCCCTCTTCCCCCCCCATTTCCCTACTTGTGGCTAATCAGGGGGGGGGGGGGTAGGCCTAAACATATTGAAGGGCTGAAATTTTACTATTTTGTTTATTTGCTTTCGTATTACAGGATTAAAAGAAAATTGACCCTCAGATAGATTTAAATTAGGAACTGACGATATCAAGCTCGATTCTACGATTCTTCTCTTAACATAGTTAGCCGATTTGAATACCATTTTACTTCCATTGAAATCAATCGAATGATTCGAGTCTCTAACATGGCAAAATATTCCACTGCTTTCGCTGCCCACTCTAATATCTCTTTTGTGTTCATACAATCTCTTGTCTAGATTTCTCCCCGTTCCCCCTATATAAACTTTATGGCAATCGTTGCATGGTATTGCATATACTCCAATGTTGTGATGTTC
Source organism: Ceratothoa steindachneri (assembly GCA_963969495.1). NCBI lineage: Eukaryota > Metazoa > Arthropoda > Malacostraca > Isopoda > Cymothoidae > Ceratothoa > Ceratothoa steindachneri. The sequence continues at coordinate 55,743,696 of OZ018320.1, forward strand.
TTTGGGTTTCCTGGCAATCATCAATTGGTTTAAGGAATTATTATATTTAAAGGCTAGATTAATACCCGCTTTTTCCAAATATGTCCTTTGAACTATTTAATTTATTATTAAATGGCAATGTTATACATTTGTTAAAGTCATTAGTGCGGGAAGGCTTATTACCATAGAATGTTTTCCTAGCTGCAAAATAGGCAGACGATATGAACCAATCGGGGTAATACAAATTAGAAAAAATGGTCCTGATAATGACAATTTCTTCATTTAAATATATAAATATAAAGAGAGGAAAACATTTAAATAGAAGTTCAGTGGAAGAAGGTACAACTAGCAGATGAAAGGAGAAAAAAAAAGGTCTGTTGCCCAAAATGTCGTGTGATCTCACTTATTCTGATTTATGACTTTACGACTTTCAAAACTTTCAATATTCAAAGACTAACCTTAAAACGACTTAGGAAGTCCTATCATTCCAAAGAGAATGTAAAACAACATAAGGGTTTCAAATTTCGTTAGAATTGGCCGAATAGTTACAATGTTATTACCAGAACCAAAGAAAAGCAAATCGGGGACCGACCGGCCGATATAATAAGATGTAAGGTCGCACGCGACTAAAAAGGGTGAGCTCACATAAGCTAAACACAAGCTAAATTCCTTGAAATATGTTAGTTCCAAAGTGTTGAAGTTAGCTGTACAGTAATGATAATTAAGAGAGGTATAACCACTCTTTCTAAGATCTGCTCATGGTCCACATAGAAGGTGTGTTCCTTTTCGGGGCCTCTGACCAAATAATACAGTAACACTAATTGATGTTTTAATTTGGGGATGAAGAATATCCTGGATATCTCGAATCTTATGACTTCGAAATATCTAAATGTTATTTCTAACAAAAACTAAAGGCAACCTCAAATCACCGGGTACAATACCAAACAAAAACATGGACATCAACTTACCCGAGTAGTAGTTCATCTGTTTATGGAAGGCCAATATGCAATGGAGGCATTCAATATACCTTAAATAGAGGGTATGAGATCCTGTTCTATTGATCAACTACGGCCGTTGAATATACGTTCGGTGTTAACGGGTAAAGGAAGAGTCACGAGGAAACCTTCGTTAAGGCATACAACAAAAACGTGCCCCAAACTGGATAGTGACCAGCTAAAAGTCATCCGTATTTCTTCGCTCCACCGAGCTCATTCAAGTAAACCGATTTGGCCTTGAGAAGGAAATTGACGCATGGGTATAGAGTAAGGTTTTTTTTTAAGAGCTCATCTGGCGACTGCCTACTTTGGCTAGCGTAAGGGAAAATAAAATATTATATAAGGTAGAGGTAGGTATTATAAAATCATTTAACCAGCAATCCTATAAGTGAAACTTCAAAGACCTACGCCGTGTTTTTAGTATTAAAAACAATACTAATGGTGTTTTTAGGCATTGTAGTCGTCATTTACGGCTTCGGTTAGCCGTGGAAAGTACATATTTTTAAGATACTCTACCAATGCTGGGATAAAAATGGAATTAAAATAAGTCCTCCTTACCCTCTCTTGATGAGTAAAGAATTTCGGTGATTAAAAATAGCGGGGGGGGGGGTGCAACATCCCACAATTACCTTAGGGTTCAAAAACAATTTGAAAGCCTAGCATTAGTTTGAAATCAGGAATTCTTTACACATGAAGAGAGGGCAAAGTGGACTCTCTTTAATTTCATTTTTACCCCCATCAAAGGTGGTGCAGTAACTTAAAAATATGTACTTTGCACGCCTAACCGAAGCCGTAAATGACTACTACAATGCCTAAAAACACCATTAGTATTGTTTTTAATACTAAAAACACGGCGTAGGTCTTTGAAGTTTCACCATCCTCTACATTCGAATTAAAGCTCGAAACTGATTAATACAGAAAACAAGGTCTGCTGACCAAAAGTCGCGTGCTCTGACTTATTCTGAATCATGACCGTACGACCTTCAAGACTTTCAAGAATTCGCTGAGAACCTTAGGAGGACCTAGCCAATTATATCATTCGAAAGAGAATGTAAAACAACATAAGGGTTTCAAATTTCGTTAGAATCGACCGAATAGTTACAATGTAATTACAAACAAAATAATTCTGGGGCTAACCATGAGAGGACCTTGGCAATTATAACATTCGAGAGAGAATGTAAAACAACATAAGAGTTTCAAATTTCGTTAGAATCGGCCGAATAGTTACGTTATTACCAAATCAAAAAAAGCAAAACGGGGACCGACCGACCGACATAGTGAGATGTAGAGTCGCCTGCGACTAAAAATGTCATTGCCCATTTGAAGACTCCTCAATTTGCCCATTAATATTGTCAGGCATTTGGCAAATAATGCCCTGCCTTGAAACAAAGCGCTAAGAAATTCGAAGCAGTGAATCTTCCCTCGCAGAATCAATCACTTCATTAATACTTGCAATAACAAGAACAGTGAGCAAATAGATCCGTGGATACACCAACAAGAGATTCAGATAACAAGGAAAAAATCCCAGATACTGCGAGAATGCTATGGGAGGATAGTTTCATTTAAATTAAAAAACAACAACAAACAAACCGGAGTATCAGAACTAAATGGTTTGTGGAAGGTATTCCCGAAGAAAAGATCCCTCTAGAAGTAAATATGTGAAGATACATAGCTCGAGTAGCCAAAAACTGAGAGTACTTGGGGCAGGAAGGCGTGCAGCTCGCTTGAAACTGATCCCATTCCGAAATGAAGGATCGTCCCTATTAGGAGAAGTGGAAGGGGGCGTAGGAGTCGCATTTAAACCTCCAAGAATGACGACATATACAAGACCATAAAGAAAAGTAATAAGTTAAAATACTATTCATTACAAACTGAACATAGAAACAATAATACATAGAGAGTAATAGAAATACCGATTATATTATCATTTATACTCACTGATTAAAGAAAATATTACTAATAATTATTATCAAAACTGATCAGACATTAAATTCACCAAGACAAACTTTACAAGGATACGAAAATACTCAAATAAGAATGTCATGAATTGCTGCGCTCCAAACACAAAGACTGCCATGTAACAAACGTAGGATACATTAATAATTCCTGGGAACAAATTGTAACAAGGAGAACAACAGACAGACAAGCTCGAACCAATGCCTGAGATGTAGCGAAGAGAATATCAAGTATGGGTAGCAAACAAACAATTTATTGGTTGTACATTCAAGGAGCTATATCACAGTTCATAAATGTTAAGCCCTATTAAGAAAATGGCTATTTGTTTAAACATTATTCTATGTGATTTATTATAGATCTAATATCTATGTTATTTTTATTTCATTTTCTTTATAAATTTAGCAACTTTGATTTTCTTCATTCTAGATTTTGCAGCGCTGACTACTCCTTGTGGTACACTTTCCAGACTTGAATGAAGCGGTTAATGAAGGCAAATTTTCGTGTTAATGTTTTGAATTTCCAATTCATCTTTTTTTTGGCCGTGTCCTCTGAAAAATCAAGCATATTTTCTGCAATAAGGGTCGTTACTCAATAATATATACGTTTCATATAGCGACGCAGGCTTTGTTATATTATGTAAATGTATCTAGTTAATTGTAGGGACCAGGATGGAGAAGCATTATCTAGCATAAGACTGACTAACAACGTGTATAGTTTTAATATAGTGTCTGCTTTTCGTGTTGAGACAGACTGCCTGGTAAATGATTCTATTCTTGTTGCTTTGTTTCTAACTGCTATGGACTGACTAGAGAAATTAAATTTAATTATTTTAACTCCTAGATCTACTTTTTTCATTCTATTTGCTCGGTATCTTAGATATAGTATTTAAATTTAAGATCATCTTTTCCGAATTGTAAAACGCCAATTTTGAAACATTAAGCTTCATGCCAAAATCGTCGCTCCAGTTAATTAGCCTCTTTAAGCAATTGTGTAAACAATTTCCGTCTTTATCCTGCATTATTTTCCCAAGTTGAGTATCGTCAGCAAATCAATTTACTTGACACTTCATTGTAATGAATGTGCGCAGCTTTTACCGGGTGAAAACACGAAGTGTTTTGCTTTTTACAAATAATTTTAAATGTTTACATCCCATTAATTAATTACTTTCTTGTAGTTTTTTCAGGATTTATTGAATTTGAATAAAATTTAAAATTTAAAAAAACAACAACACCCGTTTACAAATAGGACTGGAAATGTGAAACAATCGAGTACCTGTATAGAAGTCACTATATTTTCAAAATGATGAACCAAACTGTAACCAGATATGGGAGTTTTGAAGCTATTACAAGGTTTAAAGAGACAGGCAGTTATCTTCCAAGAGTGAAGACTACCTAGCCTCGATCAGAGAGGAAGGACCCTAACCCTCATCCAAAAGAGGATGAACCACATCAGAAATCCAAAGAGGAGTGGCAGAAAACTTGCTTTGGGGGCCAAAGTGAGCCATGCAAAATTCCTAGATGATGATCTGAAACTTAGTCCATTCAAGGTAGATAAAGGACATCTGTTTTACATCTCCACAAAAAAAGAAGAGTCGAAAGAGCGTTCACTGTCCAGGCCACATAGAACGCACATGATGCTCGTGTTTGAGCACCAAATAAAAATGAGATTACGGTTCGACAGCGGACATCTTTCAATAGACAGAAGGCTGCTTCGGTAATGGTGTGGGTGGGTCTAACAGAAACAGGCCTAAAACAAATCTAATTGAAGAGTGAGTCAAGATCAATCAACATATTTATTTGGACATGTAGAAGAAGAAAATCTTCGCCCAGTTTCTGCCATCATAGGAAATGCCGGTGTAACTATTCAGCAAGATGAAGTAACTTCACACACACTTAAAATGTTTAAGACTTGTTCAAGGCAATTTTTAAGGCGTTTTGGCCAAAGGAACGTTGGCCTCCCAGTTCGCACAATTTGGAGTGTGGTCGATTCTTGAACAGAGAGAAGAAGACCTGTACCAAGTCTCATCAAAATGTCGAAGTTCTGAAGTTCAAACTGGAAGAATCCTGGAATGAAATATCAGCCGAAACCCCGCGCGCCAGGTGCGTTCTGGTCACAACTAGACTTCGTCGTATGATTGACACGAAAGTCAAGTCACTTTGAATTTTAGTTACATCAACTTTTAGTATATATTTTTTTCTTTCGTTTTAGTCTAAGCATTGAGTAATATTGCATTGTGTTCTGAAAATAAAGAAATACCAGGCTAGAATGGGGTTTCAACCCTGTAACTTTGAAAGAAGGATACCGAGTGGGAGATTATCAAAGACTTCAGCAAACTCTAGATATATCACATCGTAAAATGAACCAGAATCGACAGCTTATGCCACACGGTCATAAAATGTGACCATAATTATGAAACAAGATCTCCCTTTCCTGAAACCTTGTTACTATTAACTAAAGTTGATTACTCATTAAATGATGCATAATTTTATACCAATAAGTGACTCCATTATTTCACATATGTATATATAAGTCAAGTCATGGTTACTAGCCGATAATTCTCTTTTTCGTCACATCTACCTTTTTTTAATATGAACATTTTTGCCATATTCTAGTCCATGGGAATAAAATTTGGTGCTCAGAAAGCTCACTTATTGATACTTCGTACGCAGATCTTGGCTACACCGCTTGCTAACATCATCATAATTTGACTCTCACTGTCGAAAGAAACTCTTTCTCATTCAGGATAAGTTTGAGGGTCATAAGCCCATCCGTAACTATTATTTCATTCATTTTTGGAATATCAGTATTTATGTTCATTATTTAAATTTTGACTATCTAAATTAAAAACTTAAGAAAAGTAAGTATTAAACTAACTATTTAGAGATATTTTTAACTTATACCTCGGCTTGCGTTAGCACTTGAACGGGCATTTATCTTTTGTTTTATATTACGGTAAAAATGGGGGGGAGGGTTATTTTCAAGCACCTTCCGAATATCTATTTTCGTACCTGCATTTAGCCGCGTACACTTATCTTTTTATCGATATTTGTAGGTCAAGAAATTTTTCTCTCATGGCTGGTCGCCTTTGAGTCGTTTTTAGTGACTTTTTTCTCTCTATCTTAGTTTTGAGAAATTGGTTAATTTGAAGCATATTTTATTATGAATATATCTTGTTTGAAGATCTTTAATACGGACAATAAAGACACTAAGCCGAAGGTGTTTTATTATTAAGGTTAATTTATTATTAAGGTATAATATATAATGAGAGCAGCTTCTCTTCTAAACATGTTTTGTTAAAAAACCAGCTTGTATCAATTTGACCTTAATTATATTTGGGAACGTTCTAACTGGCGAATGCAATTTCTGCTATCTGGCTTAAGATACAAAATCAGCTGAGGGAGATTGCTTCTGAGGCGTAATTTTAGTTGTAGTATAAAGAATAATACCATAAGAGATCCATATTTTTGGTAAACGACGTTTCAGATTACCTAATACATTTTCAGGCTAAAGAAATAAACGGAGTTAAAGGGCGAAGGAAAAAGGGTGTAAGTAAGGCGTGGGTGGGGATGAAGCAGGTTGTTAAAAACCCACTATCCCAAACGGGAGCTTAGGTGTTAGGGAACATTGTATCCCTCCCCCCTTTCCCCTCAGCTCCGATCCGGGATTGTTCGCTGAGAAGGTCAGCATCTACCCTGTGAAAATAGAGGCCGAGCAGAGAAAGTTGTGGGTGAGGTTGTAGGAGGAGTGAGGAAGTAGGGAAGAAACACAAGTGGTCTGAAAGGAGAAGAGGGGCCGGACGGGGCGCTGAGTCTCATCAGTACGGCGGCCAGGAAGGCAAATCACCCGCACCCCTTACGGGGGGTAATGATAAGAACATTAGGAGTGATACATTGAAAATATACTACACAAATAGTCGGAGCATAAAAAATATGATGGATTTGTTAAGAGGGTTAACGAGCGTAGATAATTTTGATGTTATTGCGAAACAGAGTTATGGCTCGATTGTCGAAGAACTATAAAATGGATACTAACACCGAGTCAATATGGCTAGACGTTAAGGAGGAGAAAGATAAACTTGTTATAAGATTATGGTATAGACTGCTTCATCTTAGTAATGAAGTTTCGCGTCCTCTGTGGCAAGAAATAGAACGCGCATGTATAAGTTATCATGGCTGAGGAATTTTCGAATATGGTACAGGATAATTTCCTTAAACAGGTAGTTCGCGAAACTAATACGGGTGATAATGTATTAGATTTTGTTCTAACGAATAAGGGAGGAGGGTATCTGGCGCTATGGCGATTGGGAGAATTTGGGGAAACAGAGACAATTGCGTAATTAGATTAGTAAAAATGGAACGAGGTTCTCAGTAATATAAATAAGGTTAAAATCCCAGAATTTAGAAAAATGGATCATAGTGGTCTGAGAAAACACCCGGAGACTGTTGACTGGGGAATAACAGTGAAGTTGGGTCAAGGAATGTGGTCAATGTGAACCGTTGAGGTGGAAACTAACCGACGGGTATATAAGATTAGTGTAGAGCAGGAATGAGTCAGTTGTTAAGCAGTTAATCACCGAACAGAATTGAATATTCCGTTAGGGAACTTATAGCAAAGGTTGTCGACCCAAAGTGGGTGTCAAATAAAATTAAACATTATATCGGCATTAAAATGGGCGGAAATAGAAAAATATAAAATGATGACGGTCAATTGAGGCAGAGATAAATTAGCTAACTCGGGACATTAAAAAGTTAATTAGGATAGCAAAGAGAAATTAAAGTGGCAAATAAGGCTGAGAAAGATATCATGGATTTTTTTTTAATTGTACAGGACTAAAACGAGATAAACTAGGATAACTTAAAACTGCAGACTGAGTTAGTGAATGATGGTGATGTATTGGCTAAGATGTTAAATAAGTATTTTCTGTCCGTATTTAGAGTGCCCACGAAAAGTATCCAATCATCCTAAAAATTTTCATTATTTTCAATGATATTCACAGACGCAAAATTCACTTTCTATTTGTTCTATCGACATCTGGTAGCTTTCATATAACGCTCTGATATGACAGCTTCCCAATGCAATCTTAGGTTAGTATTGTAGTAGCGTTCGTTGCGTGTGGGCGTGCGTCAAATTTAGTTATTATGTTGACAAATATGGACTAAAACCCATGTAATTCCCAGAAAAAGCAAAGGAAAGAGAGAGGGCCAAGAATAATACCGAGGGATAAAATCTAAAAATTTACTACCATCAATCACCAATCAAAAAGAGATAGTCGAAGGACTTCCAAAGGTAAAATTAAAATGGGACTATGATGAAACAGATAAACAATGCCTTTAAACAATGACGACTCATTAAAAACTCAGCGATTTTACCCATTAAACAATTCAGGAAAAAAAGGTCAAGTAATATAAGTCACCTGCCGAATCTGACAAGAAGTATTCAGAAAAGTAAACAATACAGTAGGATGGTTGAAATAGTACGTTACCTAAACAATCACAATATCCTAACCCTAAACGTTGACGGATGCAGAACCAAGAAACTCATATTCAGCAATATCATAAGCAAAATAGACCCAGATGTAGTAATAATAACCGAAGACGGAATTAATCTTTACGAAGGCATAAAATCCCAAACTCCGCAATAATAGCAACAAACCCTTCCCAAACACGTTATTATTTTGTGATTTTTTACAGAAAGTGGTATAAATAAATAAAAATTTCTAATGTAGACTAAGAAACAACTCCAGAGTGATTGTCGGGGTGATATTGTTGCTCTTCATAAATGTGGGAAGTCTCAGAGACAGATAGCTAATGAATTAAACATAGCCCAAAGTAGTACAAAAAGAACTCGGATTACCATCTCGCCATGATTCAAAGAAACCATTCATTAATGAAAAAATGCGTAACAAACGTATCGCATTTTGCAAAAAATACATTCATTGGACTGTTGAGGAGTGGTAAAAGTTTTATTCAGCGATGAGTCAACATTTTTAACATTCAGAAGTTGTCCTAAAAAAGTTCGTCGGCCCATTGGCTCAAATAGAATGGACCCTAAATACACAGAAAAGACAATGAAACACTATCCAAGTGTGATGATTTGGTGTTGCTTCAGTTTCCAAGAGAGAGGAAGCATATATTTCCTTCCTAAGAAAAACAGCCATGAATGACGCGCGGTATTTAGCAATGCTACTGGAGAAACCTCCAGTGGTAATGAGAATCCATGAGACAGAAACATTCATGCATGATGAGGCACCTTGTCACACGGCTAAAATTGTGACAAAATGGCTCACTGACAATAAATCTAATATTTTAGATGACCTAGTAATAGCCCAGATCTCAATCCCCTAGAAATTTTTGGGGGGCTTCGTCGAAAAATTAGAAGAAGCCATCATAAAGGTATGGTGCAGCGAAATATCATTGGAAGTTTGTCAAAACTTGATCAAATCCATGCCGAAGCGTCTACAAGTCATTAAATCCAAAGGAAATATGACAAAATACTAATATAAGGTTAGTCAATATAAAAAAATGTTTTTTTATGTTAAAAATATAAATTTCGATGGTGATCGGATACTTTTCGCGGGCACTGTACACACAAAAATATTTAATAGTACCCAAGGGACCTTGATCTTTAGGGGCAATGAGGATAAGAAATAGATAATATTTTAATTACCAAGACGTTGACGAAAGAAATACTATTAAATCTAGTAAAGCAAAAGTCTGACGAGATATTCCCCATGATTTTGAAGGAATGTAATGATGTCCTAAGTGAGCCTTTAACCTACATATAAGAAAATCGGTAGAGACGCATTGTACTTGTACCATCTTTAAGAATGGGGTAAAACGATTTAATTACAGGCCAGTAAGTTTGACATCAGTGGTGAGGAAAATACTGGAACCTGTAATAGCGAAATCTATTAAGTATCACTTAGATAAATATAAGTTGATTAAGGAATCTTAATATTATTTTACTACAAGCAAATCGTGTTTGAACGTCTTTTATAGAAAGGAGTACAATGATGCCGATGGATGAATTTTTTTAGCGTCCATCTGGCGACTCTGAGAAGATGAAAATGCGATATTGTGTACTTAGATTTTGTGAAAGGCTTTTTGGCAGGTGGCCACACCTCCTACTTTTAATCAAAGTTAAATCGCATGAGATTGATGGAAGGCTATTTAGGTCGATTCAGGGGTGGTTAGTGACGAGAGCCCCCCCCCCCCAAAAAAAAGTTAGTATAGATTGTATAGACCTTGACCGCCCCATTGTCGGCCAGCTCTAAGGTGATGTCCTCAATGGAGTAGTCAACGAGTTCCCTCACATAAACTACTCCTTTCACAAAGTTCATGGTAGAGTGCGGCGTCACACTCACCGGGGTGCCATCAAGTTTCCGAACAGCACTTATCTTGGCCGCCTCAGCGGGATTCACCGCATTCGCCAGAAGGCTCCCGTCCGAGAAACGGGTCACATTCGGCTCTCTACCAATTGCACTAGCTAATCCTCTCCTCTGATGGATCATGTTGCCCTTGGACAACATGGTGCCATCAGTGGATCGAATAACGAGGAAGCGTTTGAAGCCAGCGGGTTTGAAAACGCCAGGTAACGTCTGAATGAGGGGCCCCGATGTCATCGAGGCTCCGCCCTGTGCACTTTTGGTCTTAGTCAGGGGCTCCGCAACCAGGGGGGGGCAGAGGAGCCGGATGTGCCGATCTTGGCTTGGTCGCTTGCCAAAGTGGCAGCAGACCCTTTCGTCCCCACAGCCCCCGCGAAAGGAGAGGAGCCCCGAGTCTTTTTAGTCTTAGTCTTTTTTCTTTTTTGGAGAGGAGGGCGGGGAATGAACCCGCTTCTCATCTCCGCCTGCAGAAGCCCCTAGGCCAGATGGACCGGCCTCAGCAAGGTCCTTCTCCGAAATGGAGAAGGTCCTGGTGGTCGCAGGGGCACCATCCAGATAAGATTCCTCCCCTCCTTGAACTGCCTTAGAAACCATAGCTGTTTGAGGAGGACCTTGCATAGGGGCGGATTCGGGTTCGGTGCTTGGCGCCGAGCCCGGATTCGGGCTCGGACGGTAGGGCCTTCCATGGGGGGCATGGAAGGCCCTACCGTCTGAGGCTGGGTTTCCTCAAGGACCATGTCTATCACAGGAGGGGCCTCCAGTTGGCCATCCCCTCCCAGGACATCGCAGGTCCCCTTGGCAGTGTCGCCAGTCTTGTTTGGGGAGGCACAGGCTTTGACTCCGGCAAGGTTTAAAATTCTGGCCAGCAGGTCTTTTGAGGGAAGCGACCGAAGGGGCCTAGGTTCCCTCTCTTCCCTAAGGGGGTTTGCCCTACCGAGCCGCTTACACGAGGGGCGGTCGGCAATGGGCTGGCTTTCTTGGCAGTCCCCTTAGAAAGAAAAGGAGGGACTGCCGCAGGAAATAGGGAGGTGACCGAAAGCACCTCCAGAGAAAGGGGTGAGGGGGAGTCCCCTGCACCCGTAGGCGAAGGAGAGGAGTAAGCATCCTCTCCGATTAAAGAAATATGGAGGGTCCCCTGCGCAAGCACAGGGCGAGGGCTCACTTTTTTCAGTGGAGCTTTCCGAGGGCGGCTCCGTTGATAATACAGGGGAAGTTGAGGGTTGTTTTTTTTTTTTTTTGGGGGGGGGGGTTGTGCATCATTGGGCATGGTGACCCTGAATTTACTGCGAAACGCAATAGTTCATTAAATCTCACAGTTGCCCGAACTGCAAGAGGTGCTTACAGGCCTGCCAGAGCCAGGCGCCGCCATTTGGGACCACCCTTCCCGCCTGGTGGCCTGGCAGTCCATCGGCATGGCGGCTCCACCTTGAACACGGCGTAAAAAGATAGATTGTGAAGAGGAGAGGAAAAGTGGATGTGAGGAAGGTATGGGTGGGGATGAAGCAGGTTGTTAAAAAAAAAACATCCCGAACCGGAGTTCAGGGGTTAGGGAACGTTGTCCCCTTCCACCTCAGCCCCGATCTGGGACGTTGGCTTGAGAAGAAGGTCAGCATCTACCCTGTGAAATTAGAGGCTGACCAGAGAAAGTTGTGGGAGAGGTTGTATGAAAATCGACGAGGTAGGGGAGAAATACAGGCTATCTGAAGGAAGGAAGAGAGGCTAAGCTGGGGCCGAACGGAGCGCTGGATCCCGTCAGCACGGCGGCCAGGATGGCCAAATCGCCGCGCCTTTTACGGGGTTGTGACTAAGAAGAAATTTAGCCCGAAAGAAAGGATCAAGGAGTGTAATAACACGCATACATCCTTAAAGAACAAGTAAATAAGGAACATACTCAAGGAACAAGTAAACAAGGAATAGAATTCAGACGGAACAGTGACGTCCGTGTAGGAGACGAAGCGTGAAGACCATTTTGCCATTCCGAACATTTGTTATTAGGTTGTCAAAAAAAGTAATGTTTTTTTTAAGGAATGCAAAATCATTTGTAATATTTAAAATAATACATTCAGCAAAGTAGTTTCCATCATCATCGACAATTTCGTCTAGCGATGCAGTGGAATAAGAATTGATTCGGTTTTGATCAAATATATGATTGGGCAATGGACATTCTTTCCCACCTCTTTCATTGAGTAAACTTTGAATTTAGGCGATATTTTAATGATGTAAATAAATGGCAACCAGAGGGTGCAAGGTACGGTGAATATGGACGATGAAGACGAAATTCTCAACTTAAAGCATTATTTTTTTCTTTCTTGAGTCAAACATGCTATGGACGGTTGACAAGGTGGACGTTTTTGCTTTTCACGGTTCACTCATTTAAGCGTTGCAATTGTTAAACATATAGTGGTTTGCAGTAACTTTTGCTTATTATTGAGGAGCGCATAGTGAATAAATCAGTTCACATCCCACCAAATGCAAATAATAGCCGTTTGGGTATGTCGAACCAACGACTAGGATTAGTAAGGGATTTTTGTTGGCGATCAAGCCATTTTGGGGACGGTTAATATTGCAGTGAAGAACCCACTTTTCATTTGGAGTCAAGAGCAAAGAATCATTATTTCCATTGTGTATACGTTGTCCCTCAGACAAGTAATGCGACACCCAAGCACTTTCTGTAGCTTAATAAAGACGGAGGAATTACTAGCTTAAAAAAGCCTAGGTATCCCTAGTGTTTAAAAAGGCCTAGGCATTCCTACAGCTTAAAATGTCCTAGGTATCCCTACAGCAAAAAAAATCCTAGGTATTCCTTCAACTTAAAAAGTCCTGGGTATTCATACAGCTTAAAAAGTCCTACGTATTCCTCCAGCTTAAAAATTCCTAGGTATTCTTACTACTTAAAAGCGGCCTTGGTTTATTACTACAGTTATCATTAAACAGCTTACAGCTACCCGGAGACAATTTAATCAAGTTTTAGAAGGGTTTTTATAACTTCTAAAAACGACAAGAATTTCTTAACAATCTTACTTTTCTTTTGCAGCAAACTTATCTTTATTTGCTGATAATAAGCGACAATCCTCTCGTTTCATAATACGTCACCTTTGCTCATGTCGGAGGGAAGTACTTTTTACGCAACTACTTTCCCAATCTTTGATAGAATAAAGGCAGGATCATAAAACAACAACAGCAGTAGAAGTAGTAGTGAGATAAAGAATATGAGCAGAGGCAGCTGTTAAAATCTCCCATAAAGGTGTCACGATTCACTCAACGAGATTTCGGGAAGAACACGTATCAGTTCATCCTAGCCCGGCACAACTAAAACAACCTTGAGGGTAGTCTATCGCTAGTACACGCTGGAAGTCTGCTTCCGCTCGCGGATGTATCGTGTGACCGAATATACGACGAATTCTCAGGCCATGAGGACGACCGGCAACAACAGAAGTCCACCACGTCAAAGGCGAGCCATTGTTTAAAACTGTTGGTCGTATCATCAACAATTCCACTCTTTCAATCGCAGTTTAGAACCTTTCTCATAATGAAGAATGAGGATTATCACCCACTTTATCATCGTCGACGATAGCGCTTCCAAGTGCGATCACTCGTGATACATTACTCTTCACTTGTTTATTTATTCTGTTCCATGCAACAAACGAATTTTTTTCTTGTTGGAATATTGAATTAAACCTGCAATTGTTTGAGATAGCGCTTACAGCATTTCATGAATATAGATGAAGCATACGCGAGCTTAGAACTCATGAGCCAACCAAGTCAAAGCCACAGGATCTATAAGAATTTATTTTGTCAACTAACTTAGATCTTCACTTGTGTCTTTGTACTTATTGATTAATATTCAATTATAAAGGAAAGTAAAACTGTATTTGAACTTTTTTGCGTAAAGTTTGAGGTTTAGTATAGCAGAGCTATTCTATTTTTTATCGTAACACAGCAATTAAGAAATGAAAATTTAAATTAAAATGGGAAAATTTATGTTAAGAAAGTGCTGAAGTTCAGGAAAGTAAAAAGGAATACAATTTGGCAGCCCTCGGGGTCGGGAGGGTAAGCAAGTCTTCCCCAACTGGTCATGATCCTTAAGAAAACCAGGTGACGCGCAAATGAAGGGGGGGGGGGGGGTAAGAGAATAGACAGCCTTAGACAGAGATAAACATTATTACGAACAGAGTTATAAAAGGGAGGCTCCCGGGATAAGCGCAACCGGTCGGAGAAGTTTCATCCAAGGAGTGACGAATCCTAAACGCTGTTAATAGGAGGGCAAATCCGTGTGACCGATACCTAGAGAAAAGTAGGCAGCCAAAGGATTTTAGGGATGATCCCCGAAAGTTTAATGGACAGGGTGGAGAAGGAATTAGAGAAATTGCGATAGTTTGAAAGATGTCTCAAAAAGGAAGAATAAATACGCCCAGTCGGGACTGTGGACTACCTATCCCCCAATGAGGAGAAGGAGTAAAAGCGTTACGAAGTGTATGCATAGGAATGGTTCGTTATCGACGCTGTTTTCTTTTCAACACTCCAACGACGGCACCCATAGACATGGGTAATTCGGCAGTATATAATTACTACCTTTTAAAAATATATATATTGTTGCCTAAAAAAATACAATGGTTATGAAGCAACAATAAATTCAATTATGAAATTCTTCCCTTTCAACGTGTTTTTTTTTTAAAGCTCATCTGGCGACTGCCTACTTGGGCATTAGTAACCATATTAAAAACCTGCCTAGTACTAGGCTACTTTAAAATTAGATACAAAAACACAAATAACAAAACAAACCCAACACTAAAAATTTAAAAAAAGGGGGAAAGGCAACGAGCAGGAAGCAAGCTCCTGCGTCGGGAGCAGGTTTCCCCCGGCGCAGGAACTTGCGACCTATAAGGGAAAAAAACAAAAACAAAAAACAAACAAGACAAAAAAAAGACTGGTTAAATAAAAGGGAGAAAGCCGGCCTCCCTCTAAAAGTCTACAAGTCCACCAGACAATGTGCGCGCACTCGTCCCGAGTACAAGGGACAGGCGGTAGCGACCACACCCATCCCAGTACCGGGACAGGTAACGTACGCGAATATCGCCCAGACTGGAACATTCAACTAGAATGTGCCGAACGGTCTGGGGGACAACGCAGTCTTCACAGTAGGGCGCTGGCTAGCGCTGCATCAAATGGCAGTGCGTCCCGCGAGGGTGCCCAATTCGGAGACGGCAGAAAGCAACCTGAAGCATTCGCGGCATTGAGGGGGTAGGTCCATGGGAACAGTCGCGGCGCAATGGCACGCAACTTTAAGTTCCCTTCGACTGTCTCCCATCTTCTTCGCCAAGCAGTCCGAAGAGCTGCCCGTATTCCTGCTATGTAGTCGGTGTGAGGAAGAGCGAAACACTGGTCCGGTCGCAGAGTCCTTGCGGACTCTTTGGCGCCCTCATCGGCGCGCTCATTCCCCGCGATTCCTACATGTCCAGGAACCCAGCAGAAGATAATCTCAAAATCCGCACGGCTCGCCAAAACCGTGACGTCACGGATATCGCGAACCAGAGGGTGCGGAGATTCCAATGCCCCGAGAGCACTCAGGGCGCTTTATGAGTCGCTATAAATAACGATCCGGTCTCTGAACCGGGCACGTCGCGTAATCTCCCGTACCGAGTGGTGCATTGCCACCAACTCAGCCGTGACTATCGCAGCGCTCGGTAGAGCCCCGCTGACTTCAAACAGAGGGGATACGGCGTGGAAACCGACCCCCTCTCTGACTTTGATTACTCACGGGTGTAGACGGGAACCCGAATAGGGTGATGCTACGTTCTCTAAACTCTGATTTAGTGAGATGCGAGTCTCCTGTCCTCAAGAGGTCACCTGACGAACTTCGGAGTGGAGGGGGGGGGGGGACTTCTACAAACTCGGATTGAGCGAGCTAACATAACATAACATAATTTCACGGATGACAAAAGCCACAAGGGCCTATCAAAGGTCATCCGTATCCATCAAATCCCACCCACATAATGCATCCATAGGATTTTGTCAGATCATGCATCTACAATATACAATTTAACAATCCATAGGAATGTCCAACCATGCATCTACGATATATAATTTAAAGCCTCCATAGGAGTCTGTCAAAAACAAAATCAAAGTCCCCCAAAATATACAATAAAAAGAAATTGCAACCACAGGAATGAGTCAAGAAACATATCCACATACCAAAAAGTAAGAAATTAACCCTCCATCCCCATATAATCATCCAATCTGCGCTTGAAAACATTCAAGTTTGGGCTGTCTACAGTCTCAGGTGGCAAACTATTCCAATAATCCACCACTCTGTTAGTGAAAAAATATTTTCTAACATTTAGTCTGCACCTCAGTTTTTTAATCTTTAAGTGGTGGCCTCTAGTTCTATAATCCTCAAAAGGTCACCAGAAGAACTTCGGTGGACGGCTTTTCCAATCCTTGATCCGAAGGCGGTTGAGAAAGGCTGACGTTGCCTCAAGAGACTTTTCTCCCTGACCCGAGGATATACGAGTGTGATGTCCAGCTGTTTTGTGGCCTGCGACCGTCACTAAGCACTTCTCGGGCGAGAGCGTCGTTCAAGAGAACCTCCGTTGGGAAAAGCGTCGTCTAACCGAATCTGCGTGTAATCCTTGAGAGGGCGCATATATACCCGAAGGATTTCTCCAGAATAGGGAGAGAGAGAGGGACCTTCTCAAACCTTCATTAACGGCCGGGGCAACAGAGCGTGTCCTTATGGGAAGGTGTAAGAGGCCGATATCAGCGGGTCTGAAGGAACGACCAGTGGCTGGAGCTATAAAAGTTTGTCTCGAGGCAAACCTACAAATAGACGAATAATCTCCCGGCTCGAAGGAAGGCAAGATTAAGACGGCAGGGAGATAGCCTTCAATCACAGCGTCATGCCTTGGTGTGAATTTCTCAGTGACCGGGCGGTCAGTCCAAAAAGGGTGAAGTCGGAGAGGGGGGAGTAACGGCTCGGTTTCTCTCCCGAAGTAAATATATATATATATATATATATATATATATATATATATATATATATATATATATATATATATATATATATATATATATATATCATTTATCAATTCACTTGTGCGACCTGCCAAAGTCGCTATGTAGGTCAAACAAGTCTACAATTAAGATGTAGGATCGCTAAGCATATCGGAGTATCATACAGAACCAACATTCCCATCTCCAAACCCGTACACTCCTCTATACGAGAACATTCACTAAAACTTAACCACCCGCTTGACCCTGATTCCTTTAGTATACTCTCTTCTGCCTCCTCTTTTCCGGATTTAAAAATTCTTGAATCACTTTACATTAAACAAATAAACCCGGAACTCAATGATTATTCATCATCCCTTAAATTATTCACTATATCAGTTGTTACTCCAAGCTTCACCGTTATAAGGTTAGAACTCGTGCAGAGAAATTTTTATTTCTATTTTAGTTTGTCCCATTAATATCTAAACGATCTGGTTTATTATTGACTTTTCATAAATTTAATGTTTTAGTCGTCGTTTTGACCCCTCCATTATTGATTATTTACTATTTAAACTTTCGTGCCTTAGTCTACTCGTATTATTTAATGTTCAACCACTTAAAATTTAACTTAATTGAATTACTTGCTTCGCTCCATTTATTAATATCCGCTTCGATTTATATACCCCCTGATCTAACTTATTTTCGATTGTTCGCCCTGCCCTTATAATTCTCTCTTGCTGTGGTTTATAGTGAATTTTTTGTATTCCGCTTGATGCTTGATTCATGTTTATTATAATTTTTTTTTCTCAGTCTTATTAATCGATTTTTTCATGCCTTGCTTTCGACTTTATTGTTATAGTTTACAATTTTTGTATTTCGATAGGAATTTAATTCATGTTTATTATGCATATTTTAAACTCATGGGATTATTATTTAAATGTTATTTTTTACGATATTACATAAATTTCTTATTAATAGATTTTCACCAATTTGCTTTCAACGGTTTAGGATTATATATTTCATTTTAACTTCTTGCTTTCGGTTATCATTTTTGCCTCCTGCAATGTTATTATTGCTGTGTTTAGTTATTCTTATAAAAATGATTCTTTGTATTTAGAATTCGCTAATGATGGTCATCGTTAATGACCGAAACGTCCGGAAAATTAAATGTTCAAAACCATCGCATATATATATATATATATATATATATATATATATATATATATATATATATATATATATATATATATATATATATATATATATATATAATGAAAATTAATGCAATATCGCAAGAAAAGATGAGGAATTAAACCACATTCTCCGAAGACAATTTAATTCAGAACAGTTTCGGTGTATCTCACACCCTTTTTCAACTGACACTGGATAGAAAATATAAGAAAAGTGCTTACAAACATAACACAGAGTCAGGTGGTGAAAGATCCCCTCTTCCCCCCCCATTTCCCTACTTGTGGCTAATCAGGGGGGGGGGGGGTAGGCCTAAACATATTGAAGGGCTGAAATTTTACTATTTTGTTTATTTGCTTTCGTATTACAGGATTAAAAGAAAATTGACCCTCAGATAGATTTAAATTAGGAACTGACGATATCAAGCTCGATTCTACGATTCTTCTCTTAACATAGTTAGCCGATTTGAATACCATTTTACTTCCATTGAAATCAATCGAATGATTCGAGTCTCTAACATGGCAAAATATTCCACTGCTTTCGCTGCCCACTCTAATATCTCTTTTGTGTTCATACAATCTCTTGTCTAGATTTCTCCCCGTTTCCCCTATATAAACTTTATGGCAATCGTTGCATGGTATTGCATATACTCCTATGTTATGATGTTCTTTGGGTTTCCTGGCAATCATCAATTGGTTTAAGGAATTATTATATTTAAAGGCTAGATTAATACCCGCTTTTTCCAAATATGTCCTTTGAACTATTTAATTTATTATTAAATGGCAATGTTATACATTTGTTAAAGTCATTAGTGCGGGAAGGCTTATTACCATAGAATGTTTTCCTAGCTGCAAAATAGGCAGACGATATGAACCAATCGGGGTAATACAAATTAGAAAAAATGGTCCTGATAATGACAATTTCTTCATTTAAATATATAAATATAAAGAGAGGAAAACATTTAAATAGAAGTTCAGTGGAAGAAGGTACAACTAGCAGATGAAAGGAGAAAAAAAAAGGTCTGTTGCCCAAAATGTCGTGTGATCTCACTTATTCTGATTTATGACTTTACGACTTTCAAAACTTTCAATATTCAAAGACTAACCTTAAAACGACTTAGGAAGTCCGATCATTCCAAAGAGAATGTAAAACAACATAAGGGTTTCAAATTTCGTTAGAATTGGCCGAATAGTTACAATGTTATTACCAGAACCAAAGAAAAGCAAATCGGGGACCGACCGGCCGATATAATAAGATGTAAGGTCGCACGCAACTAAAAAGGGTGAGCTCACATAAGCTAAACACAAGCTAAATTCCTTGAAATATGTTAGTTCCAAAGTGTTGAAGTTAGCTGTACAGTAATGATAATTAAGAGAGGTATAACCACTCTTTCTAAGATCTGCTCATGGTCCACATAGAAGGTGTGTTCCTTTTCGGGGCCTCTGACCAAATAATACAGTAACACTAATTGATGTTTTAATTTGGGGATGAAGAATATCCTGGATATCTCGAATCTTATGACTTCGAAATATCTAAATGTTATTTCTAACAAAAACTAAAGGCAACCTCAAATCACCGGGTACAATACCAAACAAAAACATGGACATCAACTTACCCGAGTAGTAGTTCATCTGTTTATGGAAGGCCAAGATGCAATGGAGGCATTCAATATACCTTAAATAGAGGGTATGAGATCCTGTTCTATTGATCAACTACGGCCGTTGAATATACGTTCGGTGTTAACGGGTAAAGGAAGAGTCACGAGGAAACCTTCGTTAAGGCATACAACAAAAACGTGCCCCAAACTGGATAGTGACCAGCTAAAAGTCATCCGTATTTCTTCGCTCCACCGAGCTCATTCAAGTAAACCGATTTGGCCTTGAGAAGGAAATTGACGCATGGGTATAGAGTAAGGTTTTTTTTTAAGAGCTCATCTGGCGACTGCCTACTTTGGCTAGCGTAAGGGAAAATAAAATATTATATAAGGTAGAGGTAGGTATTATAAAATCATTTAACCAGCAATCCTATAAGTGAAACTTCAAAGACCTACGCCGTGTTTTTAGTATTAAAAACAATACTAATGGTGTTTTTAGGCATTGTAGTCGTCATTTACGGCTTCGGTTAGCCGTGGAAAGTACATATTTTTAAGATACTCTACCAATGCTGGGATAAAAATGAAATTAAAATAAGTCCTCCTTACCCTCTCTTGATGAGTAAAGAATTTCGGTGATTAAAAAATAGCGGGGGGGGGGGGGGTGCAACATCCCACAATTACCTTAGGGTTCAAAAACAATTTGAAAGCCTAGCATTAGTTTGAAATCAGGAATTCTTTACACATGAAGAGAGGGCAAAGTGGACTCTCTTTAATTTCATTTTTACCCCCATCAAAGGTGGTGCAGTAACTTAAAAATATGTACTTTGCACGCCTAACCGAAGCCGTAAATGACTACTACAATGCCTAAAAACACCATTAGTATTGTTTTTAATACTAAAAACACGGCGTAGGTCTTTGAAGTTTTACCATCCTCTACATTCGAATTAAAGCTCGAAACTGATTAATACAGAAAACAAGGTCTGCTGACCAAAAGTCGCGTGCTCTGACTTATTCTGAATCATGACCGTACGACCTTCAAGACTTTCAAGAATTCGCTGATAACCTTAGGAGGACCTAGCCAATTATATCATTCGAAAGAGAATGTAAAACAACATAAGGGTTTCAAATTTCGTTAGAATCGACCGAATAGTTACAATGTAATTACAAACAAAATAATTCTGGGGCTAACCATGAGAGGACCTTGGCAATTATAACATTCGAGAGAGAATGTAAAACAACATAAGAGTTTCAAATTTCGTTAGAATCGGCCGAATAGTTACGTTATTACCAAATCAAAAAAAGCAAAACGGGGACCGACCGACCGACATAGTGAGATGTAGAGTCGCCTGCGACTAAAAATATCATTGCCCATTTGAAGACTCCTCAATTTGCCCATTAATATTGTCAGGCATTTGGCAAATAATGCCCTGCCTTGAAACAAAGCGCTAAGAAATTCGAAGCAGTGAATCTTCCCTCGCAGAATCAATCACTTCATTAATACTTGCAATAACAAGAACAGTGAGCAAATAGATCCGTGGATACACCAACAAGAGATTCAGATAACAAGGAAAAAATCCCAGATACTGCGAGAATGCTATGGGAGGATAGTTTCATTTAAATTAAAAAACAACAACAAACAAACCGGAGTATCAGAACTAAATGGTTTGTGGAAGGTATTCCCGAAGAAAAGATCCCTCTAGAAGTAAATATGTGAAGATACATAGCTCGAGTAGCCAAAAACTGAGAGTACTTGGGGCAGGAAGGCGTGCAGCTCGCTTGAAACTGATCCCATTCCGAAATGAAGGATCGTCCCTATTAGGAGAAGTGGAAGGGGGCGTAGGAGTCGCATTTAAACCTCCAAGAATGACGACATATACAAGACCATAAAGAAAAGTAAAAAGTTAAAATACTATTCATTACAAACTGAACATAGAAACAATAATACATAGAGAGTAATAGAAATACCGATTATATTATCATTTATACTCACTGATTAAAGAAAATATTACTAATAATTATTATCAAAACTGATCAGACATTAAATTCACCAAGACAAACTTTACAAGGATACGAAAATACTCAAATAAGAATGTCATGAATTGCTGCGCTCCAAACACAAAGACTGCCATGTAACAAACGTAGGATACATTAATAATTCCTGGGAACAAATTTTAACAAGGAGAACAACAGACAGACAAGCTCGAACCAATGCCTGAGATGTAGCGAAGAGAATATCAAGTATGGGTAGCAAACAAACAATTTATTGGTTGTACATTCAAGGAGCTATATCACAGTTCATAAATGTTAAGCCCTATTAAGAAAATGGCTATTTGTTTAAACATGATTCTATGTGATTTATTATAGATCTAATATCTATGTTATTTTTATTTCATTTTCTTTATAAATTTAGCAACTTTGATTTTCTTCATTCTAGATTTTGCAGCGCTGACTACTCCTTGTGGTACACTTTCCAGACTTGAATGAAGCGGTTAATGAAGGCAAATTTTCGTGTTAATGTTTTGAATTTCCAATTCATCTTTTTTTTTGGCCGTGTCCAATGAAAAATCAAGCATATTTTCTGCAATAAGGGTCGTTACTCAATAACATATACGTTTCATATAGCGACGCAGGCTTTGTTATATTATGTAAATGTATCTAGTTAATTGTAGGGACCAGGATGGAGAAGCATTATCTAGCATAAGACTGACTAACAACGTGTATAGTTTTAATATAGTGTCTGCTTTTCGTGTTGAGACAGACTGCCTGGTAAATGATTCTATTCTTGTTGCTTTGTTTCTAACTGCTATGGACTGACTAGAGAAATTAAATTTAATTATTTTAACTCCTAGATCTACTTTTTTCATTCTATTTGCTCGGTATCTTAGATATAGTATTTAAATTTAAGATCATCTTTTCCGAATTGTAAAACGCCAATTTTGAAACATTAAGCTTCATGCCAAAATCGTCGCTCCAGTTAATTAGCCTCTTTAAGCAATTGTGTAAACAATTTCCGTCTTTATCCTGCATTATTTTCCCAAGTTGAGTATCGTCAGCAAATCAATTTACTTGACACTTCATTGTACAACCTATGATGTATACGAAAATTAAAAATCGGAGTGGTAAAAAAACCCGGAGCCTTGAGGAACTACTCTACTTATGATTGATAGGAAGTCGGATGTCCCCCCGTTTAAAAGCATCCTTTGCTTACGATCTGTTAACCAGCTTTTAATCCAACTTGGCGTATCAATTGTTATGAATGTGCGCAGCTTTTACCGGGTGAAAACACGAAGTGTTTTGCTTTTACAAATAATTTTAAATGTTTACATACCATTAATTAATTACTTTCTTGTAGTTTTTTCAGGATTTATTGAATTTGAATAAAATTTAAAATTTAAAAAAACAACAACACCCGTTTACAAATAGGACTGGAAATGTGAAACAATCGAGTACCTGTATAGAAGTCACTATATTTTCAAAATGATGAACCAAACTGTAACCAGATATGGGAGTTTTGAAGCTATTACACGGTTTAAAGAGACAGGCAGTTATCTTCCAAGAGTGAAGACTACCTAGCCTCGATCAGAGAGGAAGGACCCTAACCCTCATCCAAAAGAGGATGAACCAGATCAGAAATCCAAAGAGGAGTGGCAGAAAACTTGCTTTGGGGGCCAAAGTGAGCCATGCAAAATTCCTAGAAGATGATCTGAAACTTAGTCCATTCAAGGTAGATAAAGGACATCTGTTTTACATCCCCACAAAAAAGAAGAGTCGAAAGAGCAAAGCTCCTTCTCCAATGGTTCATTGATGCCTCGCAGGCTCCAGTTATGTTGAGGGATAAAAAGCGTTCACTGTCCAGGCCACATAGAACGCACATGATGCTCGTGTTTGAGCACCAAATAAAAATGAGATTCCGGTTCGACAGCGGACATCTTTCAATAGACAGAAGGCTGCTTCGGTAATGGTGTGGGTGGGTCTAACAGAAACAGGCCTAAAACAAATCTAATTGAAGAGTGAGTCAAGATCAATCAACATATTTATTTGGACATGTAGAAGAAGAAAATCTTCGCCCAGTTTCTGCCATCATAGGAAATGCCGGTGTAACTATTCAGCAAGATGAAGTAACTTCACACACACTTAAAATGTTTAAGACTTGTTCAAGGCAATTTTTAAGGCGTTTTGGCCAAAGGAACGTTGGCCTCCCAGTTCGCACAATTTGGAGTGTGGTCGATTCTTGAACAGAGAGAAGAAGACCTGTACCAAGTCTCATCAAAATGTCGAAGTTCTGAAGTTCAAACTGGAAGAATCCTGGAATGAAATATCAGCCGAAACCCCGCGCGCCAGGTGCGTTCTGGTCACAACTAGACTTCGTCGTATGCTTGACACGAAAGTCAAGTCACTTTGAATTTTAGTTACATCAACTTTTAGTATATATTTTTTTCTTTCGTTTTAGTCTAAGCATTGAGTAATATTGCATTGTGTTCTGAAAATAAAGAAATACCAGGCTAGACTTGGGGTTTCAACCCTGTAACTTTGAAAGAAGGATACCGAGTGGGAGATTATCAAAGACTTCAGCAAACTCTAGATATATCACATCGTAAAATGAACCAGAATCGACAGCTTATGCCACACGGTCATAAAATGTGACCATAATTATGAAACAAGATCTCCCTTTCCTGAAACCTTGTTACTATTAACTAAAGTTGATTACTCATTAAATGATGCATAATTTTATATCAATAAGTGACTCCATTATTTCACATATGTATATATAAGTCAAGTCATGGTTACTAGCCGATAATTCTCTTTTTCGTCACATCTACCTTTTTTTAATATGAACATTTTTGCCATATTCTAGTCCATGGGAATAAAATTTGGTGCTCAGAAAGCTCACTTATTGATACTTCGCACGCAGATCTTGGCTACACCGCTTGCTAACATCATCATCATTTGACTCTCACTGTCGAGAGAAACTCTTTCTCATTCAGGATAAGTTTGAGGGTCATAAGCCCATCCGTAACTATTATTTCATTCATTTTTGGAATATCAGTATTTATGTTCATTATTTAAATTTTGACTATCTAAATTAAAAACTTAAGAAAAGTAAGTATTAAACTAACTATTTAGAGATATTTTTTTTAACTTATACCTCGGCTTGCGTTAGCACTTGAACGGGCATTTATCTTTTGTTTTATATTACGGTAAAAATGGGGGGAGGGTTATTTTCAAGCACCTTCCGAATATCTATTTTCGTACCTGCATTTAGCTGCGTACACTTATCTTTTTATCGATATTTGTAGGTCAAGAAATTTTTCTCTCATGGCTGGTCGCCTTTGAGTCGTTTTTAGTGACTTTTTTCTCTCTATCTTAGTTTTGAGAAATTGGTTAATTTGAAGCATATTTTATTATGAATATATCTTGTTTGAAGATCTTTAATACGGACAATAAAGACACTAAGCCGAAGGTGTTTTATTATTAAGGTTAATTTATTATTAAGGTATAATATATAATGAGAGCAGCTTATCTTCTAAACATGTTTTGTTAAAAAAACAGCTTGTATAAATTTGACCTTAATTATATTTGGGAACGTTCTAACTGGCGAATGCAATTTCTGCTATCTGGCTTAAGATACAAAATCAGCTGAGGGAGATTGCTTCTGAGGCGTAATTTTAGTTGTAGTATAAAGAATAATACCATAAGAGATCCATATTTTTGGTAAACGACGTTTCAGATTACCTAATACATTTTCAGGCTAAAGAAATAAACGGAGTTAAAGGGCGAAACAAAACTAAGTATAAGTAATAATTTGAAATAGTCTGAATCAAGGTCTAAGGAATTTAAATTTAATTTTAAAAACAAAAACTAATTATACATAGTGAACTTTATAAACTATATTCAATCACGTAAAATTAGTGATTTATTTAACGAAACATGGATAAATTTAAAGCAAAAGAGATACACAAAAATAATATGAATACTCCATAGAGAGAAATTAGTAAAAGGCTGTCGAGCCGAAATGGATGACGGATAAAAGTAAACATAATATGGGAGTTAAAAGTGACATTTATAGGGGAAACATACAGTAAGGATCAATTAAGGCAGAGATAATATGAGCTAACTCGGGACATTAAAAAGTGAATTAGGCTAGCAAAGAAAAGTTATGAAATTAAAGTGACAAAGGAAGATCCAACGGTTTCATTCAATTATCCCGAACTAATACTAGAGATAAAATAGGTAAGCCAACTGAAAATTAAAGATGGAGAGTTAGTGAAGCAATGGCTCGAATGTTAGATAAGTATTTTCTTTCGGTATTTGCACTCTAAGATAATCTAATTGTATCCGAGGGGAGCTTGATCTTCAAGGGTAATTAAGGGGAGAAATTAGAGGATATTTTAATTACTAATGAGATAGTCTAAAAGATAGAATTAAATCTAGTGAAGCACCGGGCCATGATGAGATTTTTCCTAGGATTTTGAAGGGATGTAAATATGTTAGGTAAGACCCTAACATGCCTATTTAGGAAAACGTTAGAGAGTAGCATTGTCCCTAAGGTATGGAAGAAATCTAATGCGATACATAGATTTAAGGAGGAAGATCAAACGATTATGTCCAATTACCGATCAGTGAGTTCGACATCAGTGATAGGGAAAATAATGGAATCTAAAAAATCGAAATCTATTAGGCATCACTTAGATAAGCATAAGTTGATTAATGAATCTCAACACGGCTTTACTAAGGGTAAATCGTGTTTGATTAATTTAGTGTCTTTTAATAGAAACATGTACGATGCTGCCGATAGAGATGATAATTACGATAGTGTATATTTGGATTTTATTAAGGCTTTTGACTAAAGTTAAAACGCATGGGATCGATGGAAGGATTTTTAGGCTCATTCAGTCGTGGCTAAGTGATAGACAGTAGTTAGTATACATGAAGTAAATGTGAGTGAGGAAACTTTACCAGTGGGGTTCATCAGGGGTCAGTGTTGCGGCCATTTTTATTCCTGATGTATATTAATGATCTTGACTTGGATATAAGTAGTGACGTGAGCAAGTTTGCCGATGATACTAAGTTAGGTAGGATTCTGATGTATTACAAGATGAATTGAACATACTATCCCAATGTGCAGAGAAATGACAAATGGAGTTTAACATAAGCAAGTGTAAGTTCTGATTGATCTACGGCCTAGAAAGCAGTGCATAATTGCTAGGAATAAAGCTAATAGGGTATTGTGGTTTATTGGAATGAGTGTAAGAAATTGGAGCGCTGATGTCATTCTGAAACTGTACCTGACATTAGTTGGGCCTTATCTTGGCTATGTGGTGCAAAGAAGGATGACTAAGATAATTCAATGTTTCGAGGAGCTTACCTTATGGTGAGACTTATGAGACTAAATCTACATACGTTAGAAAGAAGAAGAGTTAGAGAGGACTTGATTAAAGTCTTCAAAGTGGGTAAAAGGTTATAAGGTTATAATAGGGGAGATATAGGTAAGGTTCTTATTTTTAGCGCACAGAATAGGACGCGAAGCAATGGGTTTAAGCTGGACAAGTCTAGATTTAGGAAAGAGATTGGGAGAAATTGGCTCATTAATCAGAAGCGTCCTCACTGCGGAGTTTTAAGAATAGATTGGATAGATTTATGAATGAAGATGCTAGGAAGGAGTGAACTGAGTGATAGGAAGAGGAGCTGCCTCGTATGAGCAATTGATTAACCTTGTGAGGATCCTCCTTTTCTTATGTTGTTCTTAACGACAAGGGTTCTCTTGACTCACTGATAACAGGTATGTTTGTGTGTATATTTTTCGCTTTAAATGTATCCATGTTTTATTATATTAAATCATTAACTTTCGGTAATTTTATATAGTTTCTATAAAGTTAACTATGTATAATTAGTTGTTTTTTAATTTTAATTAAAATTCCCTTAGACCTTGATTCAGAATATTTCAAACTTTTACTTGTTAATTTTTTTCACCCTTTAACTCCTTGGATATTGAAGGAAGTGTCCATTACGAACTGTTAGACAACAGCCAAACAATTAATGTTAATCTCTAATCAAACCAACTTCGTCGTTTGAAAGTCGCTTTGAGCCAAAAAGCGGCCCCTCCTTAGTCAACAAAGGGGGTGTCATCCTCCATCACGAATGACTGAAGATCTCTTGAAGGAATTGGGTTAGGAAATATTGCTTCATTTTCCATATTCTTTTCATCTTTTTCCTTCTGATTATCACTTGTTTAGGAGATTGCAGAACCAATTTTATGGTTTTAGGTTGACCTCGAGAGAATATATTGAAAACGAGTTGGATTCATATTTTGCATCAAAACAAAGAATTTTATAAGCCTCGCATTTATAAGCTTGGTGAGAGATGGAATGAGATTCTAGAAAATAATGGAAATTATGTTTATGATAAAAAATTTCCAAAGTCAAAAGTTTTTTTCATTTTTAATAAATACCCTAAAATCGGACATTACTTTCTTTCCAACGTAATATCTTAAGCTATTCTCTCCCATTCAAAAGGTCACGACTTAAGAGATTGTATTCCCGAACGGTGGCATTGAGAAAATTTGAGGGACAGTTTGTAACACATTTATCTATGACTATCTATTATATTTTGTAGTAGTAATTTGTACTTAATAAGGATTATCGATGTCTTCCGCATTCTTATATCGCTTCCAGTCGCCATTAGGTGGAGTTATGCCCTATCTGTGGATTATTATCTCAATTTGGAATGTATTTTAAGAGTGTTGTTTTAAGATCATGAACGTCCCTGCGCAATTCCTTGATTTTTCTGTCGGTTATGATAAATGAACCACACGCAATACCAACGACGTCTTTTGAATTTTTATTATAAAAAATTAGATAGTGGTAACAATCTTTAGCGAATGACGTGAATAGAGAAATGAGCGAAAAGCTGCCGAACATTTGTATAAAGGCAAAACTAAGGAGCATTTGAGAAATGGAAAAGCTGAAAGTATCTTTAAGCAGCCAATCGCTTTGACACAAATGATACGAATTGGAATCTCTTTGCTACTTTCGGAGCTTTGCTCTCCCTCAGCCATTAGATTTTATCCAATTCAGAATATGAAGATCTCAGAAAAGAAACGGTTGCCACCTTTCTGGTACTTCCAAAGTTATTTTCATTCAGTATTATTAATAATATTTAACAACAGAAATAAGAGAAGTTTGAATGCAAAGCCGAGCGATTTTTGCTCACACGACCAATGTTTTGGAATTAGAAAGATGAATTATACTTAAAAATGGAAAACTCAAACTACCGTATGGGAAAAATATAAGAAAAATAAATTCAAAAGCTTGGGGCCGGGGGTCTTCAAGACTGCAACCGCTTTCCCACACCTTTGGGGTCGAAGGTATCGGCGTATCGTGTGAGTAAAAAAAAAAAAAAAATTACTAATAAATATGCGGTTTCCCACACCAAAACGAGTAATGAAGTATTTGAAAAAAAAATTACATGATTTTCAGGAAACTTTAAGAAAAATGAATTTAAAAATAATTGCGCTTAGGGTTTTAAAACTTCCTAGCCATATTTTAATGAAACGTGCATTTGCCCTACAATTTACACAGCTCTTTTAATCTCAGCAAATTTTTATTCAAGAGTTCTTCGTGGGCATTCCTCCCCCCCCCCCCCAAATGCCTATGGATAAACATATTTTTTCGTCCAAGCTACCCTATTGCTCTTACACATCCGCATCCAATTTGATCTATTCTTTCCTTAACGATCCCTTCTTTGCCTTAAACGTATGCGAAAAGGCCACGCCTCGCATCCGAAGTACTCGATTGCCTTTCGCGTTCGCTTATCTTGATGACCTAGCATCGGCCCGTACCCTCAAATCGAATGCTCATGGCACGATAAGAGGGCAGGGCACGAAACAGATAAATGCATAGTGCTCTATTGTGTCTGGGTTGACCAATAACGGAAGAGGGTTCGGTAATGGAACAATGATAATTAAAAAAAAAATAACAATAACAAACTAAAATAGCATTGGAGAAGAATCGGAGGATTTCAAAACATCCACGAACGAGGTGTAAATCGATGTCGGAATTGGTTGAACAGACTAAGCATGCCTTTATTGGCTCACACCTAAAATAAAGCTACTATCGATAAATAGGTAATCAATTGAGGCCAAAATCTTCCTAAGTGTTCCCAAGAATTGAAATTAGCATTGTTCCATAATCTTTCGATACCGCGCCCCTCCCCAAGAGTGATTCAATTATTTAGAGCTAGCGATACGGGCATTTTAATTCAATCATCGGCCAGTCATTTTTTATTATTGTTATCAATAAAAGCAAAGAGCAAAATGCGTGGCAGCTTTTCATTTATCTTAAATGATGAAAAGCGGAATCCTTGACGGACTGAAATCTCTCCTGTTGTGGTCTAGTGGTGGCAATACAATAATGAACCTAAAATTGTGATGAGGAAACTTTTGTTTAAGGTCAACAATCATTTCCTCTAAAGATATCACGGACTGTTTTACAACAGGAAAAGGGGCATTGCACGCCAGTCTTGATGCTTTATTATTGCAGTTTATTGAGAAGAAATCTCGAGAGGAAAATGAAGGGGATCTCACCTCGGTTCCATTTTTTTGTATTTATGAAAAATCGCTGAAAAACGAGAGCATCGTCACCAGAATTTTTTGAAAGGGTTCGTGAAGAAAAGGGTGAATAAATTAGTAGAAGTAAAAAAAAGTGCGAATGGACACGTATGTTTAGCTAAAGAGGGAGGATACTTGGAACACATTAAAAAAATGAGGACCACAACTCCCTAAAATATCCAACGGGAAACAAAAGCACGGCTTTATGTCGGGGAGAGGTGTAATTATGTGTACATAAGCGTGCTTTGGAAGAGCTAGTTAAATCCACGACCGGGGGGCTATATAGCAGCACAACCACGATGAGACCATAATTCCGAACCAATTTTCCAAACCCACTTACGATGAGTGACTTTAATGAGTCTTGAGGAAAAGGAAATGAACATAAACCCCCCAAAATTCTCCTAAGCGAACATAAAAAGTAAAATCGAATTTCTAAAAGACCCTCGTGGGAGCAGGATTTGCAACAAAAACAAACAAAAAAACAAAAAAAATTATATGTTTATGTTTCAATGGCAGGCCATTAAAAGAGGCGCTACTTCGAGGCACCATCGAACATTGAATGAAGGCTGTGTCGTGTCATAATTTGTGTACGCTGTGCGGTTGTTCTGTTGAATACACGAAACTTGGAACTTCTGATAAATCGGCGTGTTTCCTTTTTTTTAGACAATGGCATGTTGTATTTCTTGATAAAATTGTCTTAATTTATTTTAAAGGTTGGAATTAATAAGTACAACAAATACAGATTATGAGTGAAGATTGCGGTATGATTGGTGTGTGCGTATACCTAAACATGCAACAATTTTTTACATGTAAAGACATTACATAAGAAATATGGCAAAAACAGGATTAATCGACAGAATTCGTTCAAATTTGCGTTCTATTATGGACAGTATGATAAAATAGAAACGGCTAAAGGAGAATTGGATTAAATATCAACGGGCAAAGAAATGAACAAAAATCTATTTTAATAATTCTAACAAAAGATTACTTTGGATTTAAATAGCAATTTGAGTTTATTATAGAAAAATATACAAATAGATGTGCACATAGCCAGCAATCAAACTTGACGGATAAATGTTATGGTATTTTTTGTAGTAATGTAGAACAATAGAAGTATATATATGAAAGATTATATATATATATATATATATATATATATATATATATATATATATATATATATATATATATATATATATATATATATGAATAACGTTACAGCCACGAGGAAAATGAAACAACGGAGAACTGCGAGGCCTTTCGACTAATGCATACGACTTCATCCATACAAAATTTAAATAACTCAACAATTAAATATTGCAGACCATCAAAAAAGAATAAACTTTGCACGCGCATTTTGGGGACAAACAAATGATTCGACTTTTCCCTCGCACCTAATCATGTCCAATGAAGCCCATTTGACGAAAAAACAGTGACAGTAACAGAGGACACTTACAGACAAATGATACAAGATTTTTTATTGCCTGAACTGGAAGATTTGGATATGCACGATATGTGGTTTCGCAAGATGGGGCGACACCACACACAGCGAGAGAAACCATGGCAACACTAAGAGCTGCCTTCCCTGGTCGGTTTCACGTTTCAGTGACGTTTCTTGGCCACCACGATCACCTGATTTTACCCCTCCAGATTTTCTCCTTTGGAGATACCTTAAGGAAAAGGTATTGGTAAATAAACCTAATAATCTTCAAGAATCGAGACAAAATATCATTGAAGAAATCGACGAAATCACTCCTGATGTTTTGGAAAATATGGTGCAAAGAATCAGCCTTTGTTCTAACAATAATGGAGAACATTTGAAGGATATTATATTTAAATAACAAAATTCCAAGATCTTATCTTTCATTTTATATATCACCCACTTTTATAACTTAATTAGTTTTTGTGTTATTAATTTTTAAAAATGTGAAGTAACTTTTAGGCCACCCGTTTTATATATATATATATATATATATATATATATATATATATATATATATATATATATATATATATATATATATATATATATATATATATATATATATTTTTTTTTTTCAGGAACGCGAAAGAATGATGAAATGAATCCAGCAAACCGCAAGAAAGAAATAGAAAAATTAGGATAATTTTTCTTCGGAAATGTTATTTCCGAATTCGCAAACATTCCGTACAGGGATTCGAACCGTGCGCACTGAGGCAGCAGGCGAGTGTGATTTTGAAAAGCCCTCCCCTAAGATTTCAACCGCATCCCAATCAACTCTTTTTAAACAGGGATTCTAAATATGGGAATTCAAATCCTACTGTGGGCAGATCACATATAGGCAACCAGTCACTGTATGGTTCAAGCATCCCCTCTCCCTTAACACCAACGCAGCGTTTGCGGCTGCTGTGATGACTTTGTCTTTCCAATTCATTGTTTATTCCTATTCTCTCATTCGTTCTCATTTTTTATCCTCTTTTTCCCCTCATCCTTGTCACTCCTATGAGATTTGTCTCCTAGATTAGCGCTTGTTAGCGACATGTTCAAGTCAACCCTGGACCCTCTTTAATGGGGAGCGATGGTCTTGAGCCCCTCTTTTCACGCAGTCATGGATTGGAAACCTAAGAGACAAATTAAAATGATGGGAGAACGTTAGGGACCATTTTCAATTGTGAATAAACCCGTTTGACTCTTGATGTAATGTGTGCAAGTGCGTGAAAGAGAGAGTGAGAGTGAGGAGAGACATCCGTGTGTATGTGCGTCTTCCCACCGACATATCAAACGACCAGTCTGGAAATGGATCTCGGATGGGAAGTCAACAGCCGCTAAAAGGCTCACAGCTGGAGCCCTCGACGCACTGCCCCAGAATCCGAGACAGGACGATTATGACTTAGAGAAGACCTTCCCTATCCCCCACGCACACGCCGTACCCACCCAGCACTCTAATACTCTTCATACCAGAAAATAATCTTTAGGTGGAAAAATTATTCCATATGGAAAATCAATCTCCCATTCCGAGACTAAAATATGAATGGCCTCATGAGTAGTGACCATTACCATGAAATGAAAGGAAAGAATGAAAAAAAACCCGGTCAATTGAATAAGAAAAAGCAAGTAGAAAAAAGAGAACAGAAGTGGTTGGCTAAAAGAAGGAAAAGGGGCTCGAATGTTGTCAATACAAAATGAAAAAAGATAAGGTTTGTTCGAACGAGATTGATATTTAATCCCAATAATATATCCAGCTAAATATTTATCGCTCCCTCCCTCCGCCAAATACACAGCGGTGATCCTAAAGAGGCTGGGAAAATCCCCGAACCCTCTTTCCGGCGCGTCAGAAAAAGCGACTGAGGGCGTATAAGGGTCGCTGGCCTAATAAGCCACGATCCCGGAATTATTGTCTGAACGATAGCACTACGAAATGGCATAGATGCACATCGACCTTATCCCTAGAAACCTTCACAGTTGAAGTCTTAGGGAAAGAAAACCCCGATGATCCCAAGTCTCTCAACTCTCCCAAATTCATGTACCTTTCGCACATTTTTCCTTGCTCAAATTTCACTTGTTTTACGAATCTTTTAAATGTTTCGGGAGGAAAAATTACCCTGTTGGGTTACGCCTTTTTGAAAATACAAATAAACCGATTAGAATCTTTACTTACAAACTTCAGAAGACAAGTCCCCAACACCAGCACCTCCCAGAGTGATTTACGGTTGTACTCGGAGTTCTTTGCTCCTTTGCAAGAACTTGTCGTTGGTACTCTAAATTGTGCTCTTCCAGGCACAGTATCAAAGTATATCTCCTTCTGGCATGCACTCTTTTAATACCCGAATGAATACTCCTCACGTACGACCTAGGCGACTGAAGATTTCGCCACTGATTACACGAAATTAAGCCAAGTCGAGTATGGCAAGTCAACAGTGGTAGTCCCGATTCGGGTCGCATTCACGGCGGATGCCATGCATTGTAAATACTAGTGGTTCGAATCCCACGTTAATCAATAGATCACCTAGTTAGAAATAAAGGTCAAACAAAAACTGTGTAGATCGGTGGCAAATGCCTCTAGCATTGTTTTCTTCCCCATCGGTTACACTTGTACAAAGGGAAATCAAAACTCACATTTTGCCGAGTTCAAAGAAGTAATATTTACTTTATTCAAACCTTTCATTTTAACTCTTTTGATCTCGCAATGGAATCAAAATATTCATCTTTTCGAAACTTTACATTTGGTATACAAATTTGACAATCTATTCGACAAAATAAAGGGATTTGTTGTGTGGGTTAAATTATTCCCTAATTAAAGACGAAATGAAAAGAACAAAAAAGAGGTTTTACTTTTATTTTAAAATAGTCCAACAGCAGCGAAGGTATCGTTGTTAGAAAGTTGATGAAAGGAGGTTGGAAAAGAAAATGGTAAAGATTGCAAGGCGAAAATCTGTGGAAGATATAGCCGAAAGAATGAGAGGATTGTGCTGAACTCTTGAAGCTGTCATTGTTCAATTAGTTAATAAGTGAGCGATGGTGTGTATGTGTAGGGGTGCATGAGAGAGAGAGAGAGAGAGTAACAACAAGGAGTAATAACAAAGAAAGAAGGTACCCTAGGAGACCTTACGGTCCATTCAAAGAGGGTACCTTTGGACTAGCAATCGAGCGGGCACATGGTTGCTCAATTGTTTTGAGTCCCTAAACGGCCACTTTTCGAGACTTTGTCTAGTCTTGACTTGAACTGGTCAACAGATTCACTGTTGACAACTTCCACTGGAAGTACGTTCCACTTACCGCAGATACTGTAGGTGAAAAAATTTCCACACAGATTGCGGTTGTAACGCTTCAGTTCAGGTTTGAAGCCATGATTGCGCGTTCTGTTCTCACTCAGTGTGAAAATATCCCGGTAGACAACATTGTCGAACCCTCGAAGTATTTTGAAAACTTCGATGAGCTGACCACGCAGTCTACGGGTTTCCAGCGACAACAGATCTAATTCCCTTAGTCTATCCTCATAACTTTTATGTCTGATAGAGGGAATCAGCTTGATTGCCCTGGCTTGTACGCGCTCCAACCTTGCGATATCCTTTTGAAACAAGGGACTCCAAAATTGTACGGCATACTCCAGGTGCGGCCGAACGAGGGAGTTGTACAGACAAAGTACTATCTCCTCGTTACGGTATCCAAACTGGCGCTTTATGTAGCCTAACATCCTTTGGGTTTTCTTCTCTGCCTCGATGCACTGTTTTAAGAACTTGAGGTCGCTAGTGATAGTTACACCCAAGTCCTTCTCAGTGTCACTCGATTAAAGAGCAATGCCCTTAAGGATGTACTGAGATTTGGGGTTTCGGTGGCCGATATGCATTACTTTGCATTTCCCCACGTTGAAAGGCATTTGCCACGTGTCCGACCACTCCCTAATCCTTTGAAGGTCCTCTTGGAGGCGGGCAGAGTTTCCCTCCTTTGCCACATTGATACCAAGCTTGGTGTCATCGGCAAATTTGGAGATTTTGGCAACCATGTCTCCGTTCATGTCGTTGACATAGATAATAAACAGTAGTGGTCCAAGGACGGAACCTTGAGGAAAACCGCTAGATACGGGCGCCCATTCAGAGGCCCGACCATTCACCACTACGCGTTGCCGTCTGTCACTTAGCCAGCTCTCTATCCAACCTGCTACCTTGCCGTCTATGCCCTGCGCACGCACTTTCCGGAGAAGGCGGCGGTGTGGTACCTTATCAAAGGCCTTTTGGAAGTCAAGGTACACAACATCCACCGCTTTATCCCGATCATGCTCACTGAACACGATGTGGAAGAATTCCACAAGGTTCGTCAGGCATGACCATTGCCTTCGGAAGCCGTGCTGGGAACTCTTCTGTAGCAGGTTTGACTCTAAATAAGACGTTATCTTGTCCACTATCATGTTTTCCATGAGTTTACCGACTATCAAAGTCAAACTGATGGGTCGGTAGTTTGACGGATGGCTGGGGTCTCCTTTCTTGAAGATCAGAGTCACCTCCGCCTAACGCCAGTCTCTAGGAACGCATCCGGTCCGGATTGACATGTTAAAGATAGCGCACAGATGTTGTGATACTTCATCGCACACTTCCTTCAACACCTTGGATAGAAACCCGTCCGGTCCAGGGGACTTATTCGTCTTTAGCTCAGCGATCTTTTTCTTTATTTCTCCTTCGGTGAAGTCCATTACCTCCAGCTTTTCCCCCCGAGTAGGAATCCGTGGGCTGGGGAATGGGACCACACTCTTTAGTAAACACTGAAGAGAAGTAGTCATTGAGCAGGTTAGCATTTTCTGCATCTGACTGAGTTTATGCACCCTCCTCGTCCACTAAGGGCACAATCCTACGATGGATTGGTTTACGGCTATTTACATAGCCGAAGAACTCCTTGGGATTCTCCTTGCAGAGTCTCGCCACTCGGAGTTCCTCAGACCGCTTAGCCGCCCTTATGCTGGACTTCACTCTTCTGGCTAGCCTCCGGTACTCGTCAAAGGCACCCGAGATCTTCGATCGCCGGTACGCATTTCTCTTCTCCCTAAGCAGTTGGCCGATTTCTCGATTAAACCACTTTGGTTGAACAGAAGACCGACGGAGGCATTTCAGAGGGATGCAACTGATTGAAGTCTCATGAACTTATTTTTGAAATTGTTCCACGAATCCTCAACATCTTCGCATACCGCTAGCCTTACATCAGTCAGCCCAGCACGAAGGCTTGCAAAGTCTGCTCTTCTCAAGTCAAGTTTCCTTGATTGACTGGCAACAGACCTTACCTTCGGGATCTTGACGGAAAATCTAATTAGCTGGTGATCATTGCCACCAAGCTCTTCGCCTACAGAGACATCCTCAACGATATCATCCTCAGAGGTGAAGACCAAGTCGAGG
Source organism: Ceratothoa steindachneri (assembly GCA_963969495.1). Lineage (NCBI taxonomy): Eukaryota > Metazoa > Arthropoda > Malacostraca > Isopoda > Cymothoidae > Ceratothoa > Ceratothoa steindachneri. The sequence goes on from OZ018320.1 coordinate 55,781,246, forward strand.
ATATTGTCTCCTCTCCTCGGTTCTCTGACCCATTGAGTGAGGAACTCGTTGTTGGCGAACTCCAGGAGTAGCGCGCTCTCGCCACAGGCTGCTCTGGTTTCCCAGTCAACTTGTCTGTTGAAGTCGCCCATAACGATGCACACTCTGCCTTGAACAAGCTCACCCAGCAGCTGGTACAGTTCCCAGTCCCTTTCAACGGGTTGGGAAGGGGGTCTGTAAAGCAGCAGGCTCCTGTATCTGACAGGACCTATCTCTAGGTAAACGCCTAGGAGCTCGTGATCGAATATAATGTTGGAGTTCGTAGATTTGATTGTATCCTTGACATACAACATTACACCGCCACCCTCTCTGTCTGGCCTATCTTTGTGGAAGAGTTGGTAGCCAGGAACCGTGAATTCGCCTTCAAAGTCTCGGTTTGAGGTTTTTATCCACGATCCTGTTATGGCTACCATTTCAAGTTCTTCCGTCGCTAGGAAACTTGTTTCTGATTGACCTCGCATTGAACAAAGAACTTTCAGGGAATCCCCTAATGTAGGACCCCCTATACTCTTCCGTTTCCCGGCTTCTTTGTTGTCGCGGTGGCAACATTTTTGACAACCTCCGAGGTTGTTTGGGGAGTGACTCGGGCATACGGTCGTACGTCCGCCCTCCCAATGGGCCGGACACTCCTTTGGGTGCGCTCAACGACATTCTGGATGAAGTTGGCTAGGAAAGCCTTGCCCTTAAAGGAGAGGTGCACCCAATCCCTTTGGTAGAGGTCTTTTCTACCATAGAATACGGCGTACGGATCGACAAAAAAAGACACCCTCCGCCGTACAGAGGTCTGCAAGGCGCTGGTTTATCAACATGTTCCTCACGTGGGCAGTCCGGCTTGGACCCTACCTCGGGAGCATTCCCACCACGACGCGTCTGCGGGTTTTCAATCCACAGTCGTCGACAGCGCCCATAACCGTCTTCATAATCTCGCCTGTAAGGCCTACCCTACCTCCTCTGAGGTAGAGGTCGTTACCACTTACCACAAGGGCAACAACTAAAGTCTCAAAGGACATTGCTGACCATACCGTGGAGGTACTAATTCGGGAAGGCCCTAACTTATAGCATAAGAGAAAGCGTAGCATATATGAAAGCTCTCCCCACCCACCTCTCCCACCCGCTTTTGAGGGCCAGAAAGCGGAAAAGACCTGATTGTGCTGTTAAAAAAAAACACAATCATGAAATTTTTATAGAAAAATTGAAACCTATCTACTTGCTTTTAAACTATACGCATACTAGAATATATATCAAGGTGGTATCATCTAGGTCAAATCGAGATTTGAACTGTTCGACTGACGAACTATTCGCCACTTCTGGCGGTAGACGGTTCCACGTTCCGCAGATTTTGTACGAGAAGTTGCCGCAAACTGGAATTGCGGTAATTCCAGTTTGTAACCTTTGGTTACGTGTAGCATATACGTTAAACGTGAACAGCCTCCTGTGATCTACGTTTTCAACTCCTCGTATTATCTTAAAAGTTTCAATCAACTGGCCTCTTAACCGGCGAGAACATCCCCAGTTCTCGTAGCCGCTCTAATATATATATATATATATATATATATATATATATATATATATATATATATATATATATATATATATATATATTAGTAATGCACCGATCGATCGGCATCGGCACCGGCACCGGCTTATCCACATATATTTTTTCTGATCAACACTGGCATATTTTTTTGGTGATTTGCCGAACCTTTATGCCAATTAACATTTCATGAGATTTTATCCTCACTTGCCTACATTTATTTTCATATTACTATAAAAGTTTCATCAACTCTCACTTACTATTTTTTTATTAGATTTATTTATAATGGTTGATGAAAAAAGTGTTAGGAGAATTTCCAGCGATTAAAGTGAGTGTTATTAGTATGAATAGGATAAAAGCTTGAGAAAACTCGATCAACTGTAATAAAGAAAGGTAGTGGAGTTCTTAAGTTCGTGACCATTCCAGAAAAAGTTGAGTCACTAAAATGAGTATAACTAAAACGGTAGGTACGTTTATCCCTTCCTACAATTAGTATATAAATAAAAAGTTTTCAAACACTTTTTTACCAATCAATTTATAAAAAACTGTAATAGAAAAATGGTGGTCAGCGATACTTGTATCGTAAATTGAACGAATTATATGTTTCGCTTTGAGGTTATTATCGCAAAGTTATGACTTATCATCATTTTTTACATTCCTGGAACAGTAGAAAAGATTTTTTGGTATATTATATATAGCATACAAAAAACAATAATTTATAAATATTTTCTCCTAATTTGCTTGACCAACTTAAATGAGCATCATTTGGTCGATGCTTTATGCACGCTGATAGACAGGCAAGGTTGGAAATCATATTAAAAATAGTTACGACCTTATTGATAAACTTAACTCCATTCCATACTCTAATAATTTCTCTCTTGTTAGTTTCGATGTTTGTTCTCTTTTTACTAAAGTGCCGATTAACGATCTTTTTCCTTTCTTTAGTGATAAATTACGTAACGCTGATATTCCTTTGTCTGTTAATACTTTTATCGACCTCATTTCCATCTGCACCAAAAATTGTAGGTAGAAGTCTAAATATTGCGTACATAAGTGTACGCAGAAACACTCCGACACAAAGCTGAGCGCCTTCTCGTATCCCCAAACGCACCTCCCGCCTGCCTCGAATTCTCCGTCGCCCTTTTTCGCACAGCCGTAAAATCTGAGATGGCTCGAAGCCGTGAATGACATATCGTCAGCCCAAAGATGAGAAAAAGTCTTTCGCGCGACGAGACGGATTTTACGAGAATTCGATTCTATCTCTCGATTCTGCTCGTGAGAGAAATAAAAGGAAGACTTCTCCCTGGAATCAGGCAGAAGCCCTTGGACCTACGTCGAGTTTGTGTAAAACTCGATCCACAAAAGAAACGGTTCGCCCGCTGCAAGGAAGGAACTTCTCAGGGAATTGGATGTTGCCGTCACGGTACTTGTAGGTGCCAAACTTCCCTCCCCCCTCCCCTTCAGAGTCTGAGGTTACACAGGAACTCCCTCTGCGGATTACCCTAGACGTATCCAGGTAATCAGTTTTGGCTACCCATTCCAGGAGCCGAATAATAGGTCAGGTACTTCGAGGAAGAAGTCCGATTGAGTCACCGCTTAGCTCACCTTCGTGATCCGGAAGAGGATCAGTATATCACTGGTCTAGGATTACCCTCTCATTCGGTAACCTCGGACGGCCGGACTAGGTGCGATCATCGTCACCAGAAGAAGATCTTCAGCGCCCCCCTTCAAAAATACTTATAAACTAAAAGGTATCGTTAATTGAATTATCCACTCCCCTAACTTCACCAGTTTATTTGTGAACTAGAATTCTCATCCCGAGCCCATACCCTCGAATATTAGAAGTGATTACTTAATTCAGTGTTTAATTCAATAATAATATTCCCTTCGTTATGTCTGGTGTCATTAAGACGCAAACATCCCAGTGAGTAATCTGCAAGTAATCCCCACGACATTTTGCAGACTTATTTATTCAGTGCAAGATTAATCCTATTTATATTTATATACGCTGTACTTATTTCAAATTCATGTATATTAAAGATTATTTTTGTATATGTGTGTTTAACTAATTTGGACGATCTCTTGACAATTGTTAAGCAATCCACTCGGCTTAAAACTCATTATTCTACCGACCCGCCCATGGTTGGCTTATACTGAGTGGAAAACACACTCAGGGGATCATCATCTTAGTTTTGATCAAAAGGGTACGCACCGGGGTTATTCTTATTCACCGGAAGTAGCTAAGGTAGGTGTATTGGATACGCTTCACCTCCGCTTCACCTAGGTGCGGTAATAAAATATATGTCCAGGAAGTGGGACTGGGATTAACCACTCACTAAACTTCGACATATATAAGTGGTGTCAAGTGTGGGGTTATCATTAAACCTCTCGACCTATATAATTGATATCAGGTGTGTGGGGTTATCATAAAACCTCTCGACCTATATAAATGATATCAGGTGCGTGAGGTTATCACTAAAAGCAACATCTCAAAACTTTAATCAAACATTGCCAGCGTCCAAATTAGTCCAAATACTCAAACATTAACAACAATTCTTGTTTTGGGCTCCAAAGATTAGTTAGGTTAAGATGATTGTCTAATCCTGTTTTGTTTTTGTTTTTTGTATTGTTTTCTATTGTCTACCACGTTTTGGTAGGGAACTATAATAACCCTTTTTTCCTTAAACACGTTACGCAAAGGCAACTCTCCCAGTGCATACACTTATGTTTGGATCGATAAGATGGCTTCCACATCGTTCGAAACATTCCTCAAGCAATGACTGACAAGCATTCGGACTGGAAAGGAAAGGAACTCATGGAGTACGTCCACAATGAACAAAGGAATAAAAAGAGAAGCAAAGAGGGAGGAACAAAAGCTACAACGAGAAGAACAAAAACGGAAGGACGCTTTATAAAGGAAAAAAATAGAAGCAAAGAGAGAAGAACAAAAACGGAAGGACGATTTAGAAAGGGAAAAATTAGAAGCAAAGAGGGAAGAACAAAAACTACAACACGAAGAAATGGAAAGGATTCGTCACCATGAACGGGAATTAAGTAGGGACCAAGTGGAAGTAAATTCAATTGGTTCCCGGGGCCAACAACCTCAAGCCCCTGCTCTCAAACTACCCCACCCCCCCACCCCCATCGTGAAAATGAGGACTTCATTACGTACCTAACACATTTCGAAAAAATATTCGAAGTAAATGGATGGGATATTGAAACCGATGGAGTAAGTCGCCTTCTCCCCTTACTCTCCCCTCGTCTGAGAGAGATTTTGATCGCTTTGCTGCATGAGGCGACAATCGATTATTTCAACTAAACTTCAAGCAGGACAGGCATATAGACAATTCGGGTTCATCATGAGAAGAAATCTGCAATTCTGGCTGGACTCAGCAAAAGTCGAACGAGATTAGGAGGCATTGATCGACTTTATTTTAAAGTATCAACTACTACAAGTAAGTACACTTCCCCCAGAGATTAGGGCCTTTGTTCAAGACCGAAGGGCCTCCACATTCAAGGATTACCTCGATGAAGCGGACCTGCACGCTTCAAACCATAATTTATACCCGAAGGAAAGTAGAAAAGGCAACTCCCCTTCCCCCAAGAACAAGTTGGGTACGGAAGACACCCACATGAGAAACCCTCTCAGTTTGTAAAAGTTGCTTCCCCATTTAAGCCCAAGAACAAATTCCAGAAGACCCTGGAAGATGGAAAACCCCCTGGTTTTAACATCAACTCAAACAGCACCTTCAGGAGTAACCCGATCATGTGTTACTCTTGCAGAGCCCCGGGGCACATAAAATCCCAGTGCCCACAAAACTCAAGGTTATATCCTTCCCCAAGTCAGCAGATACATCAAGTAACTGCCACTCTTTCTCCAGAGCAAGCTGCCGTAGCTGCCCCGTCAGATCAAGATTACCAGGTCAGCTTCTTATTCAATAAGAGTTCTCCTGGTGGACTCAAGTTTGAAACTGGCTCGATTAATGGGTGCAAAGTGTCCACTTTAGTTAGGGACACTGGTTGTACCTGTATCGTAGTGTCAGACAAGCTACTCCCCCCCGTAAAATCCCAGCATGAGAAATTTGCGGTAGTGCACAACTTTTGGGGAGGCGCCAACAGGTTCCAGATCGTCCGGCGCCATGTAGAGTGCTGCTATTTCACTGGTTAGGCTGACGTGGTCGCAGCCCCGATAAAATTCTGTGCAGTGCTGGTCGGACAGAGCGCGCAACTCTCCCCGAGCGAGATTACCCAAGCAGTCACCCCTCGGGCACGGGCGGGCCGAGAAAACCGTCCCCCCGCGCCACTCAAATTCCCGTGCAGCCCAGAGTTCAAGAAGCTGAATAAAGCCGAGTTCGCCAGGGCCCAAAAGGACTGCCCTTCCCTCCAACCCCTGTGGGAAAAAGCCAGAAGGGGTAATCTCGACATAGTACGAGGAAACCGACAGGTGAGGTACCTCGTAGAAGACTCCCTGTTATTTCGCACCTCCCCGGACACAGTAGTCTCCCTTGTCATGACTACTTGTGTTCCACGCCCCTATGTTCCTAGGGTATTGCAGCTAGCACATGAAAACGTATTGGCCGGTCACTTTGGCCATAACAAAACGTCTCAGCGCGTTTTCAAATATTTCTTTTGGCCCGGAGCAGGAAAAGAAATAGCTGAATACTGTAGGACTTGCGACCTGTGTCAGAAGACTACAGCTAAGGGACGGATAGCCCCAGCCCCTTTACAGAAGACCCCCATTATAGCAGAGCCGTTCGCAAGGGTGGCTATTGACCTCATAAGGCCAATATATTCCCCTTCCACCGAGGGACACTTATACGTCCTCACGCTCGTCGATTGCGCCACCCGGTTCCCTGACGCGGTCGCGCTTAAGAAAATCGACAGTATTACATGTGCGGAAGCCCTTATCACAATCTTTTCGAGAGTCGAGATTCCCAAGAAGTGGCTAAGGTAGGTGTATTGGATACGCTTCACCTCCGCTTCACCTCGGTGCGGTAATAAAATATATGTGCAGGAAGTGGGACTGGGTTTACCCACTCACTCAAACCTCGACATTGTAAGTTTTCTTTTAATGGGAAATTTTACCTTCAAAAGTTCGGTTTAGCTATGAGGAATTGTTTATATCTTGTCCTCTCTAATTTATATATAGAGTTTTATTAAACTACTTTCCTCGCAACTATTAACGATGCACCCATTGTTTAGTTTAGATACATAGACGATATTATTTGTTTGTGGCCTACTTCTAAGGATGTCAATGGTTTGCTCACTGAACTAAATTCTTTTGTTCCTTTAATTTTTTACCCTTGAACTTGAACAAAACGGGGTCATCCCGTTCTTAATCTACTAATTCACAGGACTCTGTCTAATGGGAGCCTACCAACGCTGATAAAGTCAAACGTTCTGTATTTACTTCAATGTTTCTCCGAGGGTTGTGGGCCACCAGCACGGAATTCTTTAATATTGAAATAGGTAACAACCTCTGCTACCCTCACAACTTTCTTGCCAGGTGCTTAGATTCGGCAGAAAAAAGACGTTTTACAGAATTGAAATCCCTCCCGCATTCAATTGAACTCCCTTGATTTACCGTTATCTGAAGCCTTTTCCTTTCTTTCTCGTCTCCTGAAATGTTTAACATTTAAGTCATATTTAAGTAAAGGTCTACGAGTACTATGTACAAAATGTTGGTTCAAAATAATAGCAAGAATATAGGGATGGGGGGCTTATTGGGGCAATCATGCAGTTTGCCCTAAGCAATACTTTGGGCAAAGAGGAAAGTCATTAAATGTTCGTTTGACCCAACACAAATATAACATTAGAAGAGGTGAAAGCAATAGTGCTTTCTTTGTTCGTCTTATCAATTGGAATTCGGCTAAATTTATTTACAACTCAGATGACTATGTCATAGGAAATATTGTTGAATGCTTGTTCATTAATTCCTCGTCTAATTTCAATATATCACCCGGTCTCTTTAAACTCGACCATGTCATTAAAAAGCTTATTTTAAACGAAACTGTCCATTTTAAATCTTAGACCTTTGAGTGATTAAATTTGTTATATTTCTTTTGTTTATTAAACAATGTATTTATATGTTTGTCTTCATAGTTATGTGATTTATATTTCTACATTTCACACACACACACTCACACGTGGATATTTTGAAAGCTATCTTATCTATATGTCTTTACCCTTCGGTACCTGTATTTAATCACACTTTTCTGATAATTTATTTCTATTTTTCACGTCTACTCTATTTTGTATTCTTCCATTGTACGTAGGGGGAGTGTCGCTTAGTTTTCTCCTATATATATATAATATATATACCATTCTTATAAAGTAATTTCTTATGTATTCTTTGAGAATGAACTAAACAAAGTTCGAAAGTACTTGGAATCTGCTATTCACTTTTCTTGTGCGATTTTCGGTATTATTGCTTTACTCACGCGCTACTTAGTGAGTTTCTCATATATATATATATATATATATATATATATATATATATATATAGAGAGAGAGAGAGAGAGAGAGAGAGAGAGAGAGAGAGAGAGAGAAAGAGAAAGAGAAAGAGAGAGGGAGAGATGGAGAGAGAGAGAAAGAAAGCAAGATCGCAACAATCTACTCCTCCACCCAAAAAAAAAGAAATGGGGGAAAACGCCTAGAGATGCAATGCAATACAAGTCATAAGAAATAAACGAACCTCAAAGGACCTTGTCTCCCATTCCGTAAAGGTAGGGGCGTTTGTATTTATAAAATGAGCGGGCATAACATTTAAGGGAAATTACGAGTAGAGGAAGAGGAAAAGAACAAAGGTAAGGAAATAGGTCTGTAAATGAAGAAAGGAAGGATTTAAAAGAAAAATAGGGTCTGCATAATCTGACAGGGCAAACAAATTATAATATTGAAGCCAAGATAGCACAAATAAACTCTTTTTCCCTCGCACGTAAGAGGGGTGGTGCAACCGTTCACAAGTGCTGCTGTACTACCAAGTGGGTGCAATCGTCCACAAGTACTGCCGCATTGTCAAGTGGGTGCAACCGTCCACAAGTACCACTACAGTGCTAAGTGGGCGCAACTGTCCACAAGTTCCACCGCAGTGCTAAATGAGCGCAACCGCCCACAAGTACTGCCGCATTGTCAAGTGGGCGCAATTGTAAACAAGTGTCACTGCATGGCCACTTTCCAAGGGAAAGCAAACGCCCATGAATACCGCCGCAGTATCAAATGGGGGCGACTGTCCAGAAGTGCCACGAGTGTCAAAAAGGCACAGCCGCCCACAAAAACCGCTATCGTGCCAAGTAGGTGCATCCGTCCACAAGTGCCCCAGTGCCAAACGGGCGCAGCCACCCACAAGTGTCGTTGCAGTACCAAGTGGGCGCACCGTCCACAAGTGCCATCGCTGTGCCAAGTGGGCGCACCCATCTATAAGTGCCACCGCACTGCCAAGAGTTGGAGGAACGGGCAGAAATTAGGCTCGACGTCACCTGAGACAAAATTTGTCCTTCCCGAATCCACGAAGGAAGTTTCCATCCAAGCACACAACTTCCTCTTCCTTCAGCCTTGCGCGCTCCCTTATCACTTAATTCACCCCCCACCCAGATGTCAAAGTACCAAAAAGCAACTTCGTTTAATACTTTCATTTACAGTAACTGTGAAAAAGGCGATAGAGAGACCAGGAAATGTACTGAATTGAGAAAAAAACAGGAAAATGGGTAACGAAAGGAAACTGTTCAAGTCCAAATAGAACAAAGATCTGAAGATTTGTTTCCTTAACAGAAAAAAATGAAACGTTTGAGGAATGAGACGGATTGGGGAAGGGGATTTAGAAGAAGCCAAGCGTGAAAGCCAATCACAGCAATTGTTAAAAAAAACCTACACGAATAATGAGAGCAAGAATATGTATACGATGTGAGTAGCAAGGATAATTATTCTAATATATAAATTATTTCAGGTTGATTAAAAGGTCAACATTTCAAAAATAATAATAAAAGAAAAAGTGCATTCCTTTGTTGAGGAGCTTCAAATGAACGTCAAGACCGCCTCCTGGTAAAGTCCCCCAGCTCATAGATCGGGTTGCCTCGAGTGCCAAGCCTGCTAACGATGGGTAAAAAGCAGGCGTGAACGAATCAGCGCGCGGGACTATTCGACAAAGGTCTCAAGTAGAGAAGGGCTGCGAAGAAGACCCATCTCACCAAGAAGAACCTTACGGATAGGTTCCACTTTTGTTAGGGATCTAAAGAATGGACTGTTGAAGTGGAGTTTCTGGAAAACCTTTCGTTAGGAGGAGAAAAGGGAAGCGCTTTCACGACTCGTGTCGTGTGCACGGAGAAGCATCCGGACACTCTCCATATCTTGGGCTACTTCTCAGCTAAGGGAACTGGAGCATTAAAAACTTTGCTCAAGAACAATGCCATAAACTCGAAATGGTACCAAAACGTGCTTCATCTGCACCTTTTACCAACATGTGAGTACTAATTTGTGAATGATAATTGTATTTTTTGGCGCACCTTGTCACAAAGCAATACCAAAGTTCTTGACTGAAAATAACATCAAACTTTTGGGACCTTGGCCCTGGAATTAGATATGAACCCAATAGAGAATTTGTCTGCGACAATCAAATTGGCGGTTGATAAACAGAAGCCATCCAATTGTGAGCAGTTGCGGTGCTTATTGAACAAAGATGGGACAATATCACTCAATATATCATCACAAATTTGGTCTCCAGAATATCAAAACTAATTAAATCAGTCCTGAAGAACAAGGGACATCATGGAAAATATTGACTGCGCGCATCAATTGATTGTATTTATTAATAAAATGGGTTGGGGGTCTAAATTCTCGCATATTTCACTTTCAAATCATGACACAAACATAGCAAAACAAAATGTAATGTTCGATTAGTTCTATTAATTTCCTTTTATGAAAAAATATAGTTGTCTCATAACTTTTAGCCATGACTGGATACTCCTCTAATTGGCTGCATTGAATTTTGAAGGACGAGGTTTTTAAATGAAAAAAATAATAATGATTATTATTTACCTCAAACTAAATAATCAAAAGTCAACGAGAACATCTCCGCCAGAGAATTAGAGGGAAAGGAAAACTATGTTCACAGTATAATCCCAAAGGTAAGGTCTCCAAAATACTTATAAATCACAGAAGCGTTTATTGTCAATAATGTTTACATCATTTTAAAGTTTGAACATTTAAATATTTTTAGTCGCGTTCAAGTCTTGTAGCGGGCGACTCTACATCTCACTATGTCGGTCCCCGTTTTACCCTTTTTGGTTTTTGTAATAACAGTGTAACTATTGGTCCTATTCTAAGGAAATTTGAAAACCTCATGTTGTTTTACATTCTCTTTTGAATGATAGAAGTGAAAAGGTCGTCTCAAAGCTAACCCGGGAATTATTTTGTTTTAGTAATAATATAACTATTCGGCAGATTCTACCGAAATTTGAAACCCTTATGTTGTTGTTTTACATTCTCTTTCGAATGATATAATTGACAAGGTCCTCCCAAGGTTAGCCAGGGAATTATTTTGTTTTGGCAATATCATAACTATTCGACCCATTCTAACGAAATTTGAAATTTCTAACTAATATTCAACGAGACCGTCTTTTGCATCAATGACACGACGAAGTCTAGGTACGACCTGAGCGCTAGTGGCACGCAGGGGTTCAGTCTATATATTCTCCAAGCACTTTTACAGTTTTCAGTCCAAAACTTCGATGAGATTTGAGACAGGCCTTCTGCTCAAGCATCGACCGCAGTCCAAAGTCTACAGGGCTCAAATCTGGGAAACTGGAAGGTCAAATTTCCTTCCCCAAAACCTCCTCAAAATTTGCCAGTCTTCAACTTTTTTTTTATTGTGTGTGAGGTCACCATCTTTTTGAAGGGTTACACGGACATTTCATATGGTGGCATCCACCCAAGGGGTGACTTTCTCCTTCAACATCTACAAATAAACATGTTGATTGGTCTTTACACCCCGCCCTCCTCCGTCAATGAAGATGAGAAGTGTTTAGGAAGAAAGCTCTCAAATCACTTACACACAACATTTGAGAAAAACAAACAAACCACAATTACAGTTTATAAACAATTCGGACCCTCAGTAATGCACTATGCTGCAAGCCTTGATGGGGTCTGTACAAATAATCACAGGCTGCATAGCTACTACACCCGCAGACCACCTACATTGAAATAAGAGACACACAAATACTTGCCGGAGCTTCCACAAAGCCAGATCACTCATATGGCAAAACATACACTCCCACAAAAATACATTAAAACACCTAATTTATACTCCATTGAAATATACTGTCGACTCTCTCACCTCAAACCAGCTTACAGAAAATATCCATACCCACTTCACCCACCCATCTGTCCAGTCACTTTCACACACCACTTTGCTATGCATGGACTGCCAACATCGTACACAACATCCCACACAAACACATCATGGAAGATTCCACTGCGCACAACACACGCCAACAACACAATAAGCACTCGGTGAGGGCTTTGTAGGAACCCCTGGTACAAATCATATATGTACTTCTTTCCTCGTGGTTTCGTGCTGCTCGACCAGACAGTCCGAGGATCACCAACATCAATAACAAAACGAAGCTGCTTTGCTCAATACGGGCTCGAGTTTCCCGGTTCCAGATTCTGCCCGAATCAAAAAAGCGAGGCACGAAGGTGCCGGCCATTGCCCCCGCGCAAGAGAGGACGCCATGGATCAGGTTTCACGCAGAGAATACCTACGACCAACGGTGTCAAAGAGACTGTATACGAAATACCACAACCGAGAGAATCCCAATAAAGGAGTACTCCCGCGATGGCCCAAATCGTTGGGGGTAAAGGAGGAGGTCGCATTTTCTCGAATTTAAAGAGAAAACCAAGGAGGGCATCTCCCTTAGAAAGATATATTCAATAATAATAAGGAAAACAGCAATGCACGCGGTAATGGTATGCGGTTAGTGTAGCAAAGCGTAACCTTCATCATACTCCACCAGGAAACCCTGGGTGAACGCTATTCAGCCACGCCAAGTGGAACCCTTATTGCTACCTAGAAACAGCTGCCGCACCCCCAATATACTATAATTTACGTATAAATACATAATTGCGTGGAAAACACTTCAAAATTAACCACAATAAACTTAATTAAATCGAAAAAGGACATAAAAACTTGAAAATAAATAAATGTTACCTTTAAAAGATTAATGGGAAATTTGAGCTTGATGATTATAACATAATTCTTTAATATTGGGAGGTTTAGTTGACAAGGCAACTCCCATCTCTTCATTCACTGTCTGCAATCTTCCTCTTTCGTTGTGTTTATGTTGCACATTGCAGAAGAAGCTAGTTTTAAAATACTTTCAAGTGTCTTTAGACTTTTTTAGAAATGTTTTAAATGCATATTTTTGGGGGAATTTATGAATTTTAAAAATTATTTCTTGGTCGCGCCCGCGGCACCCGTTAAAAACCACTGTATTAGATACAGTCACTTGCTTAGTGTGGATGAAGAGCGACCCCCAGGGTGTCCCAGATGCAGTGCGAAGGTGGCTAGTCATTACTATGGTAACCGCATAACATCACTGTGTAAGTTACAGTACACCTTAGTACAAATGATCACTAAAACAAATGCAAAATACAAAACAAAATCTCTGGATCCGCGACGTCAAACCAAGTAACAAATAGGACCATAAAATACCCCCTTCTCTACCATCATGCAAAGACTCCTTTCTGGATAACATACCCAAACGCCTTATAATTTAAATGAAACCACCCCTTCATGTCACCATCTCATTCTCCATGAGCTACGAAACTGCCATAAACCCAAACTGCAAAACTCCCCAAAAAATCAGCCTCATTTTTTTTGTCTCACTACACAAATTCACTATCAGGTCGCATTGTGCCGAAGTTATGACGGGAGGAAGATATAAAATTATCAAGGAAAATATGTACCTCGCCATATTCTCGTGGTGATAAAATCTTTTAATTTCCTAATTTTTAAATAGTTTCCCGATGTGCTCCAACTACTACTTCCCACTCATCGCCGTGGCTGGTTGATATGGTTACGGAAAGGTCGGGTTTCTACCTCCCCCCCTAAAATCCTCTGTACAAACCAATGAGTAGAAGAGTCATCTATCTACCTCTCATTTGAGTTCACCTCAATTTAAACAGGTTCAAATAGGCAACAATTGCTGCGCATTGGTGAGATAATAATAAAACTTTCCAACTCAATAGTCAAGTATAGAAGATGATGAACAAAGGTTCCTCAAAAGTAGGAAAGATCCACCGAGGGCCATGATGAAAAGACTACCATCTTCAACTTCGTTAGCCTCTCATTCAAATTTCCACGTCTTTATCAATTCGAATGGAATCTAACAAATGACGATGTTAAAAAAAAGGTGAAGGAAAGAAAGGAAAATCAAAGGTTAAAAAGATCAGGTCACCAAATAAGTCGTATGAATTTTTTTTTTTTTTTTTATGGAGCCCATCTGGCAACTACCCACTTGGGCATAAGTCGCCGAAAAACACGACAGCCTAGAACTTGGCTACTTTAAAGTAAAAATATGAAAACTTAACAATGATATAAATTGGAAAAACTTAACAATCGAAGCAATCTCCGGCAGCGGGGGGAGGTCCCCCTCACCCCGGTGCAGGAGAGTGCAACCTACAAACAAAACAATAACAAAAAAAAGGAACCTTAAATAAAGGGGAGAAGGCCGGCCTCCCCCCAAAAGTCAATAAGTCCACCAGTCATGGTGCACGCACTCGTCCCGAGTACAAGGGACAGGCGGTAGTGACCCCGCCCATCCCGGTACCGAGACAGGTATCGTGCGCGAAGATCACCCAGACTGGGACATTCGACAAGAATACGCCGAACAGTCTGGGGGACGACGCAGTCGTTGCAATAGGGAGCATGCGAGCGCTCCATCAAGTAGCGATGGCGTCACACGAGTGTGTCCGAATCGAAGACGACAGAAAGCAACCTGAAGCCGCCGCGGCATTGGGGGATAGGTCCATGGGAACAGTCGCGGCGCAATGGCACGCAACTTTAAGTTCCCTTCGACCGTCTCCCATCTTCTTTGCCAAGCAGTCCGAAGAGCTGCCCGTATTCCTGCCATGTAGTCGGTGTGAGGAAGAGCGAAACGCTGGTCCGGTCGCAGAGTCCTCGCGGACTCTTTGGCGCCCTCATCGGCGCGCTCATTCCCCGCAATTCCTACATGTCCAGGAACCCAGCAGAAGATAAGCTCGCCAAAACCGTGGCTTCACGGATATCGCAAACCAGGGGATGCGGAGATTCCAATGCCCCGAGAGCACTCAGGGCGCTTTGTGAGTCGCTATAGATCACAATCCGGTCTCCGAACCGGGCACGTCGCGTAATCTCCCGTACCGAGTGGTGTATTGCCACCAGCTCGGCCGTGAAGACAGACGCAGCGCCTGGTAGAGCCCCGCTGACTTCAAACAGAGGGGATACGGCGTGGAAGCCGACCCCCTCTTGGGACTTGGAGCCATCCGTATACACTGGTACGGTTCCAGCGTGACACAATGTGTGCTCCAAAAAGGTCGAACGCAATACTCCCGGCGCCGTACAAGCTTTGGGAGCAGAGGCGTGGCGACAAATAGCCAAATGTGGTACCCTCCAGATGGCGTCCTAGGCAAAACCAGGGGCGCCACCGGCCCGAGAGCGATATCTACCTCTCGAAGGAGTTTCCTGGCCCTAAACCCAAAAGGCTTAGGGTATGGCTGGCGTCTCTCGACGGCCTAGGCACCATCGAGATCAGCTGCGGATGCAGTGAGAGCTGTTGGCGACTGAGGGAGGCGCCGGGCTCGCGCGTACAGTCGAGTGATGCACTGCACGCGGCGCAGAGCGAGTGGCATCTCCCCAGCATCGACCAAATGGCTCTCAATGGGGGAAGTGCGGAAGGCACCGGTCGCAAGGCGAAGGCCGGTGTGGTGGATCGAATCCACATTCTGCAATAAACGCTCGGCTGCGGATGCATAAAACTCGCATCCGTAGTCGAGCTTCGAACGAACAAAGGATCGATAAAAAAGTAAGGCAGTAGCCCTATCAGCGCCCCAAGCGCTAAACGTCACGGAACGGAGAATGTCCATGGCGCGGGTACAAGAGACCCTAAGGCTGCGAATATGAGCCTCCCAGGTGAGGCGTCGGTCGAATACAAGACCAAGGAAACGGTGCGACTCAACCACATCCAGGCGCACCCCTTTAAGAAACAAATCTGGGTCGGGGTGAAGCCGTGGATGGCGGCAGAAGTGCACCACCTTAGTCTTGGCCAAAGAAAACCGAAACCTGTGCGCTTCGGCATAGCGAGAGACGCGGTTCAATGCCTGTTGGAGTCGACGCTCCAGAGTTGGCATCTGGGCCGCGCCAAAAGAGATCAAAAGGTCGTCCACGTAGAGCGTAGCGAGAACATCTTGCGGCAGCACCGAGGTGATGCCGTTGATGCTCAGGGCAAAGAGTGTGACACTGAAGACACTTCCCTGCGGGACACCCTCTTCCTGCTCCTTTGGGCCCGAGAGGGCTCCCCCCACCCGTACGTGGAATCGACGATCTCGCAAAAATTCAGATATAAAAATTGGGAGGCGTCCCCTCACCCCCATCGTGTGGAGAGTCTCCATGATACCGTATCGCCATGCGGTATCATAGGACTTCTCCATATCGAAAAACATCGTGGCGTAGTGCTGTCTACGAAGGAAAGCCTCGCAGAAGGCATTTTCCGGTCGGAGCAGAGCATCCGACGTGGAGTGGAACTTGCGGAAGACAGATGGCCTCCGCTGTCCAGGAAAAAGGCTAATCTAACATTTACCAATTTCTCCATCAACTTGCACACGCAAGAGGTTAGAGAGATTGGGCGGAAACCGGTCGGAGTAGAGTGATCTCTCCCCGGTTTGCGAAAGGCAAGCACAGTAGCGATTCGCCAGGAGTCTGGGAGAAGACCTTCCACCCAGATCCTGTTGAACAAATCTAACAGAAAGGTCATGCCTCGCTCACCTAGGTGTCGAAGCATGACGTACGGGACATCGTCCGGAACATGGGCGGTGTCCGCGCACGAAGCGAGAGCGGAACGCAACTCGCTTACAGTAAACTTGTCGTTGAAGGGTTCTCCGCCTCTAGAGGTAAAGTCCAGCCGGCGGCCTTCCGCGACATCACGACGTGCATTTAATGCTGGCGGAGCAGCTCCACGGCTAGAGAATGCAGAAAAAGCGGTCGCGAAGAATTCCGCCACGGACGCAGGGTCCGAGATTGCGGTCCCATTATCCTGGAGAACGGGAGGGGGGTCCTGCGAGAACTTGCCCCGAATCCTTTTGACTCGCTTCCACACCTCAGCTTAATGGGTCTTCCCGTTAAGTGAAGACACGTATGCGCGCCAAGAAGAGGGGCGCGGGCGTGCTTCGAAATATACCGGAACCTAGCCCTAGCCCGACGAAATTCAGCGACAGTGAAATCGTTCGGGCGGCGCTTATAGCGCATGTAGGCATAACGCTTCTGTTTGAGGGCCGTCTCACACTCGGCCGACCACCATGGGAGTGGTCGGCGTGCAAAACGGCCAGACGTCCTAGGAATAGTAGTCAGGCCCACGGCGATGAGGTTGCCGGAGAAGAACTCAACGGCCTCATCTACCGACCTAAACTCCTCGATTGAGATAGAGAATTCAGTCATTTCCTGAAATGCAGGCCACCGCGCCCGCGCCAAGCACCACCGAGGTGGTCTCTCAGGCGGCAGTTGCCCTGAAAATGATATTTGAATGGGAAAGTGATCACTACCATGGAGGTCATCGACCCCCCCCCCCCAATCAAAATCAGGCTGTGCATCCGAAGAGCACAAAGATAGATCAAGGCAAGAAAATGAAGCGGTTCTCGGACAGTGATGCGTAAAGTCATCCACGTTTAGGACACCCATCTCAAGCTCTTCGATCAGATCGGCAAGGACTTGTCCCCTGGGATTTATGGAGTAATCTCCCCTGGGATTTATGGAGTAATCTCCCCAGAGAGGATGCCTGCCGTTCAGATCTCCAAGCAAGAGATAGGGCCTCGGCAACCGTGCCACGACGCGGCGGAAGTCCCCCGCGTCGAAGTCAGCTGACGGTGGAATGTACGCAGAAATGATAGTATACCTCCTATCCAGGTGCAGCTGCACAGCCACTGCCTGAAAGGAGGTATCTAGAGAGAAAGGAAGAACGGAGACATCATGCTGGGTGTAAACCGCGCATCCCCCAGCTCGGCCATCCCGCGGTGGTGGGGTCGCAAGACCCTTGTACCCCGGGAGGGCGGGCAGGGGGCACGCGCCTAGCATGGTCTCCTGCAAAAAGATAGCTAACGGGGAGCGGGACGAGACGAGCCTCCGCAGCTCCTCACAGCTGGCCAAGAGTCCACGGCAATTCCATTGAAGGAATATGCCCTCCAGGCCTAGCTCGGAGGAGACGCGGGGGCCCTCCTCGAACTGAAGACCCTCACGGGAATAGCCGTACGCTTCCCGGGGGCAGAACCCCGGGCGCTGTTGGCCGGACAAAGCGCTGGAGGCGCTGTCGCCTTCGAGGACTTATTGGGGGAGGTTGGGCTCGCCATGCGAGTCTTTTCCTCCCTCCGCCTCGAAACCTTAGGCGGGCGCTGCGGCTTCGGAGGCGGGGGGCCCTCTTTTCGAGGAACCACCGTCTCCGAGCCACTCGCTCCACCTCGGGGCGTGGGCGAAGGAGCCGAAGCTCCTTTGTTGCTGTCCTCCTTTCGGGGGACAGCATTAGGAACCCCCGAAGATGGCCTAGCGACCATCTTCAGGGGTGTTGCCTCCTGTGAGTCTAACGACTAGGTGGAGGCGCGTGGCCGTTTCGCCTTGCGGGAAACGGTCACGCTGGGGGAAGAGGGGGGAGCCCTGGTTTTAACCGGGGCTGGGTATGAACACTTTTTGCCGCCAGCTTTACCAGAGGAGCACCCGGGTTGGGTAGAGCCCGCAGAAGGGCTCCGAATGGGCGCGGAAACAACCGTGCTCGTTGGCCTGGATGGGCCAGGAGTAGAGGGTGCCTTTCTAACTACTGAGGCATATGACGTCCCAGGCAGAGCTGGGCGCGCCAGGGCCAAGTCTTTAGCCTCGCGGAATGAGAGTCTATCCTGGGCCTGAACGGCCAGGATTTCTTTCTCCAGGAGATATGCACCACATTGCTTCGAAGAAGCAGGGTGCGGCTCTCCGCAATTGACACACTTGGCCACACACGATTTGGACTTATCGTGTGCGACCTTGGAGCAATTTACACAGACTTCGGGTGACCCCGACTTTGCACGTCTACATGAGCGATTCGTATGGCCGAAGCGGTGACAGTAATAGCACCGCCGCGGCAGTGGCACAAATGATTTCACGCGGTAGCGTTACCAACCGGCACGCACCGACTCAGGGAGCTTGTCACAGTCGAACGTGACGAAGAGTGTAGGGGTGGGTCTCGAAGCCCCTCCCTGTTTTCTCATCACACGTTCAACCTTGACCGCCCCATGGTCGGCCAGCTCTACGGTGATGTCCTCAATGGAGTAGTCAACGAGTTCCCTCGCATAAACTACTCCTTTGACAAAGTTCATGGTAGAGTGCGGCGTCACACTCACCGGGGTGCCATGAAGTGTCCGAAGAGCACTTATCTTGGCCGCCTCGGCGGGATTCGCCGCATTCGCCAAAAGGCTGCCTTCCGAGACGGGTCACCTTCAGCTCTCTACCAATTGCAGTAGCTAATCCTCTCCTCTGATGGATCATGTTGCCCTTGGACAACATGGTGCCATCAGTGGAGCGAATAACGAGGAAGCGTTTGAAGCCAGCGGGCTCGAAAACGCCAGGTAACCTCTTAATGAGGGGCCCCGATGTCATCGAGGCTCCGCCCTGTGCACTCTTGGTGTTAGACTTGGTCAGGGGCTCCGCACACGAGGGCGTAGAGGGGCCGGATGTGCACTCTTGGCTTGGTCGCCTACCAAAGTGGTAGCAGACCCATCCGTCCCCGCAGCCCCCGCGGATGGAGAGGAGCCCCGAGTCTTCTTTGTCTTTTTAGTCTTTTTCTTTTTTGGAGAGGAGGGCGGGAAATGAACCCGCTTCTCACCTCCGCCGGCAGAAGCCCCCAGGCCAGATGGACCGGCCTCAGCCAGGTCCCTCTCCAAAATGGAGAAGGTCCTGGTTGTCGTAGTGGCACCTGTCGGAGGAGATCCCTTCCATCCTTTCACTGCCTCGGAGCCCTCAGCCGTTTGAGGAGGACCTTGCATAGGGGCGGATTCGGGTTCGTTGCTTGGCGCCGAGCCCGAATTCCCCCCATGGAAGGCCCTACCGTCTGAGGCTGGGTCTCCTCAAGGACCATGTCTATCACAGGAGGGGCCTCCAGTTGGCCATCCCCTCTCAGGACATCGCAGGTCCCCTTGGCAGTGTCGCCAGTCTTGTGTGGGGAGGCACAGGCCTTGACCCCGGCAAGGTTTAAAATTCTTGCCAGCAGGTCTTTTGAGGGAAGCGACCGAAGGGGCCTGGCTTCCCTCTCCCCCCTAAGTGGGTTTGCCCTACCGAGCCGCTTCGATGGAGAGCGGCTGGCTAAGGGCTGCCTGCTGGCTTTCTTGGCAGTCCCCTTGGAAAGAAAAGAGGGGACTGCCGCTGGGAAAAGGGAGGTGCCCGAAAGCTCCTCCAGAGAAGGGGGTGAGGGGGAGTCCCCTGCACCCGTAGGCGAAGGAGAGGAGTAAGCCTCCTCTCCGGTTAGAGAAATATGGAGGGTTCCCTGTGCAAGCACAGGGGGGGGGGGCTCCGTTGATGTTTCAGGGAAAGTTGGGGGTTGAGTTTTTTTTTTTTGGTCTTCATCATTGGGCATGGTGACCCTCTTTTTTAACACGGGATGCAATAGCGCACACCTCTCGCAGTAGCCCGCATTGCGAGAGGTGCTTACAAGCCCGGCAGAGCCAGGCGCCGCCATTTGGGACCACCCCTCCCGCCTGGTGGCCTGGCAGTCCATCGGCATGGCGGCTCCACCTTGAACACGGCGTAAAATATATAGATTGTGAAGAGGAGAGGAAAAGGGATGTGAGGAAGGTATGGTTGGGGATGAAGCAGGTTGTTAAAAACCAGCCACCCCAGACCGGAGCTCAGGGGTTAGGGAACATTGTCACCCACCCCCTCAGCCCCGACGCGGGACGGTTGGCTGAAAGGAAGGTCAGCATCTACCCTGCGAAATTAGAGGCTGACCAGAGAAAGTTGTGGGAGAGGTTGTGTGAAAAGAGAGGAAACAATGTGTTTTGAAGGAAGGAAGAGAGGCTAAGCTGGGGCCGGACGGAGCTAAGTAGTATGAAAAAGGGTAACTGAATTTTGTTTTATTACAGTATATTCCTTAACATAAATAATTCCCACCATTATCAATGACCTCCAACGATTAAACAATTTTATTAGCATCATCATATAACTAGATGTGTAGGGAAAAGAAATAAAGGAGGTATTTCTTCCATTTCAAGTGGTGTGATGAGTAATCTTTTCATCAAGATGGCGATTTAAAATCGGAATAGGTTGTATAATCAGATGTAACAAGGTGTGGGGAATAAAGAGGGTGTGGAGGTTTTACCCGTTCAGGTTTTCAACCTTTTAAAGTTCGATCTTTGTTGTATACAGCCACCTTTTATCATGATGCAACAGCACATCTCTGCAATTGATCAGAGGCCTTCTTCCAAAATCAGTAAGTTGTCCAACATCTGGCAACATACGAGGGGCGGTCAATAAGTTTTGCGAATAGGTAGAGCAAAACAGAGGAAGGGGGATGGCTGTTTGCGGGGGTTGTTAGGACAAGTTATGACAAGTTATGACAAGTCAGGACCTGCAGCCGCACGCTCCTGCCTCGTCTATTTAAGAAGCAGTAGCTGATCACAGATCGTTAGTCACAAATTATTTAACAATGGAGGAGGTTGAGCACCGCGCAGTGATCAAATATTTGACCAAGGAAGGCAAGAATGCAAAAGAGATCCATGAACGCATGGTTGCAGTGTACACCGACACCGCCCCTTCCTATGCAAACATTGCACGCTGGAATAGAAAGCTTAGCCATGGTCGTGAGTCCCTTAAAGTTGAGCCCCGTGCAGGACGCCCGTCAGGCGTAACCAATAAGGACAATGTGGCCCGTGTGAAGAGGATACTCCTCGAAAATCGACGGGTGAAGGTCGAAGAAATCGAGCGAGAACTTGGAATATGACATGGAAGTGTTATCAACACCATCCACGACAATTTGGTCATGACCAAGGTCTCTGCACGTTGGGTCCCTAGAAACCTCACGAAACTTCACGCCCCATGATCGACTTCGACGTCGTCAAATTTCGGAGGAGCTGCTGCTCCTGTACAACCAAGTCCCGGCGGGATTCGAGTCACGCATAGTGACAGGTGATGAAACGTGGGTCCATCACTGGGATCCCGAGACCAAGCTCGAAAGCATGGCCGGGAAGCACAGGGGCTCTCCGACCCCAGTCCAGTTCCGGACCCAACCCTCAGCCGGGAAGATCATGGCCACCATCTTCTGGGATTCTGAGGGAGTGTTGATGGTGGAATATGCGCCTCGTGGAAGGAGCATCACAGGCCAATATTACGCAAAGGAACTGGCTGGATTGAAGAAGTGCATCCGTCAGAAGCGGCGCGGCAAGTTGACACGCGGTGTCCTGCTCCTCCACAACAATGCCCCTGTCCACAAGGCCAGAGTTGCACAAGCTGCCCTGCGCGAGTGCGAATTCGAAGAGCTCAACCATCCCCCCTACAATCCAGATCTGGCCTCTAGCGACTACTATTTATTCCGCCAGCTCAAGGCTGCACTGCGTGGACGCCTGTTTGGGGACGATGAAGATGTCCAGCTCGCCGTCCAGGAGTGGATTGAACAGCAGTCGGGAGATTTCTGGTTGTCGGGAATTCGAAGCCTCATGGGAAAAGTGGTGCAAGTACATTGAAATCGAGGATAGTTATATTGAAAAATAATAAAACACTTTTCCTCATATCTCGTTTCCTTATATCCGAATTGCAAAACTTATTGACCGCCCCTCGTACATATGCGTGAATAATTATAGGCAACACCTATATAATTCAGATAATTTAAATATTTTCCAGTTTAGACTTCACTCGCGGCTACATATCAATACAAAAAGGCCAAATAAAAGCAGGTAGAACAATGAAAAAGATTTATTTATCAAAAACCAGGAAAAAAAAAGTAAATTATGGCAACTTGAAATTAATTACTGGTATGACCCCTTTCTATCCTTAATAACCGCCGCAAGAGGTTTCTTATAAGAATGTTACAAGATTCGTGCACGTTTCCGGAAGGATTTTATTCCACTCCAGCAAAATTTTCTCCTTCAACATGTGAGGGCTTCTCTTATGCGCACACTTCTTCAGCTTTTCTTACACAGATGTTCTATGGAGTTCAAATCAGGGCTTTGAGATTGCCACTTGAGTGCAGTAAAGTGGCGTTGTGTTAGGGAATTCTGAGTAGATTTTGCTGCCAGTGCCAGCAACAGTGAAACCACCACACAACGTAATCGAACCTCTTCCATGTTTGACAGTAGGGACGATGTTCCTTTCTTTGAGGGTTTAACCAGATCTACCAAACGTACCGCTAAACATACCAAAGAGCTCTATTTTTGGATCAACTGACCATAGCATTTCTATCTAATTTAGCTTGTTTATTTCCCAGATGCTCTCTAGCGAACACCAAAAGGACGGCTTTATGGCCTCTCTTCAACCGAGGCTTCATTCTAGGGACACGTCCATGAAATCCTTCTCGATGTAAATAACATCGTACTGTTGAAGCGTGTACATTGTCCCCGAGTGCTACACGATTTGGGTGTAACTCATTTTAAGTCTTAGAATTGTTTCTGACCAATCATCTCTAGGGCCGTTTCTTTGGTCGACCTTCACGCGCGGCCGATTTATTGTGATGCAATTAGATTTATAGTTTAGAATAATGTTCCTTGCACAAGAAATTAGAATATTGACAATTTTTCGAAAACTTCCTATATCCATGACAGGCATTGTGCAGTTTAACATTATGGTTTCTTGCAGATTCTGGATGCTAGCGGTCTTCACCATTGCGTTCTTTGGGAATGTATCTTCGGCGAAGTTGTGACAACGAATGACAAATCTGGCATGTAAATTGGTAGCTAGTATATCCTTCTCGAACGGTCTAGTTTACTCTGGAATCGTTTCGAAAACGTTTTAAAGCTTCAGTGTCGGTTTATATTTTTAAAAAAATCTCTATGCAATCATTAGAATAAAAGCAATCCATGTTGTCTATACTTTTGCACTTCTAAAATATATGACTCATATAAGAAGCCAGCATTCATTCCCCTCTTCAAGAAACTTTTCCACTTCAACAATGCTGCGAGGGTTCTCTTGTGCCCATTATCTAAATATTTTATTCCTGCTATATTGTAGCAGGAACATAAGGGTGAAAAACGGATTCAAACTTAACAAATATACAAATGGGGACCTCCATTAGGCTTTGTGACTGACGTTGCCTATACTTATACACGTATCTGTATGTCTGGTGTAATAATTTAATTAACTGATAGCAACTCTAAGTAGATCATAAGAACACAATCGTAGCAAAACCCAAAAGTAACCTTCAATGCAGGTCCCTTCTGGGTTATTCTTTAGCCTGCTCGCTTTAACTATGCCATTTGTGTGCACCAGTTTACATTACTGCTAACATTTGGGTATTTTAAAATAGCAAAAGATATACACAATGATGAATTCTAGAAGTCGGTAGTATACCACTACCCCTTTTCCCCCCAAATACTACATACAAGAATTTGGGGGCACTAAATTTAACTTGATCCCAATTGTTTTCAGGGATTTGTGTATCCATTAAAAAGAGAGCGAAAACCGACTTGAGAATCTCCGACAGAAAATGTTTTAATGAAAGGGACAAAGAAAAATGGAAATGCATAGAAGGAATGCAAATAGCCGAAATGTCGAGGCTCGACAACTCTCCTGAATCTACCTCCCACCTACATACACACACATACACGCACGCACGTTTGGCACTGAAGGCAGGTTCCCTAACTAGGAACAGACTACCTTACAAGGGGTATCCTAACCACGAGTTTTTTCATCAGTTTAGACCAGCATCATCAAATTACAAATACAATGCAAATAAACACACCCATTACAATGGGAACAATCTATTTTGCGTATTAAACTGGAGAGATTTATGAATGAAGATGCTAGGTGGGTCTGTACTGGGTGATGGGAGCAGAAGCTGCCTCGTATAGGCAAGTGATTACCCTTTAGCAGAATCCTTCTTTTCTCATGTCCTTTGTGTCATCTGTAATGTCTTAGAACTTACGACGATAAGTAAAACCACAACCAGCGCCAGATTCAAGCATAAGCTAAACAAGCTACAGCTTATGGCCTAACAATCTTATTATTTTTTTTTATTTGCTCTTACATTTTCATGTGATTTTTAAACAACTGCAATAAATTTAAAAAATATTTTAATCTGCGAGAGAGTTCAAGGCTAGATAAATTAAAACTATAACAATCAATAATGCATTCATTTGAGAATTATTTTTCGTTTTAAATACCTTCCTTTTTTTTGTGGTAACACAAGGTCCAGTTTTAGTACGTACCCTACTGAAACTTTAAGTGTAACTAACATTGGAACTACAATGGTTATATAGCATACGACCGCCTCGTCTAAATCCTACCCTGCTTGCAACCAATATGCAGGTATTTAATTAAAACACTTACGATAAGACAAAAACTGACTCTCCTGAGCTGAAACCGGAAAAGTACATGCACTGCTCCCCCCAAGAACTGGTTAGAACAGACGAGACAAGACCAAACTAAAGTAGAATTGGGTCGATGTTAATCGGCGTTCTTAATGAATCTCGTTAAAGGAAGGACGGGGGTTCTCCAAGCCCAAATCATAGATAACAAACCACTCACTAAGAAGCGATGTGGACGCACCTTCCAGATAACTCCACGAGATGCATTCATTCAATTCCTTAGAATTCGACACGGATATAAACGGCGTCGAAGCGTTAGAAGATTTCTACTGAATGAAATCCGCACTGAATTGTGCCAATGGAGCCGAATAATATAACATGACCCAAGAGTAGGTAGAAACCAGGCTCTGTTCAATCCCAATCCTCCAAAGGAAATTTCACACAAAAAATCTACAAGGACTAAAACATTTTCGCTAATCAATAACATTCAAGGTTATATTATATACTATGGAGTGGAAAAAAGATAAAATATCGATATAAGTTTAAAGAGAATTAATGGATAGAACGTGGAGCATTTTAATTAGGAAGTTGGCTTAACAGACGAGGGCATTTTCATATAAAGAGGGGCACTAACGAAAGAAATAACCCCCGAGCTGGAGCCAAATAGAACAAAGAATGCTGAAAGAAATTTGGTTTTAGCTCAGTGCTTCATTATTATTATTATTATTATTATAATTGTGAATGTATGTAGGGCAGGAAGACCGCCCATATCGCCCCACAGCGTGTATCATAAAAGGCGGTCAAACCCTGATACTGGCCACAATACAGCCGCGCACCCGGGAGTTTTGTCCGACAAGCGCAATACAGAATGGCGGTAATGAGTGGGGTTGTCGTGGACCCCGCCAAGTTCTACTGATTAATCCACGTCAGTTATTGGTGCTGATGCACGCCGATCCCACTTGTGGAAAGCGGTTGAAAGTAGATTATTATAGTTATTATTATTATTGTTTAACGAGACGAAAACACGCAGAGTGACAGCGTGTGAGATTCGAGCGATCTTGAACGTAAACACCACCTGGGTTTCAGCCTGAGTGGATGGCTGCTCTACTTGTGTAATGGTTGGTTGTGTAATGCAAAACAAATACGGCGGAAAATTAAGAGCCTTTTATGAGGTTGTGAAATGTCCAATTTCCTTTAGTGGAGGCGTTGAACCAACCACGATCCCAACAAAATCCCAGTTTTCTTCTGTCACACACTTTGGAAATACAGACCACCAACGCTCGCTGCCGCTTTTTTTTTTTTTTTAGAGCACATCTGGCGACTGCCCACTGGGGCATGAGTCCCAGGAAACACGACAGCCAAAAACTAGGCTACTTTAAAATAAGAATATGAAAACATAACAATGATAAAAATGTGAAAAACTTAACAATTAGGAAGCAATCTCGCGCGTCGGGGGGAGGTCCACTTCACCCCGGTGCAGGAGCGTGCAACCTACAAAGAAAACAATAACAAAAGAAATAGAACCTACTTAAATAAAGGGGAGAAGCCCAGCCTCCCCCCAAAAGTCAACAAGTCCAAAAGTCAGTGGGCACAAACTCGTCCCAAGCACAAGGGACAGGCGGTAGCAACCCCGCAAATCCCGGTACCGGGACAGGTAACGTGCGCGAAGATCACCCAGACTAGGACATTCGACAAGAATGTGCCGAACGGTCTGGGGGACGACGCAGTCGTCACAATAGGGCGCAGGCGAGTGCTCCATCAAATAGCGATGCGTCACACGAGTGTGTCCGATTCGGAGACGACAGAAAGCGACCTGAAGCCGTCGCGAAATTGAAGGATAGGTCCATGGGAACATCGGCGGCGCAATGGCACGCAACTTTAAGTTCCCTGCGACCGTCTTCCATCTTCTTTGCAAACCAGTCCGAAGAACTGCCCGTATTCCTGGCATGTAGTCTGTGTGAGAAAAAGAGAAACGCTGGTCCGGTCGCAGAGTCCTCGCGGACTCATTGGCGCGCTCATTCCCCGCAATTCCTACATGTCCAGGAACCCAGCAAAAGATAATCTCGACATCTGCCCGGCTCACCAAAACCGTGACGTCACGGATATCGCGAACCAGGGGATGCGGAGATTCCAATGCCCCGAGAGCACTCAGGGCGCTTTGTGAGTAGCTATAAATCACAATCCGGTCTCCGAACCGGGCACGTCGCGTAATCTCCCGTACCGAGTGGTGTATTGCCACCAGTTCGGCCGTGAAGACAGACGCAGCGCCCGGCAGAGCCCCCTTGACTTCAAAAAGAGGGGAGACGGCGTGGAAGCCGATCCCCTCTTGGGACTTGGAGCCATCCGTATACACTGGCACGGTTCCAGCGTGACACGAGGTGTGCTCCAAAAAGGTCGAACACAATACTCCCGGCGCCGTACAAGCTTTGGGAGCAGAGGCGTGGCGACAAATAGCCAAATGTGGCACTCTCCAGGGTGGCGTCATGGGCAGAACCAGAAACCCAAAGGGCTTAGGATATGGCTAGCAACTCTCGGCGGCATAGGCACTGTCGAAATCAGCTGTGGATGCAGTGAGAGCTGTTGGCGACTGAGGGAGGCGCCGGGTTCGCGCGTACAGGCGAGTAATGCACTGCACGGGGCGCAGAACGAGTGGCTTCTCCCCAGACGCGACCAACACACTCTCAATAGGGGAAGTGCGGAAGGCACCGGTCGCAAGGCGAAAGCCGGTGTGGTGGATTGAGTCCACCTTCCGCAATAAACGCTCGGCTGCGGATGCATAAAACTCGCATCCGTAGTCGAGCTTCGAACGAACAAGGGATCGATAAAAAAGTAGGGCAGTAGCCCTATCAGCACCCCAAGCGCTGAACGTCACGGAACGGAAAATGTCCGTGGCGCGGGTACAAGAGACTTTAAGGCTGCGAATATGAGCCTCCCAGGTGAGGCGTCGGTCGAATACAAGACCAAGGAAACGGTGCGACTCAACCACATCCAGGCGCACCCCATTAAGAAACAAATCTGGGTCGGGGTGAAGACGTGGATGGCAGCAGAAGTGCACCACCTTAGTCTTGGCCAAAGAAAACCGAAACCTGTGCGCTTCAGGATAGCGAGAGACGCGGTTCAATGCCTGTTGGAGTCGACGCGAAAAGAGTTGGCATCTGGGCCGCGCCAAAAGAGATCAAAAGGTCGTCCACGTAGAGCGTAGCGAGAACATCTTCCGGCAGCACCGAGGTGATGCCGTTGATGCTCAGGGCAAAGAGTGTGACACTGAAGACACTTCCCTGCGGGACACCCTCTTCCTGCTCCTTTGGGCCGGAGAGGGCTCCCCCCACCCGTACGCGGAATCGACGATCTCGCAAAAATTCAGATATAAAAATTGGGAGGCGTCCCCTCACCCCCATCGTGTGGAGAGTCTCCATGATACCGTATCGCCATGCGGTATCATAGGACTTCTCCATATCGAAAAACATCGTGGCGTAGTGCTGTCTACGAAGGAAAGCCTCGCAGACGGCATTTTCCAGTCGGAGCAGAGCATCCGACGTGGAGTGGAACTTGCGGAAGCCGCACTGTGCGGAAGACAGATGGCCTCCGCTGTCCAGGAAAAAGGCTAATCTAACATTTACCAATTTCTCCATCAACTTGCACACGCAAGAGGTTAGAGAGAGTGGGCGGAAACCGGTCGGAGTAGAGTGATCTCTCCCCGGTTTAAGAAAGGCGAGCAGAGTAGCCATTCGCCAGGAGTCTGGGAGAAGACCTTCCACCCAAATCTTGTTGAACAAATCTAACAGAAAGGCCATGCCTCGCTCACCCAGGTGTCGAAGCATGGCGTACGGGACATCGTCCGGATCATAGGCGGTGTCCGCGAACGAAGCGAGAGTGGAGCGCAACTCACTCACAGTAAACCTGTCTTTGAAGGGTTCTCCGCCTCTGGAGGTAAAGTCCAGCCGGCGGCCTTCCGCGACATCACGACGTGCATTGAATTCTGGCGGAACAGCATCCCGGCTCGAGAATGCGGAAAAAGCGGTCGCTAGGGATTCCGCCACGGACGCGGGGTCCGAGATTGCGGTCCCATTCTCCTGGAGAACGGGAGGGGGGTCCTGCGAGAACTTGCCCCCAATCCTTTTGACTCGCGTCCACATCTCTGCTAAAGGGGTCTTCCCGTTAAGTGAAGACACGTATGCCCGCCAAGAAGAGCGGCGGGCGTGCTTCAGAATATACCGGAACCTAGCCCTAGCCCGACGAAATTCAGCGACAGTGAAATCGTTCGGGCGGCGCTTATAGCACATGTAGGCATAACGCTTCTGTTTTAGGGCAGTCTCACACTCGGCCGACAGCCATGGGAGTGATCGGCGTGCAAAACGGCCAGACGTCCTAGGAATAGTAGTCAGGCCCACGGCGATGAGGTTGCCGGAGAAGAACTCAACGGCCTCATCTACCGACCTAAACTCCTCGACTGAGATAGAGAATTCGGTCATTGCCTGAAATGCAGGCCACCGCGCCCGCGCCAAGCACCACCGAGGTGGGTTCTCAGGCGGCAGTTGCCCTGAAAATGATATTTGAATGGGAAAGTGATCACTACCATGGAGGTCATCGACCCCCCCCCCCCCAATCAAAATCAGGCTGTGCATCCAAAGAGCACAAAGATAGATCAAGGCAAGAAAATGAAGAGGATATCGGACAGTGAAGCGTAAACTCATCCACGTTTAGGACACCCATCTCAAGATCTTCGATCGGATCGGCAAGGACTTGTCCCCTGGGATTTATTGAGTAATCTCCCCAGAGAGGATGCCTACCGTTCAGATCCCCAAGCAAGAGAAAGGGCCTCGGCAACCGTGCCACGATGCGGCGGAAGTCCCTCGCGTCAAAGTCAGCTCACGGTGGAATGTACGCAGAAATGATAGTATACCTCCTATCCAGGTGCAGCTGCAACGCCACTGCCTGAAAGGAGGTAGAACCTTATACCCCAAGATGGCGCGCATGGTGCACGCGCCTAGCATGATCTCCTGCAAAAAGATAGCTGACGGGGAACGGGACGAGACGAACCTCCGCAGCTCCTCCCAGTTGGCCCGGAGTCCACGGCAATTCCATTGAAGGAATATGCCCTCCAGGCCTAGCTCGGAGGAGACGCGGGGGCCCTCCTCGAACAGAAGACCCTCACGGGAATGGCCGTACGCTTCCCGGAGGAAAGAACCCGGGCGCTGTTGGCCAGAAGAAAGCGCTGAAGGCGCTGTCGCCTTCGATGACTTATTGGGAGAGGTTGGGCTCGCCATGCGAGTCTTTTCGTCCCTCCGCCTCGAAACCTTAGGCGGGCGTTGCGGCTTCGGAGGCACTCAGCTTACCACTAGGCGTGGGCGAAGGAGACGAAGATGGCCTGGCGACCAACTTCAGGGGTGTTGCCTCCTGTGAGTCTAACGACTCGGTGGAGGCGCGTGGCCGTTTCGCGTTACGGGAAACGGTTACGCTGGGGGAAGAGCGGGGAGCTCTGGTTACAGCCGGTACTGGGTGTGAACCCTTTTTGCCGCCAGCTTTACTAGTGAAGCGCCTGGGTTGAGTAGAACCCGCAGAAGGGCTCCGAATGGGCGCGGAAACAAGCGTGCTCGTTGGTCTGGATGGGCCAGGAGAAGAGGGTGCCTTTCAAACTATTGAAGCATAAGACGCCCGGGTTGAGTAGTACTCGCAGAAGGGCTCCGAATGAGCGCAGAAACAACCGTGCTCGTTGACCTGGATAGGCCAAGAGCAGAGGGTACCTTTCTAACTATTGAGGCATATGACGTCCCAGGCAGAGCCGTGCGCGCCAGGACCAAGTCCTTAGCCTCGCGGAATGAGAGTCGATCCTGGGCCTGAACGGCCAGGATTTCTTTCTCAAAGAGATATGCACCACATTGCTTCGAAGAAGCGGGGCGCAGCTCTCAGCAATTGACACACTTGACACACACGATTTAGACTTATCGTGTGCGTCCTTGAAGCAATTTAAACAGACTTTGGGTGACCCCGACTTTGCACGTCTACAAGAACGATTCGTATGGCCGAAGCGGTGACAGTAATAGCACCGCCGCGGCAGTGGCACGAATGCCTTCACGCGGTAGCGTTACCAACTGGCACGCACCGACTCAGGGAGCTTGTCAGAGTCGAACGTGACGAAGAGTGTAGGGGTGCGTCTCGATGCCCCTCCCTGTTTTCTCATCACACGTTCGACCTTGACCGCCCCATGCTCGGCCAGCTCTAAGGTGATGTCCTCTATGGAGTAGTTAACGACTTCCCTCGCATAAACTACTCCGTTCACAAAGTTCATGGTAGAGTGCCGCGTCTCACTCACCGGGGTACCCAAGAAACGGGTCTCTACCAATTACATTAGCTAAGGCTCTCCTCTGATGGATCATGTTGCCCTTGGCCAACATGCTGCCATCAGTGGAGCGAATAACGAGGACGCGTTTGAAGCCAGCGTGCTCGAAAACGCCAGGTAACTTCTGAATGAGGAGCCCCGATGTTATCGAGGCTCCCCCCTGCGCACATTTCGTCTTTAGTCTGGGACTCTGCATCCGGGGGGCAGAGGGGCGAGATGTGCCGATCTTAGCACGGTCGCTAACCGAAGTGGCAGCAGACCCATTCGTGCCCGCAGCCCCCGCGGATGGAGAGGAGCCCCGAGTCTTTTTCATCTTGTTTCTATTTTTTTTTATTTTAGGAGGGTGGGGAATGAACCCGCTTCTCTCCTCCATCGGCAGGAGTCCCCAGGTCAGATGGACCGGCCTCAGCCAGGTCCTTCTCCGAGATGGAAAAGGTCCTGGTATTCGCAGGGGCACCGGTTGGATGAGATCCCTCCTCTCCTGGTACTGCCTTGGAAGCCTGGGCCATTTGAGGAGGACCCTGCATAGTGGCGGATTCGGGTTCGGTGCTTGGCGCCGAGCCAAGATTCCCTCCCATGGCAGGCCCTACCGTCTGAGGCTGGGTTGCCTCAAAGACCATGTCTATCTCAGGAGGGGCCTCCAGTTGCCCCCCCCCCCCCCCCGGACATCGCAGGTCCCGTTTGCAGCGTCATTAGTCATGTCTGAGGAAGCACAGGCCTTGGCCCCGGCAAGGTTCAGTATTCTTGCCAGCAGGTCTTTTGAGGGAAGCGACCGAAGGGGCCTGGCTTCCCTCTCCCCCCTAAAGAGGTTTGCCAAATCGAGCCGCTTTAATGGGGAGCGCTCGGCTATGGGCTGCCTGCTAGCTTTCTTGGCAGTCCCCTTAGAAATAAAAGGGGGAACTGCGGCTGGTAAAAGCGAGGTGCCCGAAAGCACCTCCGGAGAAGAGGGTGAGGGGGAGTCCCTTACACCCTTAGGCGTAGAAGAGGAGTAAGCCTCCTCTCTGGTTAGAGAAGTTTGGAGGGTCCCCTGCGCAAGTACAGGGGAAGGGACCTCCATTTTTCTTGTGACCCTCTTTGAATTACGGGATGCAATAGATCATCACCCCTCGCAGTAGCCCGCCCTGCGAGGGGTGCGTACAGGCCTGGCAGAGCCAGGTGCCGCCATTCAGGACCACCCATCCCACCTGGTGGCCTGGCAGTCCGTCGGCATGGCGGCTCCACCTTGGACACGGCGTAAAAAAACAAAGGCTGGTGAAGTGAGAAGGAAAGGGGATGTGAGGAAGGTATGGGTGGGGATGAAGCAGGTTGTTAAAAACCAACCACCCCAGACCGGAGCTCAGGGGTTAGGGAACATTGTCCCCTCCCCCCTCAGCCCCGATCCGTGGACGGTTGGCTGAGAAGAAGGTCAGCATCTACCCTGTGAAATTAGAGGCTGACCATTGAAAGTTGTGGGAGAGGTTCTAGGGAAAGTGAGGAAGTAGAGGAGAAACGCAGGCTGTCTAAAAGGAGAAGAGGCTAAGCTGGGGCCGGACGCGGCGCTGAGTCCCGCCAGCACGGCGGCCAGGAAGGCAAATCACCCCTCCCCTTAGGGAGGGGGTACCATAAGGTTAAAGAGCGAAAACCAACGAGGCACTTTCGCCTTTAAAGATAAAACGCCTCAATAAGCTTTCGACTCCGATTTCCAAACAAAAGGGTATTAGGGACAAACTCACTACAATCGACATTATTACGTGGTCTCCATGCCCCAGCAGTCACGGTGGGTTGCTTTAATTGACGATGGTTGGCAGGTTCTTAAGAGTGCGCGCCTTACCATGCCAGGCATTTTCACTTTACTTCAGTTTGTTTATGAATTTCTCTCGTCGCAACCTTTCCGGTTGGGATGCCATCGCTTTGTTTCGGTTTTATTTTTTTCCTAAATAACAACCGCTCCAGTTGAGTACGACGATGAGAAAAGTTGGGTGGTAATCCTCCCCTCCCTTTCCCCAGAGGGGAGAAAACAAAAATCTAGTCTACCATAAATCCGCAAATGAATTCTACCTTGATGTTTGGATTCTAGAAATATTATTTTTGAATTATCCCTAAAAATTTCGACATGTGCTTAAGAGTGATCTAAGTTTAACATTTTAGGGTGAACTAGTGCATCCAATCAGCCATTTTTATGAAGGGGGGGCGTGGGTTCTTCCCTCCCGTCACTCACTCCTCGCAAGACATTTTTAGGTGAACATTGATGAGCACAAACTTTCGCTTTCCAGCACAATGGCAGCCCGAAACAGCAAGACATTAAGGCTCATTTTTCGGGAGATAGATTTTGGCTCGTCATATTTCAATCCCAAGTTTGTGTGCGACATAAGGTCTACCTTGATGGCTATGGAGATGTTAGCTTCTGCGGGTGTCCTCATGGGCTAATGCACCTACATCACATAAGATGGCTTCATTTCGGAAGACCAAGACTCCTATTTCACTCTATTTGACCTCTTATTTCGATTAATAAGAGAATTTCTGGGATTCTTACGAGGTAAGAAAAGACGAGCCAAGGTTGAGTGAGGGAGATGAAAGAATGAATTACAAAACTTTAGAACAAGCGCAGT
This sequence comes from Ceratothoa steindachneri, assembly GCA_963969495.1. NCBI lineage: Eukaryota > Metazoa > Arthropoda > Malacostraca > Isopoda > Cymothoidae > Ceratothoa > Ceratothoa steindachneri. The sequence goes on from OZ018320.1 coordinate 55,815,462, forward strand.
TTTATCAATGGAAATGTTTCAGGATGCTAAATCTCACTGGAATCAATGCAAAATAACATCGGGCATCACCAAAAAAAACTCGTTCACGAAACAGCAAACTTAAAAAAAATACAGAAAATCCCGCAAGACTTAATTGGTGTTTTTATTGCAAAATAAATAATTTTCAGATTGCAAATAATTAGTAATTAAGCCTCGAGTTCCTGTCTTCTTTTGACCTTTTCTCGTTCAGGTACGAATCCTTTTTGAAAACAATAAAAGGGATTACACACGCAATTGCCCATGATCAAACAATTCGTCGAAATCTAGTTCCTTATGTTCATTTACAAGGTTCCTGAAGTTGTTTTTTCTTATTGGTTTTAAAGCGCAATACCAGCGAGGGCGTATCTCGCGGAAAGTTTGAGAGAGATTTATAATGAGAGTGAAAATGTGTGTTGGGCGCGGGAGGCGTAAAAGGATAGATACCGAAAAGACATGGAAGGGAGGTGAAGGGAAAAAGAGCGCGAAAAAATGAGGGCTAAATCAGCCCCTCTCCCGACTAGGAACGAATGGATGAATGCCGGTCGGCGACTAGCCTGCGAAATTAGCCGCAGACCATGTGAGAAGAGGCTTATAGTTTGAGATTACCGGGGCACTGGGGCGGAAGTGCGTGCCGCTCTCTTTGCGGGCAAAAATGTGAGGAAGATACATACTCCGCCGGATAGCCATAGATGGCGACTATTTATGGAGTTGCGAGGCACCGGGAGGGGATAATAGTGAACAAGATCAATGTCAGCAAATGGCACTCTATCGCACCATGCCATCCGCGGGGGCGATGGGCTGAGGAACATGCGTCGACACTGGACGCACAAGAAAAAAAAAATCATATTTCTAAGATAAAACCAACGAGGGCATGTCGGTAGAAAAGCAGATCATCAGAAAGTATAGTTATCGGAAGGGAAAATGAATGTGGTACAAAACTTGAGTAGGCTAAAGAGGAGACTACTTGACGCGCCAGAGACCGGATGACGTGCAACTTTCCTAAAGCAACTTCATCGCTTCTGAGAATAAGGAAAAAAAAAGAGCGCGCGTAAAAGAGAATACAGGGAAAGGGGGAGTCAAAAGTTGAAAATGGGCTGTACGAGGAGAGAAAGGGAGGTTAAAAAGGTATGTAGGATATTTTTTTTTCATTTACTACAAAAAAAACGCAAACTAACAAGTACATCAGCGCAATTTTCTAAGAGAATTTCGTATAGCAGGTAGTGGAGTGAAGAAAACTAAGTGTGGAAGATATACGGCCTAAAAACAACAAAAGACTGAAGGGGGCGAGGCAACTCTTTTGAACCTAACAAATTCCGTAATCAAGGAACCTCTTGCGGAGGGGAAGGGGGCAAGGAAAGCGTGCAAAATTTCACAATAAGACCAATTTCCCTTGATGATACCTGAATAAACCTTTTAATTGCCTCCACTTGGACAATAATGGTAAAGCACCCCAAGGGGTGGGGGGCTGTACTCACCAGGCCATCGGGTTTCAAGAGAATTGCCTCAGAGAATTTCCTCCTCATGTGAGCTGCCACAAGTCGAGGACTCAACTTGGGAGTGCCCTTGGGGCTGATCCGATGTGTTCCCTCAGGTGAGAGCATCGAGATATCTAGATCTTTGTTAGATACTTGGTCAGAATCCTTACGCGGGACATTCTCAGTCCCCTTATGTCTGTGATTTTGAGCCAAGCCCTCCATTTTGGCCACAACATTCTCGTCGGAAGGCCTCGAAAAAAATAGCATTGGGATAACGCTATCCTTTGATCTCTTCCTTGAAGGAGCTCCGTCACCACTTGCCGCCGATGACTTCATCCATTTTTCTTTAAGAGCTAGAGAGGACGCGGGCGGGGTGACATGAATAGACACTGTGTTAGGAAGATTATTTGTCAATGAGGCATCCTTTGAATGAGTACCTACTACAGAATCATTTTGGAACCCCAAATTATCGATGCCACTTCTGGGTTCCTCTTCCACCTTCTCCATGAACTCCCTCGGTAATTTGGATGAGAGTCGCCGAGCATCATTCTTCTTTAAACTACGGCCGTTTTTCAGGCTTCTGTTCTTTCTGCGGGAGGTTCTACGGCCCCTTTCCGTCACCTCGAAGCGTCGCATAACGCTTTCTTTCTGCTGTCGGAGGTTGATGAAATGGGCGGAATCTTCAGAGGAGGACGAACTGTCCGTCCCGTCGTCAGAGAATTCAAACTCGTCGTCTGAATTATAAGGCATCGTGGAAAATACAAAGGGAAAACGAAACTACTCGAAGAAGCGAATGAAAAAATAATCCAGAACAGTAAAACGAATTGAAAAATTAATCATCCATAGCACAACCACACCCACGAGGGCGTCGTAATATAGGAACGCACTCAACGCAAAGAAATGCCATCTCTCACTCTTAAACGAACCAACAAATTGCAAAAATGAAAAAGGACACCGCTAAATTCATCTGGTCACAATGTTCGCACCGCGACAAGTCACAAGCCGTCGAGGCCACGTTCAGCGAAGTGGGATCGCGAGCGTTGAGGTACGCAACGCGTTACAACAACAAGCAACCACGCCAACATCTTTCCACAGAGACGCACCAAACAGACAACCACGCTGTTCGTGCTGCATTCAGAGACTGAGCGTGCACCGTGCCAGTAGCGAGGATAAGGAATGGGTGCCGAACGAAGTGGTTCA